>FR989971.1:47500-655917 GCA_905404175.1 Anthocharis cardamines | reverse complement strand
CTTTTGGGTTTCATTTTTGGGGATCTATAAATAAAAGACATTTGTAATAGATAAAAATGGAGTCCTTCCTTGAAGACCTGAACAACATCCTGAGCTCCGGCGATGTCCCCAATATATACGAAGCTGAAGATCTCGATCGTATCTACATGTCAGTACGCCACGCGGTGATGGAGATGAGTTTGCCGGCCACGAAGACGAACCTGTTCGCTTGTTACCAGCGGCGAGTTAGGAGCAACCTTCATATTGTTATTGTTATGAGTCCCGTTGGTGAGGTATTTGGTTCCTTTTTTTCTTTTACGGACAGCTAGCAATGACACCAAGCTTACTCAAGCTTGTTTCTATAATCTTTCGGTTACCCTCGTTATGCAATTCTCTCTATAAAGGCCATCTTGTATGTACACGATGATTGTTGTACATACAAGAGCAATAATTGACATCCAAGAAAAGTAAGCAACTGTTTACACGCGGATATTATGTGCTTCTTACTCCAAGAAAAGTATTGAAACTAAACTTGTATGACGGATTAAGAACGTGTTATTTAGACCATGCAAGTCATTTATTGCTCGATTTTAATTGTATGCAACAGGCAAGAAACTTGAATCGGGTAAATGGACTTTTAATAATACGTATGACTTATATGTATTTCACGCAAGTTTCCGAATGCTCGAAGTAAAAATTAGGTCGACAGCGCATTGACTGATATTCTGTGGCTGAGGTATCACCTACCATCAAGTGAATCTCATGCTCGTCTGTCGATATCTGACATAAAATAAAAGTTTACCATGGTATCTATATAGGTTTCTAATCCTTTTTAGTTGTAATGCAAATGAGTTTTGAATCAATCAAAATGTTTCTAGATATTCCGTGCCCGGCTTCGTCAATTCCCATCGCTCGTGACCTGTTGCACTATCGACTGGTTCAGCGAATGGCCCCGCTCAGCTCTGGACTCCGTTGCGACGCATTTCTTCAACCACATGTACGAACTGCAGACAACAGATGAAGTCATCGCTTCTATGGTTGTAAGTGACTTCAATTCTTTTCAATCCACTCAACAGAATCTACGGATTCTGTTTTCGTCTAAGATGTTTGTACTATTTCATTAATTCCTTATAGAGAATTAATGAACTAATGAAAATGTCACAATTAATATATAATTCTCACCAACAATAAGCAAATGACACTTGCTTTTTTGTCTCTGTTGTGAAAAAGTTTTAAAAAAAATCATGTCAATTCGCTGATTTTAATACCAAATCCCTACCTATACTAATATGTATTATAAAGGAATATAGGAAAGATTTGTATTTTTGAAATTTTGTATAACTCAAAAACTACTCGACCGATTTTAAAAATTCTTTCATGAAGCCGGGCATGTTGCTAGTGTTTAATATTTTAATATAGAGATCTTCTTTAAAAAATACATACATACATACATATACATCACGCCTCTTTCCCATCGGGGTAGGCAGAGATCACGGAATTCCATATGCTCCGATCCTTACATACCACTTTCGCTTCTTCTACTTTCATCAATGCTTCCCTTACATCATATATCCCTTACATGACTACCCATACGAGTATATCTAGTTATTAATATTTATGATGTTTATCAACTAGTCGGTATGCTGCTTTGCCCATCAAAGCGTGGTGGATGCGAGTTCTCGCTTCCTTGCGCAACTGAACCGTCTCAACTACGTCACCCCCATGTCTTATATGGAGATGTTGGCAGCCTACGCGGACATGTTCAAGAAGAAACAAATTGCTATCCTGAACGAATCTAATGCTTTGAAAACTGGTGGGTTATAAAAAGATATATATTGACACAAAGGATAGAAGAAAAATAGTAATATAGAAGATAATTCCCCGTTTGATATATTTTTATTAACGTTTTGCGAATAAAGTATTTATCTAAAATCAAGTAAACCTCATGTTTTTCTGTTGAGAGCCATTAAACAAACAAATATTAAACAAATTAAGTTAAATGATGATATTACCAATAGAATTACGTGTCAACACATCATTTGGATGCTGTTAAGCAATACAGTGTCAATCCACAAAATGATAAAAAAAAATTTTTTATACCAATTGCTTCCTTATGAGAGTACAAAATACAAAATGGCAAACATGTGGGTTGACATTGTATTGCATAACAGCGTCCATTTGTAACTCCGTCTTAATTAGCTACTTTTAAAAATTCTAGGACTAAACAAATTAAATCAAACTGAGGTAGAAGTAAAGCAACTTCAAATAGAACTTGCTGAACTGAAACCTTTGATGGAGAAAGCCGCTGAAGAAACCAGAAAAGTTATCGATCAGATTGCTATTGACACTGTAAGTTATTGTTATATTTATGATAACAGCAGCAGAAAATTATATTCCTGAAAACCCAACTATGATAATTGAAATAAATCGTTATAAAATAGTCTATTATTTTCCAACCATTGTATACGAACGGCTTTTTACTGATTGTAGGCTATAGCAGAGGAGGCAAGGATTAAAGTCGAGAAGGAACAAGCGATGGCTGAGAGTATGGCCAGAGAAACTACAGCCATGGCAGAAGATGCGCAGAGGGATTTAGGTACAGCTAAGGATAAATCTTTTAATAATATAATACTTATAACAGGGATATCTTTAAAACAGTATTTTTCACAAATTCTGGATGTTTAAGAAATATTATAAAATAGAATGCCATCATTGATTAGTGAAAGTCAATTATTACATATTTGTACAATGTGCTATACTCGCGTAAATAAACTATAATATTACGAGTATTAAATAGTTTCAATATTTTAAGATGCTAATTAGTGTTTGAGTTAGTTTGTAATTACCATATATTATTAAAAGTACAATTGCCTTCAAATCTAAACACAGTAAAGCTTGCACGTGTAGTAGCATATCTGCGATTCTTTCCGATTTTATTCTTAATATAATAAATAGTAATTATCATGCAAGAAGTTTTTCTCCATAGATGAAGCGATGCCGGCGCTTCGAGCAGCTGAGAAAGCGCTGCAAGAACTAAACCGTAACGACGTTGTGGAAGTCAAAGCAATGAAGAAACCTCCAGCGGGCGTAATCTTAGTGATTGAGTCTTTGTGTGTCGTCTTTGATATTAAACCGATAAAGGTTAGTTAAAAAGTTCAGGACAAACAATATTTGAATCGTTTTTAGGCTTTAAATGATATGTTTTAGTTTGACTAAGGCTTTGACGAAATATAAAATGTAATGGCCAGTTGAAAGATTTATTTCTTAAAATTGAAATTGAACATGGTCATCCTAAGGGGATCGCTATTGCATTTAGGGTTCCAAATTATATTACAACGCACTTTATACAGGACCATTCCATTAAACCGGGTCCAAAATCAGAAAGAGACTTAAAATTATGATATTGGATCTGCAAGAGTTAATTCTACACATGGTTGTTTTTTTATATATGTATTAGGTATCGGTAGACGAGCATGAGGTTCACTTGATGGTAGGTGATACCCCAAACACAAAACTAATTTTTCAAGTTTTTTCATCTGTGAATTCCCGAAGTGACCAGACGTGGGGAAGACATGCTTACAGAAAATTACAAAAATGTCATCCCGGTGGGATTCAAACCTCATGACATCATCGGTGCCCAAGGTAGGTGTTCTACCAAACGCGCCAACGATCCCGTCTTTCACATTCAGAGTCTTAACACAGTTTTTTACAAGATTGAAAATATTTAAATTTAGAAGTCGCAGAAGTAAAAAGAATATGTTAATTTCTAGGAGCCTGGGGCAGGTATCGGTCAGAAGGTGCTGAACTACTGGAAGCCTGGGTCTCAGATGCTCTCGGACCCGACCGCTTTCCTGGATTCTCTCATGAAGTTCGACAAGGAGTCCATAACAGAAGATATGATCAAGAAGCTGAAACGATTTATTGCGGATCCCAACTACGACCCACCAAAAATTTTGAAAGTAATATATATTTCTATATCCATTTCACCACATTATCCTGATACTTCAGTCGTATCATATCAACCAATGAAGTGTTTTTAACCTATTTTTTTACCAGTTAGTTATCTGAATTTAATCATCTCACGTTTAATACTTTCAGTAACCAAATATAAAAATATGATAAAATGTTCTTTTTTGTTATTTCTTGACTTGTGACTCTTTGGAATGGTAATACATCCTATAATGCTAACAAATCCTCCTTAAATTAAGTATGACGATATGTTACCTTATATAATATATGTTAAATGGAAATACGCCCTTTGTTGTGAAAACCATCGATATACATTTTTAGTTATACAGGTGTCAAAAGCATGCATGTCCCTTTGCATGTGGGTGCATGCTATGTACAAATTCTACCACGTCAACAAGGCGGTCGCGCCCAAGAAGGCGGCGCTCGAGAAAGCTACCAAGGACCTTCAGGCTGTTGAAGGTCAAATATTTGTATTATATTCATCATCTTATTATATTATGAAGAAACTGTTAGTGTTAAGTTTCCGCGGTGGCATTTTATAAACTCTTAAGTTGTTTTTCGTTTTTTAAGTATGTTTTTCAAAGGTTTTTAATGTCTTAAAATAAATACTTTGTAAATATAAACGCACACACAAGTTACTACAATTGTATGTATGCTCGAAACTCCAATAGTACAATGTTATGCATACCATACTTTGTATTGAAGCTATGATAGAAATGTGGGTGAAACCGTGATGTTTATTGTCTATGTATGTATATAAAATAGTCGTGTCACGATCGCACTCCTCCGAAACGGCTTGCCCGATTTTTATGAAATTCTTTATGTATATTTGGTAGGTATGAAAATAGGTCGTAAAGTATATTTCATACAGCGAGGTGATGTGATGCGAGTGTCCCTATCCAAATTATTTTGTTGACAATTTTTTTGTATTTTTATTTGATTTTGTATTAAAAAATGCCTGTACCCGAAAAATTCCACTTTGTCCAGCGAAATGGGCACGGGTAGTAGTTTATAAATATGTATTACAAAATATCTAAGCTTACAGTGTTCAATTTATTCATTGCAGCCATGCTTGCAAATGCCAAAGCAAAGATGCAAGCTCTGCTGGAAGGTATTGCAAAGTTAAACGCTTACCTGCAAGAGAAGGAAGAAGAGAAACGGAAGATGGAAGAGGATATAAACCAGTGCTTAGCGAGAATGGATCGAGCTAACAGGTAGACATCTTTTAAATAAAATACTGTATACCGGATTAAAACGCGATTTATTATTTATATTGTTTAAATTATTTATCCCGACGTTTCGGATGCTTTTCAGCAACCGTCTGTCAGTCTGTCTCCCTGCGACCACGGTTGCTGAAAAGCATCCGAAACGTCGGGATAAATAATTTAAACAATATAAATAATAAATCGCGTTTTAATCCGGTATACAGTATTTTATTTAAATGTGTGATACTCGCGTTAATAAAAGACACTATTAGGTAAACATCGAATTATTTACGAAAAGGTTAATTTTAACCAGATTTAACCAGAACCACTTCACCGATTTGAGGATATTTTCTGTTTGACTGAACTACTGGATGGTTCTCATCTAGTTATTCAAACTAGATGAGAACCCTAGCTAATAAAAATGACTAACTTGATTGGGGGGGTCGCAAAATATTTAAAATTTACAAAAAATCTAATAATAAATGTAAAACGCAAATACTCTAAATGTTGTTATTCAAACAATACAATCAGAAACAATAACGATTTTGCCGTTTTATTCCTATTGTAATCGCTACATGGCCATTGCTTTGGACAGCTCTGAGGGGTGAGCACCATAGAGCAACACGGGCCACCGGCGACTCGTGTTCGCCGGTGGCCCGTGTTGCTCTATGGTGAGCACGAACGACTATCGACAAAGTATTCGAATCGTCAAACTGTCAGTTGTATGAAAAATCTCATACAAATGACAGTTCGACGATACGAATACTCTTTCGATACTTGTTCGTGCTCACCCCTCTGGTTTAGATAATCAAAAACTTAAACCGAATTCGCAATATGAACAATATGGCTTTCCCGTCAATAACAGTGGAACTCCTAAACGATAAACAAACAAACAAATTTCTTGTTTGTTTACTTGATTTAAAGATAGTAATAACATATCTTTATTTCAGATTACTTAACGGTCTTTCGAGTGAACGAGTGCGTTGGATCAGAACTATTAAGGAACTGGACATAGCCATTGTCAATCTTATTGGAGACATTTTGATGAGTGCATGTTAGTGTGTTTAAGGCATTTAATAAAAGTTTAGTTAAACTTATATTTAGATCCCAAATCTAACAGGGCCACAAGTCTATTAGTCTATCTAGTTTCGAGTATTAGTATTAGTGTTTTGTTACGTTAGGCACTACAGGTTCTATCAGTTCCGTGTATCAATTATTATACATTATATTTGAAAATAAAAAAAAATATATGTATACAGTATAATATGTATGACTATTTCTTAAGGTGCTGTTGGATACATAACTCCCTTCACGGATGAGTTCCGGCGGGAATTACTTGCACAATGGATCACCCACATGGAGGTAAGATGTCCTTTTTAAAATATTTAATGTAAAACAGTTAGTTTCTACCTAATATTCACAATTCTAGTAAAACAAAACATGTCACAAAAATCTTTTTAATTATACTATAAACCATATCACAAATTATCATGCAGTATAAAATACCAAAGTGTTCAAAAACATATAAAAGACAGTTTTTATTATGAAATGGCAATCAAGACAAATAAAAAGAAATTTCGTATCGCAAGTATTTACCTTTTCTTCACCCGAGATTCCCAGAGACAATCGCATCCATATCACTACCATTTACCATCCTTTTTATTTATATTTTGGCTCACTTTCGGTTAGCAAAATAAATTTTACTTTTATGCTATTTTTGTATCATAATTAAAATTATGCCTAGTTGTTTTCTTCCTTCGAAATAAATTAATTGCAATTTAAGCTCAATACCAACCTATACTTTTTTATGTTAGATATCGACAGACGAGAATGAGTTTCATTTGATGGTAGGTTCAGCCACAGAACATCAGTCAGTGATGCGCTGTCGACCTACAACTACTAAGTTTATTATTTATGCATTTTTAACGTTACAGAATGTAGCCGTGCCGCACACGCATGGCGCTACGCCGCTCTCAATTCTCGGAGATGCCGTCTTGATAAGGTTAGATTTATTACCAGCTGCATATATTTCTGGGGTTATTTGGGACTCGTATGGTATTGGTAATACATTAGTTAGACCATCTTGCAACCATGGTTTCGTTTCTCTCTGAGCCTGACCTATCTATATTTCTATAAACATGCTACTTTTTATGTATGTCTCATGTGTTAAACAGATAGGTGGCGCTACCCTCCAAACAAGATAATCTATCAAGCACTTTTAAAATACAACAATTTATTATATGTTTACCTCAATCAAGACTCCTAGCATTATAAAATTATATCAATTTTTACAACCTTAACTTTGACTAAATTAGAGCAATTCTCAATATTACAAGGAACTGGCAGATGTATGGTTTACCGAGAGACCCTCTGTCCGTCGAATCAGCTGTGCTGATGTCGAACTCACGACGCTGGCCTCTCATCATAGATCCTCAGACGCAAGCTAATAAGTGGATTCGGTCTATGGTAAGCTTGATGAGTATTTATTTGTTCCGTGAACAAAAGAGTAAAATGAGTTTTTATATACTGAGAGAATCCATGAGGTATATAGAATGACAAATCTAGCTCAACCCATGAATTCCGAAACATTTTCGTGGTTGTATTAGATGCAGATAAAGGAACATGAATTTAATTTGCGATCAAGATAGGATATTTTTGATTAATTATGGAAGCCCCATATAATTTGTCTGTTTGTATGTATTAAATAAGTAACAATACCAAAAAAATTATAGCATTACTTACCTATGAACAATAAACGACGAAAGTAAACAGCATCAGAAAGACACTGTAGGCTGTAAACTACTGTCATAGAAGAGGTAGAAATATAAATGGTTAATTCTGTTCTTTTATAATCAGGGCAAAATTGAAGGTCTGGTGGTGTGTAAACCGAACGATAGAGATTTGCTAAGGAACTTCGAGTCGGCCTTGCGTTTCGGTAAACCTATACTATTGGAAAATGTTGGACAAGAACTGGACCCAGCGTTAGATCCAGTGTTGAAGGTATAACATTAATTTGTAGTCGAAACCTTTTTCCTATCCAAATAAGTCTTAAATTTTTTAGTGATTCGCTTAAACTTAAATCATTTTTTATTATGTTTTTTTAAAGGTTACTAAAATTAACTTGTGCATAGTCTCTTACTTCCATACTATTTTTACCACAGGATGTCTGATCTTGCACTAAGTGATATACTATTAATTATCCTAGCGTCAATACTTCCGTCAAGCCGGTCAGCTGGTGCTTAAACTAGGAGACTCCCTGATCCCCTACATGCCGGGATTCCGACTTTACATAACCACGAAACTGCCCAACCCGAAATACACCCCCGAGACATCGGTCAAAGTGCAAATTGTCAATTTCGCTCTTGTGCCAAGGTATGTAAATACCATTATTATTATCTGAGTCTCTACCAGGATGTCCAAGACCTTTGACCCAAGAATATTATTGCTGTTGTTTTTTACGAGAAGATGCGATAGCGCGATATATTTTGAATAGCTATATCTCATTCTTTAGTCAAGAACTCCTGCAATAATACTTTAAGATGGTTTTAAGTGTTGTTATGAAGATATTTTTTTTTTTTTTTTTTAAACTTAATAGGCAGTTGTTTGACCACTAACCCACCTGGTGGTAAGTGGTGTTGCGGTCAAGGTGGTAAATCACAACTGCCTAGAAGATGCCTATTTACTCTTGTTTTTAGATAGTTTAGATTTTACTAAAATGTAAACAAAATTTTAGGTATGACTTTTTGTCATTTCCATACCTCTTGACAATTTCAGTAAAATTAAAAATAAATGTTGTCTTAATGTTCCTTTTTTGTTCCTGTTTCTTCCTTAAAATCTCGATTGGGAAATAAATTTATTTGCAATTTTCTTGACAGGGTGATCAAGACTGAAACAATTTTTTCTGTTAAATACTCTATTCAATTCATTCAACGGTTGTATATTACTGTTATTTGTTTTTTTATTTAAACGCCCTAAATCTTCTTTAAACAGGCAAAACGTGCATACATCAAATAATGTGATTCATTATTGTCAGGATCTTAAATAATAGTCAAAATTTACAGCGGTCTGGCCGAACAACTTCTCTCCATAGTCGTAGCTCAAGAACGGCCAGACCTCGAAGAACTCCGTGGACAGTTGATAGTGACGCGAGCTCAGATGTCCTCACAACTGGCCGAGATGCAATCAGATATCCTTTATGGACTGTCCAACAGCGAAGGATCGCCCGTTGATGATGTGCCACTTATCTTGACTTTGGAGGCTATTAAGATCAAGAGTGCTGAAATTCTTGTAAGAACATATTTTTCCTTAGGTATTCTTTGCTTACTTTTCGATTCGATTCGAATTCCATTACTTTTTTGGTCACTTCGGAAATCAAATTGCAACCCAATGCATTACAAATGTATAATTGAACATTTAAAGAAACATACTCTACCTCTACTATTACCAGGAAATATTAGCTATACATATTATGTAGATACTATATGAATTTATAATTTTAATCTTAATTTTACTTTTAGTTAAGCAAACGTTATAATATTTAAAAAAGGACATATTTTGTTTGGTAGCTTTATCGGCGTGCATTGTCAAAACGGTTGAGTTAACGTGAAACTGTTGTACTTAAGAGCAATAAATAATTGCTATTTTAAACCTAAGCATTTATATAATATTAATTCATGGCTTTGAAATTTTATACTCCCTCACGAATTTTAGATCAAAGTAGAAGACATAGAGAGAACATCCATAGAGATAGACGCAGCACGTGAAGGCTACGTGCCAGTTGCTAACCGAGGACAAATCCTCTTCTTTTGCCTGTCAGGAATGGCCAACGTGGATCCAATGTACCAGTACTCTCTCGAGTGGTTTGTCAAGCTCTTCATACGAAGTATGGCTGAGACTGAACCTAACGGTAAGATACACAGTATTAGCTTTTTTGTAATAGAAACAAGCATAGGTGAGTTGTCAATGGAAGAGGGAACCAACGTTAGACCATAGATTGAGATAGAAGCGTGAGCATGAAAGTTTAAATATAAAGCCACGACGAAATACATGTCTTCTGAATCCTTCACGCACATAAACTAAACATTATAATGTGAAAATAAGCAGATAGGTCTGACATGTTTCGATAATTTACCACTATTTCGCGTCTTATCATCTTGAACCGATGCGCGATGGAAAAGAAAATGATAGAAAATGTTAGGATTTTTTTTTCAACTTTAAATTAGATCAACGTTTCACCTGTCAACGTGGTCTAGAATGAACGTAAACTACTCGTTTATTTATTTTATTCATATAAAACTTAATGTACAGTTGTTGCAAAAGTCCAAATAGGTATTTATTTTATTTAAAATTCGTTATTTATGGTTTCCAGAGGATATAATCGAGAGGGTGGAAATAATTATTGAACACTTCACATTTCTACTGTATCAGAACGTGTGTAGAAGTCTGTTTGAGCGGCATAAGTTACTGTTTGCTTTCCTTCTCTGTGCGAGGATACTGCTGGACCGGGGAACTATCAGATCTACTGAGTTCAACTTCCTTCTCAATGGCGGCAAAATTGAAGAGGTTTGCATAAGATTGTATTAAACATTCCCGATGAACTGTTTTGGTACCCAATATCTGGAAAATTGATATTCCTAAGATGCGTATTCGAAAACTACCTTTACGTCTGAGATTTCTTTTTATTATTTATGATTCCGCAAGATTAAGATTGGAGTTCTGCCAAGAAGTTGAGCGGATCGTATTATTTATTAATCGAATAATATTGAAAAGAGTGTCCATGGAGTTTCTTGCCGGTTCTTCTCCATGAGACCCACTTTTTGGAACCGTGCAACTAGACGTTTCATAAGAGCCTGCAAAGGCCTATTTGAAATAAAAAACTTTTGATTTTGAATACACCTATTGGTCTATTTGTCTTGACTTTGTTCAAGCCGACGTCTAATCCGAGTGTTATAATGCAAGAGTTTATATAAATATATGACTTAATATGATGTTTTTATGTACCTTGGAAATATTAACGTCACACATACAAAATCTTACACTATAGTGTGAATCTTAGAGTCTGTTTTCTTACATTAGTACAATTTTACACCCACCATATTGTTTTTAATCATTATCCAGGAGTTAGAGAATCCAGAGCCGAAATGGATATCTCGTCGCATGTGGCTGGACATGCAGGAATTGGCCTCGGTCCCCACTATGAAGCAATTCGTGATGGACTTCCCAGAACAGACTAAGTTCTTCAGAACTTACTATGATGCTTGGAATCCACATAAGTGCGTAGGGTTTGAATGAAGAAATATTAGAATATGTGTCTTTCACTCTTTTCTGCACTTTTTAATGTTCGTGATGTTGGTACCGTAAGGTATGGGATTACTGACTCCCATAGAGGGCAATATAAAAAGGTTCGACGAGCTTGTTGGTGCGTTCGGTAGAACACATCGATTGGTCGTGGGTTCGAATCCCACCGGAACGACATGTTTATAATTTTCTATAAGCATGTCTGATAACTTCGGGCATTGATCGCGTGGGAGGAATATCTAAATTCCGACCGGGTAACGAACCACATAGGAACCGTGAAGTGCGTATTGCGCGTTTCGATTTCAGTATATGGAATTACGAATACTGGAAGTAAAAAGTAGGTCGACAGCGCATCATTGACTGATGTTCTGTGGCTGAGGTACCCTACCATCAAGTGAACTTCATGCTCATCTGTCGATATCTATTCACTATTACATTACAATTCCAACAAGGAAGGTTTTAACATCTGCGGCAATATAAACTGTGCTGTAACACACTCACATCAGCATTCTCCCCCTTTAACCAATACTGGATGGCTTGAAGGGGTGCATTTACTTCACCATTCCATACTGAGCTAGCACATATTATTTGCTATGCCTCTCGTTAAAAATAAAATAAACTTCGTCTATTAAGAGCCGTCTCTTTATATATTTCTCACAGCCAATATCCAAATCTGTAAATCTGTAAAGAAACTATAATATAGTACTGTTACTTTGACCAGACTGCCGTACCCAAAACCATTGGACACACAATTGGACCCCTTCCAGAAACTACTAGTCCTTAAGTGTCTTCGGCCAGACAAGCTTGTTCCTGGATTACAGGTAATTTCTAAAATATTTTGAAAAATAATAGCTTTTTTTAGTAAAAGATTGTCTCATTGACTTCCACTATTTTATTTTATAGAAAAGTCCTCTTAGACATGATGCCATTTTTACGGTAGTTGCAATATAAGCTTGCCAGGTTGACAAATTAAGCCTTGTTTAAGTACAAAAGTATATAAAGTATATGTACATACTACTTTCCAAATGGCGAATTCTCTAAAAAACCACTGGTCTTCAGCTGATGAGAACCACATCTTAAATAAAGTTCTAAGCTCTTAAAATCTCCCAGTATTCGTTTCAGTGTCATTAATAATATGTTACATACAATGTCACACATTTAAATGAACGTTGTCTGATTTGAAATGACACAAAGTTGCCATATTAACGCCATCTATTCCTACGGAGTTGATATTTACTGTAATATTATAATTTTTTTAAATAATAAAGCCGGTTTTAATCCATTATCAGGTATTTTATTTAAATGTTACATATAAATCAATATAGCTGATGACCTTTACTGTTGTAGGATTACGTAGTTGTAGGTCTGGGAGCAAGATTTGTGGAACCTCAGCCAGCTGACTTGGCCGCGCTCTATGCTGAGTCGGACCCTCTCGCGCCCATAATATTTGTTCTCTCCACCGGTACCGATCCCGCAGCAGGTAATACTGCTTTTTGTTAGATAGATTAGTTATCCTATATATCGTCTGTATAGCAACAGCAACGGAACTGCAGATACTTTGGTGTTGCGGATTTTCATGAGCAACGGTGTTGACGTTCCCTTAGATGAAGGAACGGCATGTTTGCCCTCCTATACTATAAAAAACCTACCACGATACGACTTTACTGATGTAAGCTTCGAGGCAAGTCGTTCCATGCTCTTAAGTATAATATTTTAATTCTAAGTAGTCGGTATCTCTTTTTAATGACATTACTATCTCGATTCTTATTGAATTTTATTTTTTCGTTAGTCCAAATCAAAATACAGTTCCATGCGTACTACGATACTATTTGACATCGTTAATCAAAAAAAAAAACTCGTTGAGCCATGTAATTTTATTTTAGTGAAATAAATGTTTTGTACTTTATATCAATAGTAATAGATTCAACAGTAGAACCGGTTGTTTCATTCTAGACTTACTAAAGTTTGCGGATAAGATGAAAATGGGGAAGCGATTCGAAAGTATATCCCTTGGACAGGGTCAAGGGCCGCTTGCCGAAGCTATGATGAAGATTGGCTGTGATTTTGGGAACTGGGTGTTTTTTCAGGTACAATGCCATTGATAACAAGTTAGTTTTATGTCAGGGATAGTGACAAATAAGCGTAATATGACGCCGACTGTACTTGAAGGTTTTTCCATCTAAAAAATTAAAACATCTCCCACACATTGATGCTCGACGTGGCTCAAAGTTAAAAACATGTTACTTAAAACAATTTTAAAAAATGTCAGTCAAATCAAATTTTCGATCAATATTTGCAAGGTAGGCTTAATAATTCCACGACGAACCTGCATAAAATTTCATTACAAACGTATTATTAAAGAACTGTCACCTATCTCCATCGTGGATGCCAGTGTTGGAGCTGAACGTGGAACACATCCAACCGGAAACTGTTCACAAAGACTTTCGTCTCTGGTTGACCTCCACACCATCGCCGTTCTTCCCTGTTGCGCTTCTACAAAATGGTAAGAACACGTGTTACTTGTTTGACTAAATATGATTTAAATAAGACTTGAGCCAGCTGTTTTTTCCCGTGTGGATGAAATGTTTCCTAAGGTAAAATATCCCTTGTGACTTTTAAAAATTTCAAGTGAAAAAATCATGCCGATCCGATACACTTACCTATTCAATGGTATATTACGATCGATAATATACCGCTGCACTGTCACTCGCTAAATAAGCTTAACTATTTTATATCTATTTATAAAATATTATTTTAAGTATTACAAAAAAATGGACTTCGAAGGAAGACGTCAACAAGCGCTATTTTTGTAGTGGTTTTTTGAGTAAAATAATGCACATATTTTTGCAATATCTTATTATAATGAATAATATAATTTTAACATTATTAAATTCCTTCTTCTGAAGTTTTTGTACCTTTTTATTTTTCTAGGTTATAAAATGACAGTGGAGCCTCCTCGTGGTATTAAAGCTAATTTATTGAAGGCGTACATGAACCAAGTGCCAGACTTTCTTGATTATTTCAATTCAAATGACACCAAAGTGCCTAATTTCAAGGTTAAAACCATTAACAATTTATCATTAATGTAATCCAATTTTAATATCATCGTATCTTGAATCCACAGAGGTACTTTGCATTTGTAGACAGAGATACACTTCTCCATTCATTTTCTTGAATCTTCATTTCTGAAACATTTGTCTTAATATGCCTTCTTCTACAGTGTCTTTATAATCTCTGATCTAACAGCTATCTCCAATCCTTGACTTTTAATTAAACCCCAGCTATATAGTTGTTAAGACTTATTCTCTTGTTCCAGTGGTTGCTCTTCTCCCTTTGTCTCTTCCACGGCGTGGTGCTAGAGCGCCGTAAGTTCGGTCCACTTGGCTTCAACATCCCTTATGAGTTCACAGATGGAGATCTCAGGATATGTATTTCTCAGTTGCATATGTTTCTGACTGAATATACTGAAGTGCCGCTTCGGGTGAGTTGATATTCAACTTATTCTTTTTTTTATTTTTTATGTCAGATATCGACAGACGAGCATGAGGTTCACTTGATGGTAGGTGATACCTCAGCCACAGAACATCAGTCAATGATGCGCTGTCGACCTATTTTTTACTTCGGGCATTCGGAAATCCATAGACTGAAACCGAAACGCGCAATATGCACTTCACGGTTTTTCCATCTATGAACGGTGGTTCGTTACCCGGTCGGAATTTTAGATATTCCTCCCACCCGATCAATGTCCGAAGTTACCAGACGTGGGGAAAACATGCTTACAGAAAATTATAAACATGTGGTCCCGGTGGGATTCGAACCCACGACCCATCGATGCGCACGGCAGGTGTTCTACCGAAAGCGCCAACGAGCCCGTCAAAATTCTTAATTCATAATTCGGCTCAGCAATAACTTGGTCGTGGACCTTCATGTCTGAGTATCTTAGCTCGCTAATGCATTGCCAGAGTATTATATATATACAGAGTTATGTCAAAAAGTACATTTTTTTTTTATTGTTTTACGAAACCGATGAATATATACAATGTACAAATAGATATATTTCACGCCTCTTTCTCATTGGGATATCCAGAAATCACGGATTTTCATATGCTCCGATCCTTGCATTCCTCTTTCGCTTCTTCACGGTTTCGAATACTTTTAACCTGGCCCTTTTGAAATATATTGCTGATATCACTTGTTTGGCTCAAACGGAAAGTTATAGTGGAAAGCAATATTATGCTGACGATTAAAAAAAGATAGCTTTACAATTATTCCAATATAGCTTTAAGCGATTCATTTAATTTTTTATCTTATGTTGTTCCTCAAAAACTTTGTATAATATATCTGTTTAATTGTCAATTGTTATAGATGTTAACCTACGTGGCCGGCCACATCAACTACGGCGGCCGAGTGACCGACGACTGGGATCGTCGCTGCTTATTATGTCTGCTCGCGGATTACTACACAACTGCTGTGCTTAACGACCGGTGGATGTTTGATGAGAGCGGAGCATATAAACAGGTCTGGTCCTATGTAAAAATAATAGAACTACTTAGGCCCGCCTATGCCTAAAATAATACTCGTTGGGTCTATTCAAATCCTCATCATTTTCTGTGTTTCTTTAGTTTTAATATCAGCTTGTTAGTTTGCGTAATAAGAATGAGCAAGAGAGACATATTCTATACCACTGTTGTAGCAACAATCGTCAGCAACAGTTGAGGACTACACGAAGTACATCAGGACTCTGCCTCTCAACGACGACCCCTCACTGTTCGGTCTGCACAGCAACGCGAACATCAGCTACGCCATGTCTGAGACCAGCACTTGTCTTAGTGAGTACTTGGTTATTAAATAAAGTGGAATGTTTAAAAATCATTTTAACTGTTCCTATTACACGGGTTTTATATAAGGGAACTTCAAGGATATATCATGTTGTGTCCAGGATACCGTAAAATACCTTTCTTAAAAGCTAACATTTTAGGTACATTACCTAAAACTCTGGTATTCCAGATGAGCATGGCTTTCATCAAATGCCTGCCCCATTGGGGGACTACTGAAAATCAGCGTCAGAGTTTATGCTCTGACATACGCTGAGTACCTACTAATTCTTTTCGTAGTGGTATTGTTTCTATATTTCTTAACTGTTTTGGTGTATTCTAAGTTGTTATTATTATTATTGTACTTATATTAACTTTTGTGAAATAACTAACCATTGTCATAAATCAAAGATACTCTTCGCAACTTACAACCTAAAGAAGTGAGCGGGGAAGGAGGGATGACTGCTGAGGAGATGACAGAAAATGCAGCTAAGGAAATACTTGGCGTCATTCCACCGATGTTGGACCAAAAGTTCATCGCTACTACGTTAGTTTTATAAACATTAGCTTTAATAACTAACATACAAAGCAAAATCAATGAAAACATCCCTAGGTATGCTAGATAATGACAATAATTATTATTTTATAGATATCCGGTATCATACAAGGAATCGTTAAATACTGTCCTTATACAGGAAGCAATCAGATACAACAGACTCCTTCTTGTCATACAGAATTCATTGAAGTGAGTAACCTTAATATATTATCACTCTCACTGGCATATCACTAATATTTATTGTGTGTGTGTTAACAGATAGTTCAACTCACAAATTATAAAAAAGTGAATTCCCGTCTCACCATATTGGAACATGGGGCAGACCCATTTCTGAGTATCACTAATAAGTGATACGCAGAAATGGGTCTGCCCATAAAAATAATAATTTTTCTTTACAGGCAAGTAAATGATGCCTTCTGTGCCCTGCCCGACTGAAACATTTCTTTAACCTTGTGTCACAATCACTCAAAACAGAGTAAAGTTGCGTTGTTTTTCCAATAAACATTTATATTTTCTTCTTACGTTTTACAGGGATCTTCTGAAAGCGTTGAAGGGTCTAGTTGTAATGTCGGAGGCTCTCGAGAGCATGGCGGGGAGTCTCGCCAGGAACGCCGTGCCAGCCATGTGGAGCTCTAAGGCCTATCCATCATTGAAGCCTTTAGGTAGGCCATATACTTGTATACCTACCGTATAAATATGCAAAATTCCACCAAGCTTTACCTTAAGAAAAAGGTAAAGCTAGGTGAATTTTTGGGGAGCACATAATGATAGAAACAGCACATTGATCTGTTGCACTTTTTTCATGAATGATAAACACACGTTATTACAAATTTTAAAAATATTTTTTTTTCTATGGTTCGTTCTGCATCATTGAATGATGTTCTGTGGCTGAGGCAAGTGAATCTCATGCTCGTCTTTTGATATCGAACATAAAAAACAGTTGACTTGTGAAACTCTTTGAAATAAACTTCTTTACACATTTGTAAGGCAGTCTTTTACAGACACCAAATTAAACCAGTTTTATCCAATATCAGTTGGGTTGTTATTATCGTTTAGATCTTCCCTGCGAGATATCTAGATCGCTTTAATACATTATACATATATGCATAGGTTCGTAATGATAAAGCGTCCTCAACCTTAGTCCATGTTACCACTCTCCACCAGATGAAAGAGCGGTCTAATGCTGCATAAGGTCTACAGCAGTCACCTAAAATGTTTCAGCTGCATGGGTGAAGGACCTAGTGCTGCGCGTGCAGTTCATGCAGCAGTGGGCGGACGGCGGCATTCCCAAAGTGTTCTGGATATCTGGCTTCTACTTCCCGCAGGCGTTCCTCACTGGAGCTCTCCAGAACTACGCCCGGAAACATGTGATCGCTATCGACACTGTTGCTTATGCTTTTGAGGTATGCTGTTACCTGGTTAATAGACATTCAAACTGTTTATACAGAACTTTCTGCTTTTTACAACTATAGTGGTTATGTACGTGGCTTTTCTGAGTTGCCTAAGGACATCAATGTCTGGAGAAACAGACTGCCTCCGATATTCATAGAAAGTATAATAAATTAATAAACATATAAGGTCCTTAGGCAACGGTAATCGCTTACGACCACTTGTCCGTTTGCTACCTCTAAATATAAAAATCAAATTACAAAATGTAAGTTTCATACCATAAGCTAAGGAAGGATTGACAATTCTACCCCTGAAGTGGTATTGGGTAGAAATCAGCGCGATTGATTTAGATAGAGGATTTTATAACAAGATATTACAGGAAGAAGCAATCTTACTTGCCTTGGAAGATTTTCTGCATCAATCGCATTTACTATTTCTTTTTAGGCGTCTTAAGTTATACTTCTTTAGGCGCGTTATGAAAAATTGATGAGAGTGAAATTTTACGATGCGCGCGCACAGCGTGACACAAAACTGTGCTCATCAACCTTCCTAAGTGCTCCAATAAATTGAGGTTAACTCTATCCGTATGTATTATCACTACATACATAGTATAAAACAAAGTCGCTTTCTCTGTCCCTTTGTATGCTTAAATCTTTGAAACTACGCAACGGATTTTGATGCGGTTTTTTTAAATAGATAGAGTGATTGAAGAGGAAGGTTTATATGTATAATAATAACAGTTTTTCTGTAGTGTATTTAGTATCAGCATTGCACCGGTGCGAAGCCGGGGCGGATTGCTAGTTTAGTAATATAAATGACAAAATTATTATTTAAATTTAAATTGAACTTTATTGACTGTGTTGACAATCCTTTTCCAATCCTTTAGTGTAATTAATTATTTGCATGTAATTAAAAACTATTTTTTAATGATGCCAAAGAAGTATAACTTCTCACGCGTGTACATAAGTACACACACCCATTTTTTTTTTAACTAAATTTTATTATTTTGCCTGTATTGAAATTTTTGTTTTAGTACCGTGGTGTTTTATTAAGTATAATTATATTTCTAGTTTTAAGTCTCGATAAATAAACGACGAACTTTATCAGCCCTTAGCCGGACCGCCAGCCAAAAAGCCGGATGATGGATGTTGCGTCAGAGGTCTGTTCCTGGAGGGGGCCAGGTGGAATATGGGAGATATGTCTTTAGAGGAAAGCAGGCCTAAAGAGTTGCATACTGGTAAGCTGATTCTTTTCTTTCACTTTTGAAGAAATCGCTACATATTTGTAAACATGTCACTGTCATGAAATAGCGCAAAAGTACACTGTTATGCGCGAATATACTAGAATGTTCGCACACAATTTGTTACTGTTTATTGAGTGAATCGACCGAAGAAAACATTTGTGGCGCACGCTGTGGTGCACTGTGCCGCACACCGGTGGAATCGCACCATTATGTATGTTATTAATATAAATTTCAGGCGCTGTGGTCATTCTGAATTTTTGTTTTTTTAAATCATATATTTATTTCAGAAATGGCAATAATCTACATGAAACCGGAACAGAACCACAGACTACAGCAAGGCCTGTACGAATGTCCAACGTATAAGACTCTGTTGCGCGCGGGCACTTTATCAACCACGGGCCATTCGACCAACTATGTGATGACTATCGAACTACCCACACATAAGCCACAAGCACATTGGATCAAACGTGGTGTTGCCCTGTTTTGTGCACTCGATTATTAAACCTTAGAATAAAGAATATTTAAAAATGCATTTTAATCCGTTTTTTTAATTAAACAATATGTACAAATCAACTCTATTTTTTATGTCAGTTATCGACAAAATAGCATGAGGTTCACTTGATGGAAGTTGCCTCAGCCACAGAACTTCAGTTAATGATGCGCTGTCGACCTAATTTCTACTTCGAGCATTCGGAAATCCAGACTGGAACTGAAAATACTGATCCATATATGAACGGTGGTTCAATGCGCGATGCTACCAGACGTGAGGAAAACATGCCTAAAGAAAATTATACACATCGCATCCCGGTGGGATTCGAACCCACGACTCAAATTTTAATATCGATTTCAAAATCGGTTTTGTTTTGTAAGTGTCAATAAGTGCAAGTTACGCTTGTTGAAAAAAATACATCGACGTACCTATCAATATTTTGGAGAGATACATTTTCTGATATATTGATGTATCGATACAAAATTCAAACTATCGAAAAGGCTTTTTTTTAAATATTTTTTTTGGACCAACTATATTACTAAAATTTTGATAAAAAATTAACGCTGATACGATAATTCCAAGGAATAGCGATACGATTTTTATTTACAATTCTAACATCCCTAGTGCAATGAACACGAGTTTGACGTTTAATTTTTGACAGTTCTCAATTCTCATTAATCAATTAATCATATAAATTAATAAATATTATTATGATGTCATACATTAGATATAAACGTAAACAAACATTTTTTTATGAATTTTGGGTTTATAATTTATATCATAGTTGATCGGCTTGAGAAGTTTTAGATGAGTTATGATAAATATTGGACTCATGCCTCAATAATTATTCTTATCTTCACTTTATCACACAGGAGTGCCTACCTATATTATTTGATCATAAGTATATTTAATTAACTGATAACCATTAAGCACGTCATATTTTTATAATTCATTGTATTTTTATAAAATATAACAGTGACCAGTCTATATATAGAATATATTAAAGTTTGACAACTGGAGGCCGTCGAATAACCAACTCTAAACTGAGTCTTGAGGTATTATTTTAAACTTAACTATTTTATTGTGACGTTCAAATTATTAAACAAAATTGCGCAATGTCGACCTCCATTATTTCACAATATATATAAAGCGGGCTTTGGGCATTTTGAGTGTAATTAGAGAAAATGATGATTTATTTAATCATTGTGGTTGGAAAAATCACCTGAACAGCCTGTTGTGTCTGTAAGTAAAGATGTGAACAGAAAAGTTATCAGTAAAACTAAAACAGAAATTTTTCATAACAATGGGATCCACTTTTTTTTTTTTCAACATAATATTATCTCTAAATCTTTACTGACTTCACTTCTAAGATAGGATATTTAATGATATAATATCATTCTCTCTAACTTTTATTTAATTATTTGTTAATTCGTAGATTGAAGACTAAAACATACAATCTGTTCAATTATGCTTAATAAAACTTGGTATATTATGGTTATTAAATTCCATAGTAATGATATGTTTGTGCTGGGTAATAATAACAACTAAATCTATATATTCCAGTCAGTGTCAGCACTGTGGGGTTTTAAATGAAAACCAATTGATATGCAATGCCAATACAGCACCAACCACAGGAATGAGCAGACTTATGAAAAACATCACTAGTCAATTTAAATTCAATTGTTATTTATTCAATAAATGAGATGTGTATTGCAATTAATTTAGTATATAATTTTTTCTTAAAATATCTTAATATTTACAGATTTTACAATGTCTATCAAAGGAGAAACACTTGGTGAAAAACATAAAAATTTCAACCGACAAGTCCTGAATTTAATTGATCAGAATCCAAATCAAGAGTTGGAAAATATTGATTATGATCAACCTGACATAAGCAATCTTTTAAAAATAGATTTGGCTTGCCGAACCAAAAATGTGGAATATTTGTTGAGAGTATTCAAATGTGAGGATATGCTGTATGTATCGAGAGCCATCAAACACTCAGCCTGGCTGGTACAAGATCCACATTATGCATATATAATAAACCCAGAGTACTTGCACTCTAATCTCTTTCCATATATGTTGACTGAAGCTCTTAGGAAACTACTTTTACATATTAGATTGCATTTGAAAGATCCAGCCCGCTGTGAAGAATTTTTCAACTTTCTTGTAGAGGTAGATTTAAATGCTGCAATGAAGTGGTTACCAAACTGCTCTGTCTCTTTTATAAGTTCAAGATTAGAACAGGATATTTATAGAATACCTGAAAACACTCTTTTAAGGCTTGCATGGGTAACAATGGATACATTACGTATTTATGTTAAAAATGTGTATTGGAAAAGGCCAATTCTTCAAAAAGCAATGTTTTGTTTAAGCAAACATTGTGAAGAATATCTTGATATTTTAGACACCATAGAATCTGGTCAATTGCCAACATTTAATTCAAAATACACAAAATTAGTTATGAAGAAGTGTCCCCAACGCTTCATGCTGAAATTTGAAAGATATGGGGATTTTATTGATAGCACAACTTTTGTAAATTATATCAGAAAAGAAGATCTCGAAGAATTTCTAACAAAAAATGCATCCAATAAAAAAGTCACCTCTCTATTTCCAGAGGAGAAATATCAAAAGATTTTAAAATTACATGGTCAAAATACGATACTTAAACAACTGTTGGAATGTGATCCAAATAAATTGCAAGAAATCAAAGAAATACTTCAAATTTTCCATGATTGTTATCTAACTGATGATCAAAAGAAATTTCGATTACAATTTATAAATATTGTGATAAAAAAGTGTAATACACACATATTTGATGATGATATGTGGAGACTCCTTAGTGATATTTTCAATAAAATTGGTGTTAATATTACCCAAAATAAACAACATTTTCGAGCATGTCTTAAGGCCATAGTTACATATAAAGTTATTCATAATGAGAAAGTACCAGAAGAAACGCTTTCTGAACTATTAAAATTTGAGACATTTAAATCTGAGCAAAATAAGTTTAACGAAGATGAGAAAAAAAAACTGTTTGACATTTTGTATAATGCTGCAGAAAATCGTCTTGAGTTATGCACAGACAATGAGGATTTGCTGACATGTCTTGAATCAATTTTCAAATTGCTGCAAGCTTGGGGAAAATGTTGGAAAGATTATCCATTAGTTGTAAATAAAGTTAAAGGGTTTAGTAAGCTGATGAGGGATACATCTAACATAGAAGCACTCAAAACATTGTACCAAAAAAAACGAATTTGGCGTAAAATTCTATTTAATGAATCATTTTTGATCAATCCACATGAAGATACTTGTATCAATGCCTTAAAGCACGATCCAAAATTATTGTATTTAAATGAAGACTCAGTAATTCAGTTATATTCAAAAGACAATGAATCAATGAACAGGTTTTTTGGAAAACTTCGGACATATTGGCCTGAATCACTTGCAAAGACTTATAAAAATAATTTTATAGCTACAAACACATTTGGTCATTTGAATAAAAGTCCTTTAAAAGGAGTTTTTAGACTTTTATCCAATAAGGAATTGTTCCAATTACTACATAGTAATTTACCCAAAGATGATAAATTGAAATGGGGTCAACTCAAGGAGTTGGTATTGCTTAAACACATTATTAAAAATATGTATAGGGTCCGTCCAAAGCCGTCCATAGATTTAGTGCTTTCATATAGTACAGGAATACATATGCAAGATGCATTGTCATCCTTAAAGTCTGTATTACACAGTTTACCAGCCCAACAGACCTTAGACTATGTTAAGTTACAAGAATGGCCAGAATTTGTTCAGAAAATATGCGTTTATCAAGCGTTTGCGAAATTCAAAAACAAAGAAGTTAGGCAGCAAATAATTTTAAGCATTTGGAATAATACTAAATACAATTCCGTGCGGGCGGATATTTTCAAAATATCATATAAATCGTTAAAAAAGTTTAATAAAAATGATATGAATAGCAATAAAGGCTATAATAGTAGAGTTGAGGATGAGTGGAGTCATTTGAAACTCTTAATAGAAACTTTAAGAGATAACGAGAGTGTAATTGTCTATAATCTACTGAGTAGGTTCGAACAAATACCTTTAGTAGTTCGGGCAGAGTATTGTACAATTGGTTACAAATTCTTAAAAAGTCTTCCTCCTAGAAGTAATTGCCGAAAATTTATGAACAAGATCGTATCAAAAATTGAGTACAATCATGTGCTATCCTCACTCGAATTAGATTTTATTGCTGAGATGGTCAATGACACGATCACGAAACGATTATGGACAGAAAAATTAGATTGGACATTTATGCATATGCTATTTGTGTGTGTGACATCACCGAATGAAGAAGCAAAACAGATTGAAGCTTTTGAGAAAGTTTTAGTTCCTGTTCTAGAAAATGCTTATGAAATCTGGGATAGAAAAACTCAAGATATATTTATGGTTAGATACAATATTTACAAATTTATTTCTTGCATTGGCTCATACAAAGACATTTTGGAGAAAAATAAATCCACCATACTCAAACTTCTATTAGACAGTTTCCAGAGAAATTTGTCAATTAAGGAAAACTACGTTCTTATAACGAAATTGAAGTTAGCGGTAGAATACTTAAAAGTGTTATCAAATTGTGAAAAAGGTTCCCCTAAAAATCTTTATGAAAAAACGACTTTAGAACTGAGCAAGATATGCATTAAAATGTTCTGCGAAGATGTAGCGTCTTATTCTGCCAGCATATGGCAACTTTTCTTTCACGCACTGCAAATGATGCTAAATAGTTTTGGTATAACAAAGTCTACCCAATATAAAATGAATAACAACATGTTGGATTTATCAAGAGACCTATCGCCCGAATTAGATATTTTAGTACATTTTTTGGTATTGGAGCTTATTCATTTCGTTGAATATGGTAATGAAGATAAGAAAGGCAGAACAGCTTTACGTGCTAGAATTGAAGCCCATTCCTCTAAAGAAGTGGAAGCACAATGTTCAAAACTGTTGATAACCGATTGCTGTAGCATACCATACTATTCATTTATTTAATTGTTTTTAATAAAAGCGTTAAATATATTAATTAAACACTGTTGTAAGAGGTAACACCAAAGTTATTAACATGGATGACATCGCGGAAATAAGACATTAAAAAATCGCGCCCAAAGAAGTCGGTTACAAACATACATACAGGTGAAGCTAATATAAAGCGTGTAAAAATGAAATTGATGTACATAAAAACTAAATGTAAGATTAAAGTAGGATTAGACTTTAATCTTATGACTCTTTAACGTATGAAAAAGCAAAAACATCCGAAGCTTTTAAAAATATTTCAGATTCTGTATTTTAAAAATAATACATATAAAAAAACATCTGTTCTAAATTCTATTTTCTTTTTCTTTATCACAAATAAAAAGTTCGCATTTCGCAACGATGGCATTGATTTTTGACCTGGGCTTCAGAACTCTCGCCAACTGAAATAAAAAAGTTTAAAAACTTAAAACACTACTCGATGATAAAACTACACAGATGCTTTATATTTTATAAAGTTTATACTGAGAATGTGACTATTCAATAAGCACGACGCATACATTTATATGCCTATTCATTGACATTTAAATATCTGTTTTTATGGAACCGTGAGAGTATTTCTCTAGTCCACGAATAAGTTGAATTTTCTTACCAAATAATCTATTTTTGAATATTTCAATATCTATTTAAAGATTTCTTTCTAGAATCTTTCACAGTCGACCTCAAAATTGAATGAATGACTGAAAATGTATTACATATTGCACTAGAATCATGAATTTACTGGGATTTAATTTCTGCGATTTCACATTTATCCATAATGATCATAAACGTGAACCTTATTATTTGTTATTACGGCGCTAACGTCAATTCATTCCATAGAAACACCAGACATTTTAACTGGTCTGATAAATCTAGTGTTAAAGGAATGAGTAGGTCCGTTCCTTGAAGGTCTCTAAATATCAGATCAACTGGGTACCACAGAGATGTTTCGTGGAACGAATTCTGAAAGAAACCTAAAGTTGTGGATTTCCAGACATCCACCTCGACAGGATGGAACTTGGAATCATACGTCCCATAGTATACTGCGAATAAATGACTACACTTTTCATAATATCCGAGGTTATATTACTAACTTCTTTATACACGGGCCGGGGTCGCGTAGTTGCTCCTCGGCCTTGTATTCACACTGCGTCTCGGGGAAGCCTAATAACTCTGAAATCTTGTTTATTTCCTTATATGTTGGCCGAGCGCGGAGTATCTGTGAATTCAACCAGTTCTATAGTTGTACATTCGTGATGGTGTACATTAGTCGTTCTAGACTTCCTGATAGCTTTTAGCACTTTCAAAATTAAAAGCATAACTACTTCTCTGTAATTTACTTCTTCATGACTTAAGGGTTCAATTAATTGGGTGTAATTTAGCGAAAAGGATCCAACCTACAGCGAGTTCTTTGTTCTTTCTTTTCTTTCCACTCCATAACTACTAGACCGATTTAAATTATTTTTTGTGTATACATTGCACCCGTGCGAAGCAAACGTAAAAAAGACCTCGTCCCAGATACAAAGCCCGAGACTCTTGTTACCTCAGTGGCGACATCCTTCCGGTCGTCCATGGGCGGCATGTTCCAGAAAACGATCCCTACGATGTACTCGTCCCTCAGGTAGTACAGCAGGCCGCGCTTGTACCGGTTCTGGTACTCGTCAGACCTTCAATGTATAAAATACAATAGTAGACCAGCATAATAAATATCTATCTAATATATAAAATTCTCGTGTCACAATGTTCGTTCCCATACTCCTCCGAAACGGCTCGACCGATTCTTATGAAATTTTATATGCGTATTCAGTAGGTCTGAGAATCGGCTACTATCTTTCAAACCCCTAAGTGATAATGGGTGTCAACCCCAATTTTTTTTTATTTTTCATTAAAAAATACATAGAACCCTATATTTTCACTCTTCTATTACCAATCCCTGCTTTTTAGAAATTTTTTACATGGCAAAACAACGTTTGCCGGGTCAGCTAGTAATGACATAAAATTGTGTGAAAGTGAATTCTAGAGTCCCATAGTGGGCCATTTTTGCTTTTAGCTCACGTGCATTCAAAGCCGTATCTTTAAAAAAGGAATAAAGAGTATAAAGGAGACAGACTTCTTATAGCAAGGTCTATCGCCGTCCCCCGCAGCGTCCGTGTGGACGGACTTCGCTTGCGGCTGGGACTCGTCACTGCAGGGCTTGAACACGCCCACAGTCGGCATGCACGCCCCCACCTCGCCTACCACCTGGAACAAATACAACCTGTGACGTCACAAACCTGTATATGAAAAGCTACACATGAATTTTTTTGTCTAACAAGGAGACCCTCGGACTTGGGTCAGACCCTCAGGGTCCAGGGCCAGATTTAGAGGTATAAAGGCAACAAAAGAGTGGAGGCCCCGTGGCCCCAAATTATTTTCCAATTAAAATGATTTTTTTAATATTTAAGATCAATATAAACATAAAAAAATCATGCGAAAAAAATATCAAAGGAAAAGTTGATACTCGTCGGAAAAGGGGCCCGGGGCAGTTGCCCCAAAATCCGGTCCTGTGTGGGTTGAGAATTTGAATAATTTCTGGTGTGGTGGTAGACGGGACCTATAGTATAACAACCACTAAATATAGTGTCAACTGGCCCCTCGTTAAATAGATATTAAGGACCAAAGTTGGAAAGCTAATAGTAAATAATTAACATGGACATGGATGGTTTATTAGTAGATTAGGTATCAGCAAAGAACATAGATGTACATAGAAGCACAAGCCCATACAAACTTTTGCCACAGAAAAAGTAGTTCTACTTTTGACCTGTAGAGCGCGCGGCAATGTATCGGTGTGACACACACATCTAAGCAGTCCGCTGACTCCTCCCCTCGCTTGTCTCGCTTGCTCTTACGAGCGAACGGAAATAACGCTCTACAAGTGGCTGGGTGCGAGAGAGTGCGCGCTATGACTCCAGCGTCAGAATGTCGTTCACACGGACACTTGCAGCGCCGCGGTGGCAAACCTATAAGGCCTGTGCTTCTATGTACATCTATCTTTGGTGTTAGGTTAAATACTCGTATATAAAGGGAAACCGGTCAGCACAAAATATTCACGTGTAAAACTGGTTACAATCAAAACAAGAAAATGGCTTCATGTAAATGAGGCTTGAGAGCTGGGGCTGAAACCGGTTAATTTCTATTTTCCAAAATAAGTATCTGACTGAGATACCATGATATTAGTTTTAAAGAGTAATACACACACTTACCACAGTAATTTTTTTCGTTAAATATGTTAAAAACGAAAGAATATCAACAAAAACCTTTATTATACCTGTTTAACTCCCATAGTAAATGAACCGGTATTCAGTCCCTGCTCGAGTCTCACCTCCATGTCGAGGGCGCCCTCGAGCGACATGCGGAAGTGCGGCTCCATGTTGCAGGGCAGCCAGTAGCCCGTCATGTTGGCGCCGGCCACGCGGCCCTGCTCCGCCGCCGTGCTGTAGTGCTCCATGCGGAGCCGCGTGTCCTTCCATTGCGAGTATATGCTGGCGGCGTCTCCCGCCTGTATAACAATAATATTATGTTTTTTTTATGTTAGATATCGATAGACGAGCATGCGGTTTACTTGATGGTTTGTGATACCTCAGCCAAAGAACATCAGTCAATGATGCACTGTTGACCTTCTTTTTACTTCGAGCATTCGGAAATCCATAAACTGAAACCCAAACGCGCAATGTGCACTTCACGGTTTTTGGAACGGTGGTTCGTTACCCGGTCGGAATTTCGATATTCCTCCCACCCGATCAATGCCCGAAGTTACCAGACGTGGGGAAAACATGCTTACAGAAAATTATAAACATATCGTCCTCTGGAATTCAAACCCACGACCCATCGATGCACACGGCAGGTATTCTACCGAACGCGCCAACGAGCTCGTCAGAGTTATTTGCTAAAAACATGAGTAAGTATTTTAAAGTATTTCAGTAATATTTAATCATTAATTAGTAAATTCACTAGTTAATTTTATCGAAAAATACAGTTCTGTCTAAGCTTAAACTTCTATGGTAATTTTAAATTTAAAGATCACTCACTGGTGTTTGTATTTTGAAATGCACGTTTCGGCTTTAGTCTCGAAAATATACTGTGATTGTGTGTGTAATATATACACTATGTTGACTGTGATTGTAAAGATAAGTGAATAGAACCTACCGGTATATCCAAATTGATTTTAGGAATCTTCTAGCAAAAATATCTACCAGCACCACAACTTCTACCATAGAATTGCATCACCATACACAATTTAGACGAGCCATGTGCTAACCTATGAGTACTTTAAAGGCCGGCAACGCACCTGCAAGCCCTCTGGTGTTGCGGATGTCTATGGGCGGCGGTGATCACTTACCATCACGTGAGCCGCCTGCCCGTTTGCCCCCTATACTATAAAAAAAAAAATTACCACGTAGAGATGCGTCCTCGCCTCCAGTTCGGTATTGACAAGGAACCCTCCGTTGACGTGGTCCGTCTCCAGGTACGAGGGTCCCGCTATTTCCGTGCGAGGGTCTGCACCCACCGATACAAACACCTACAAACCACATTTTATTTTAGCAAAACATTAAACTATATCTGAGTAATAGATGCGTTGCTCCATCAGGCGCGGATTCAGCCCTCAAAGGTTGTGACCACAAAATCAGTCAATTCTAATTTCAAAAAGTACCAGGACATCAGAAATATGGAACAAATATTCTGTCAATCTATAGGTACTTTGCTGCGTTCCTAATCACGCACGATTCATAGTTTTTTTCTTTTTACTTAGTTTAGGCGTTGGATTTGGATATAAAATTTGAAATTGTGACGTCAAATGCCCATCGAGCACACAACGGTGGACCTTTGTGCTACATTTAAATCAAATCAAGGGGGGAGGAGGTAGAATTTTAAAAAAATCTATTTTTATTTATTACATTTTTCGAAAGTATACATTAGCATTATGAAGAAACTGAAGGCATAATGTACGAGGCAGGCATACTTGATTAGACGTATGTTAGATTTTCTAACAATTTTTCTTTGACTTTATTGACAAATAACAAAACAGTGCTTTTGCGAGAAATGGCCACCGTTGATCATAAATTTAGTAAGTAATGTTCAATAATTTCGGAGAATTTATCAACAGCGCACACGCATATTTTTTAAACCTTCTATTTAAATTAATCTATGGCACCCTTTTTAAAAGGTTCATATACAACTAGAAACACTCACATAGTCAGTGATGAGTGAAGTGCCATTCGACAGAGTCAACTCCAAGCGACCGTCTGCAGATTCGAACGCGTCGTACACTTGAGCTTCAAATTAAAATAAATAACCTTTACACTAAAAGTCACTATGTGACGTTTCTAATTAAGTAACGAAAACAGCTTATAGTGTGACGAAAATCACTCTTTAAATAATATTATTGGCTACAAAAAACAACCTAAACAAAACGCACATACATATCGCTTCCCGGGAAAAGAAGTGTCATAATACATGAATCTCTAAATAATAAAAGAGCACATGTCCACTTTTGGATCAAATTGAGTTAAGCGCAAAATCTTGCTTAATTAATAGTTGACAGATATTAACAAAAACTTTCATTTGTTATTTTTGCAACTTAACACTAAGCATTAGACTTGTTCCGATTTCATATATAGATAATATCTGAAAACCAATATTAAGTAAGAATTTGCGCTTAACTCAATTTAATCCAAAAGTGGACATGTGCTCTTTTAGTATTTAGAGTTATTCATGTATTATGACGGTTTTTGCCGGGAAGCGATATTATGTAGTAACCGTCCTCTTCAGGAGTTGCAAATCAAAACAATTTCACGGTTCAAACGGTTCACTTGATGGTAGGTGATACCCCAGCCACAGTACATTAATCAATCCATATACTGAGACCGACAAGCACATTGCACTTCACGGTTTTTCCATCTACGTGGTTCGTTACCCGAAGTGACCAGACTTGGGGAAGATATGCTTACAGAAAATAATAAACATGCCATCCCGGTGGGAATCGAACCCACGACCCATCGGTGCGCCCGGCAGGTGTTCTGCCGAACGCGCCATTGCATTGCACCCAGGGCCGGATTTAAGGGCCCCGGGCCTCCATAAAAGAGGGGCCCCACAATAGATTTCGGAAAAATCATTCAAATTCCTACAAGTAAACAACAGTGTTTTTTCGTTGTTTTACCTTCATACATACTTTGTACAAACATTGTAAACATGAAAATAATTTGGGGCCAGGTGGCTTCCACTCTTCTATTGCCCGTTGTCTCCACACCTTTAAGTCCAGCCCTGCAGCTTCTAGGTTATAAATGGGTCTGTTAGACCCCACTAACTCTGTCGCAGGCAGGTGACCCCCTCGGCGCGGATCCTCTCGGCGGCCCACTCGCCCAGGTATTCGGGCACGATGCCCCCCAGGATGCCCCGGTCCTTGTAGATGTGAACCAACTGGATAGGATCTTCGTGCTCCGGGCGCTCCACCACTTTATCTAACAGAGAATATGACTTCCAATAGAAATGTACGCTAAGGAATAGGGTTTTGTAATTGGATTATACCTGGGATTTACCATGGTATAGAATTAAATACCAAAATAGGATTTAAACAATAATCGATCTTTACTAATATTTTTAAGAGGAAGGATTTGTTTATTATGTTTTAACTCAAATATACTACAACTAAAAATCTGTTTTTTAAAGTTTGTGTATAGTATAATATCTACATTGCACCCGTGCAAGCCGAAGTGGATCGCTACTAATGAATAATTTAGGTAAAGAGCATATCTTCCTTCCTTCGAATCCTGCCGAAACATGTTCATAATTTTCTATAAGCATGTCTTCCCTACGTCTGATCAATTCGGGCACTAAACGGGTGGGAGGAAATTTCGACCGGGTAACGTATAACGGAAAAACCGTGAAGCACATTGTGCGTTTCGGTCTCAGTCTATGGGTTTCCGAATGCTCAAAGTAAAAAGTAGGTCGACAGGCCGACAGCACATCATTGACTGATGTTCTATGACTAGGGCATCACCTACCATCAAGTGAACCCTATACTCGTCTGACGATATCTAACGTAAAAAAATAGTAGAGGTGATTACTGCAACTCACTCATTCTCCCCAAGTGCCAGGCCAGCTCGCAGCCCAGTGGTCCAGCTCCGATTATGGTGACATGTTTGGACTTCTTCACCTTTCTGTACGCGATCTCCAGGTCCCTCACGGTACGAAACGTGCACACCCTATCACGGACAGGCTTCGGGGCATATTTGAATATCGATAGGTTTCGTGGTTTTGAACCTGAAATAGGTTTGGGACATATATACTTTATTCAATATTTACACAATCTATAAATAATATTTTGGATTATAACTATAGTTAAGAAATTTGAACAAGGATTGCATAATACCGAAATGGTCACTTGATCAATATTTGTTGCTGTTATTAACTGCAACCCTGATTTTCAGAAGAACTCTTTAATAGGTATTGAAAAACAAATTAAGTTTTAATAAAAAAAAATAAGGCAAAAAAAATTTGCGCTAGTCTGGCTACTCATAGCTATAGCTATATAATTAGCGGTGACGCGAATCTATAAGTTTTTCCCCTCTTAAAACGCTCAAGGCGCCTAAAGAAGTTTTCACTTCAATAATACTAATAACATAGTTGCTCATTTAAATAAAATACTGTATTCCGGATTAAAACGCGATTTATTATTTATATTGTTTAAATTATTTATCCCGACGTTTCGGATGCTTTTCAGCAACCGTGGGGCGACAGAACAGTTGCTGAAAAGCATCCGAAACGTCGGGATAAATAATTTAAACAATATAAATAATAAATCGCGTTTTAATCCGGAATACAGTATTTTATTTAAATGTGTGATACTCGCGTTAATAAAAGACAATATTAACATAGTTGCTCTACAACTTCGTCTGGTCCAATGAAATAAGCCCAGAGCCCAAGCATTCTGCTATGTACAGTACATTACACATTTCAGTATACCTGGAGCCAGCAAGCACCTTTCGTAGTAGATAGGTTGTTCCCCGCACATCGTCTTGACGTACGCCACGTGATCGTCCGCGTCCACGCGAAGCACGCACCAACCCGTTGCTATGGAGACCGCTGGACCCTTTTCCTTGCGATAAAACTTGATCGGGTCCAAAAAGTCGAGGCACTCAGCTAGGTACATTCTGTAAAGGGTGCAGTATCATCACTAATAATAGAAAATGTTTGTCTTTATTAAATTCACTTAAAGAGCAATGCTACAAAGGAAGCTTTAAGTCTTTTCAGTGTATGCAGCTGGTTGGTTGGTTCGTTAAACCCGTACGAAATTTCTCCTGAACGGTTAATGTTGCCGCATTAATTTGTTGCCAGTTTACCTTGATCAATTCCAAAGTCTAGGATTCTTTCAAAAGTCTACTACTGACAACGCACTGAAGCATGTGCTAATTGTGTATATAATGAAATATATAGAACGTTTACTATCCAGTTGACACCTTGTACTCATATTCTCAATTCAACCAATCGGAGAAAATAGCAAACAAAGTAATATTTTGTCAAATAAACAATGCATAATCACAAATTTAACGCATCTGCCCTACTGATTGTGATTGGAAATGCTTTTAAGATTTCAGAAACTTATAACTACTGACGTGTGTCTCTTCCCCTGTTCCACAAAGTTAAGCCTGAAGATGTCGGGCGGATCCGCGTTCCACCACATGTGTTTAGACATCGGCGGGCGGTCGTACGGCAAGCAGTCCTCTTTCGATATTATAAATACCTGGTAATTAAAAAACATACTATTATTATTTCAGTATCTTACTATCAAAAATGAAATCTGAACTAGAAATGGAAATGAGCTGGTCGTATCTTACGATACAGACAACAGACGCACTCAAGAAAATACAAGATAGAAGCGATTATCTCGGCGATCGGCGAAAAGAACTGTAGGTAGGCAAAAAGTGGTAGGCTGATGCACTATGGATGCCATGGATAGAGATCTGTGGAAGGGGTTGAAGGGAGACCTTCTCTCAAAGAGAGGTACAAATCTCGGAATAACGGTTAAAGACATTTATTTTCTCAAAAGATTTACATTAAATCACTTACAGAGAAAAAACAAACAATTTTAACTTAATATAATTAGCGCAGCGAATTGACGGTATATTTGTAAAATTTATTTTGTGTTAATTATTGATAGCGAGTAAGCGTATTTGGTAGGTAGATTGAAAATGTTAACAATTATAAGGCTTATCCATAGTGAATGAAGATAGCGGAATTTATATTTATAAAATTATATAGAGTGTATGAATGTGTGTATTAGCGAATAAATGTTTTTTATGTATTTTATATTAATATTACTGTTGTAAGATTAATTATTATTTTTTACCTAATACAATTATGAATGTATTTATTATATTTTTATACTGTGCTTTTACTTGATACTTATTATTTTATCTTGTACGGTCTATTAATGAAAAATCCTTTAAAATGTGACTTTTTAATAATTTCTTAAAAGTTGTTAAAGTTTTTGCTTCTTTTATATTTTTAGGTAGATTATTGTAGCTCTGTGCTCCCTCATATAAAATACTTTTCTTGCCATATTCAGTTCGAGGTGGTCTTAAATTGATATTATAGGCCTGTCTAGTTAAACGTTTATGGCAGTCTATGTTTTTCGTAAATTTTAATTGTGTATGAATATCTTTACTCAAAATTTTCCTAATCAACAAGCAGGTATTATATTTATATGTTTGAGCAAGGTTCATTACTTGTGTTTCTTGATAGATTTTTATAGTGGGTGTTAAATAATCATACTGAAATAATGTTTTAATTAATTTATTTTGAGCAGTTTGTAGTTCTGTTAAATTGCTTTTTGCTGCAGATCCCCAAATCTCGATTAAATAATCAATATGCGATTTTATTAAAGAATTATATATAGTGTATTTAACGTTTTTTGGTAGACATCGAACAATTGGTCGCAGTGCACCCGTAAGAGACGTTATTTTTTTACGAATTTGTGCGATATGTACTTTCCATGTTAGCCGACTATCTAGATGCAAGCCAAGGTATTTTTCTGTATTAATTTTATTAATTTCCACGCCGTTAATGGTTAAAGGACTGTAATTACCTATTTTTTTATTTTTTGAAGAAAATATCATATAGTGAGTTTTTGCAGAATTGACAGTTAACAAATTTGACTGCAGCCAATTATTTAATATGTTTAGATCACATTGAGCTTCATTTACTAACACGTCTATCGAATGACCAGAGTAAAATAAACTAGTATCATCAGCGTATAACGTGATGTCTCCATTGAGGCCGATCTCATGAATACTATTTATGTAGACCAGGAAAAGTAACGGACCCAAAATTGACCCTTGAGGTACGCCACAAGTAATCAGTCTTGGTTCACTTTGATGATTGTTTATTTTTACGACTTGGCTTCTATTCGCTAAGTATGATTTGAATATAGCGTATGCTTTTCCTGTTACACCAATATTCCTCAATTTTAATAACAACAATTCATGGCTAACAGTATCAAATGCTTTCTTAAGATCAATAAATATGCCTAAAGTTACTTTTTTTTGATCGATATTTATTCTTATATTTGTTACCAGATCTACAGTTGCAGATAAGGTATTAGACTTAGGTCTGAAACCATATTGTTTATTGAAAATAAAATCAATTGAAGTTAGGAAATTATTTAAACGATTATATAATATTTTTTCGAATACTTTTGAGAAAACTGGCAGAACCGATACAGGCCTATAGTTATTGAGATCCATACTATTACCCGATTTAAAAATCGGACTTACTTTTGCGATTTTAAGAGAGTCAGGGAAATATCCTTCGTTAAAAGATGCATTGATGCAATTAACTAGGTCATCCGCTATTAAGTCTTTAATATATTTAATGGTTTTTGTGTTTATTCCATCTATCCCAGCACTGGTGTTTGATTTTAGGTTACCTAATATTTTAAGAACTTCACTAGTGTTAGTTGGTTCTATTTGTGATAGCTGATGGCCGTTACTGTGTTTACCAGAATTTAAAGTTTGCTTTATAATATTTTTATGAAAGTGTAGAGGAATCTTATTAGCAAGTTCACTACCAATTGTTGAGAAGAACAAGTTAAAACATTCAGAGACTTCTTTAACGTCCGCAGTTTTTCCCGAGCTAGTATTTATATTTATCACTTTTACATTATTTTTACTTTTATTACTTGATAGTCTATTGATGAGCTGCCACATTTTTAAAGGATTTCTCTTACAATTTTCAAAAGCTTTGTTATAGTAATTATTTTTAGCACTTTGAATTGTTTTGAACGTGATATTTCGTTTTTGTATAAATTCATGTTTTAGTTGTATATTTCCAGGTGTTTTTTTTAATTCTTGCCATAGTTGGTTTCTTTCATTTATCAATATAATATGACTCCTATTGACCCAGTCTCGGCAAGGCGGATTTAAAATTTTAATTTTTTGTGATTTGTTTTGAGATATTGATTTTATAATAGAAGCTTCTAGATCTTGAAAGTTTACTATAGTTTTTGTATCAGTTAGATTCTTTATAGTCTTATGTAGGTTAGGATAATTTATTACATGATACTGTACACGTTGTGCACGGTCAGGTTTGGGCCTGTTTATCTCCAGATAGACTTGCTTATGATCCGAGAGAGCTGAGTCAATAACAGCCATTTGAAATGTGTTGTCTCGTAAGTTTGTGACGACATGATCAAGAATAGTTTTTGTAGACGACGTTTCACGTGTGCAAAATTTGACATTAATTTTATTTAGTATTTTCAGATTATTTTCCCGAAGCATTTCTTTATACTCCATTACGGACTTTTCAGTACTAAGTAGATTTAAGTTGATATCCCCAAATACTATTACTCGTTTTCTTTTTGAGAGATGCTGATTATAAGATTCAAGAAATTTGGACGTGTTTGCCACAGGTTGTTTATATACGGCCCCTATATCTATACAGAGTGTCTCCAAGTGAATCCACAGAAAGTGGTTGCCGTCTATATTTTCTTCGTCCAAGAGGTTATGCTTTAAGCTATTGTGGATATATATAGATACTCCCCCGCCTCGTGAATATTTTCTATAGTTGTAATAGTGAGTGTAATTCGGCAGTTTTAGGGTTTTGGCTTCGTCATCACTTTTAATCCAGGTTTCTGTGAGCACTATAACATGAAGAAAATATTGAAAAGATTCTATGATGTATCGTATTTCATCTATTTTTCCAGGTTTCACTAAGCTGCGGACATTTGCATATAGAAATTTGAGAGATTTATGTTCTATTATTAACTTATTATATTCTTTACAAATGTTATAAGTTATGAATTCGTTTTTACTAGAACTGTTTATTGCATCTTCTCTTTTACTTAGTTTTTTGAGCGATACTCTACTATTTTAGGTATGCCTTTTTGATATTTTATTGTGAGATTATTTTCGCCATTATGTATGCGTTGTTGTAATTCTTCTCTCAATTTCTTTAACACTTGTTGCTGATTAGGTGTTTGATCACAGTAGATTTTGAATTTATCTTCCTTAGTATTAGTTCTTTTTTTCAGTATTGCATTGGCTGTTTCATGAGATGTGAAGCATACCTTAATGGGACGCGTTTTATTTTCACTGTATTTCCCTAGGCGTATGATCTTCTCAGGGTCAGGGCAACCTGGATATAAGGTAAGTAAGAAGATACATACTAATTATTTCAACAAAAAAAAATAGATAATATTACAACATTAAGTTTTTAAAAAAGTATATAGGACATTTTCAAACAAAATTATTGATTAAAAGGTTTTTTGTTATGTGACTATATGTAGTTGGTTCCTATTATCTATAATATCTTCGAGAAGCGATGCTGTAATCCACAATTAGCCTACGCGCAGACTAGAGCCACCGGTGGCCGCCACTAGAAGCGGCTTCTAGACGCGGCCACCGGTGGCTGCGTTTCAGCCACTGTAAAATGTATGAAATATCGCGCCCGCACGTTGTGGCGGCCACCGGTGGCTAGAAGCTCGGTGGCGGCCACTCGAGCGCCGTGTTTGCGCGGATGCCCTAAAATGTATGAAATATTACGCCCGTAGCTTGTGGCGGCCACGGCCACCGGTGGCTATGCTGTGGTCGCCACTAGTGGCTCTAGTCTGCGCGTAGGATAAGTGTTTAAAATGATTCATTACAACTATATCTCTACTTATTCTTAACAAAATCGTTCATTTTATTTGGAAAATAATGTATTGCCCCAGGGCCTCCTCCTCCGCCCCTGACTATATATGACTTTTACCCTGATCTAGCTTATTTGTAGTGTAAAGTACCTTGGCAGTTTTATCGTGTTCCATGATAGCCTGATACGCCGCCCAGCCGGCCGCGCCCGCTCCCACTATCAAGTACTGCACGCAAGCCGGCAGATCCGAGCAATGGTACGGCCTCTTTATTTTGCGACGGGGACGCCCTTAAACAGTCGGCCTTATTCAAAACGTAGTATAAGCTTGATATAGTTAAAACATGTTTTGTCTCGCTCTATCGAATATAAAAAGACTACAGAACGAAAGAAACAAAACATACTTTAACTAGAACTTTTAATAAATAAATATTTCTAAAGCAATATGCATTATGCCGATGTCATTTTATTTTTTAAGATATGATATATTTTAAGCGAAAAATAAAATACAATATACTCTTGATAAATACCAGTGAGGGCTAAATTAATGACTTAACCGCAAAAACTAGCTTAGCTGAAATCATAATTTTTAATCGCTGTTTTTAACTTGGAAGCATTAAATATACTATTGTCTAATTTAATAATGGGGAATTATAAAACGAGCGAACAAAAAAAAACTTTGCGACTGATGATGAGATCTGTTTTAATAACTTGAGCGGTATGAATTTACTAGCCGTGCGACTAAATTACTAAGTGAGCGACTAGTTTTGAAGTTCCAGGTTAGGTTATGTTGGTACGGTGACCACCGCGCACGAGTCGAGCGAGCGAAGCGAGCGGTGCCGCGGCAGCGGCCGATGAGTGCCAGAACCGAATTCTACTTATTTTACTTGGCTTAACGATGACACTCAAACAAATATTAGGTCGGTCAAATATTATGAAGCTTCTCATTTTGTATTTAAAGTAACTCAAATTAGTGTTTGTAAGTTGCTGTTCTGTTGATTTCTCGTCACTCGCACACCACAACGTAAATTAGTTATTTTTGTCACTAAAACTTTAATTTACAGTCACTCGTTTAAACTTTTATAACTACCCTACCCTTTAATAATTATCTCCGATAAAATGTCAGTGTCGCTACTTACATATAGGAATACTTTCGCCAAGTTTTTCTTTCTCTACTCTCCATAAATACATTTTGTATAGCTGCAGAAAATAACATAGTGATTATACGCTTAGAATAGTCACACAATTACTTGTAGATATTGATTTACCATTTGTAACAAATGCGATTACATATAATTAAGAAAGCCTAAGTAATGCCCAAAACAGGACAAGGAGAGTTTAAAGGTAATAGACTTATAATAGCATATTATCTACACTAATATTATAAAGAGAAAAGATTTGAATTTTTGTATGTTTGTAACGAAGAAACTCAAAAACAACTGGATCTGTTTTATAAATTATTTTACCTACAACTACATTATCAGCGAGTAACATAGGCTATTTTTGGTGTTTAAATTAGCATTGCACCCGTGCAAAGCCGTGTTGATATTTATAATTTTTCGAGGAGCATGGCGCCAGATAAGGCAGGTAAAAGTTGATATGTCTTATATAGAATTCAAACACCCTTCAGAGATCTACCTACAGCCACTCAATTGACACACATCAATATTCACCCACATCAACTCGATGAATGGAAGTCGAGCACGGTAAGGTTCACGGGCAACTTCATTCCACGCACTACCAAACTATGGAAAGAATTACCACCCTCTGTGTTTCCATCCGATTACAACCTCGTTGTTTTTAAAAAGCGAACCTATAAATTTTTGAAAGGCCGACAATGCATCTGAGACTTTTAAGTCGCGGATATCCATGGGCGGTGGTGATTACTTACCATCAGGTAACCCACCTGCTCGGTTGTTAAAACAAAAATATTACTTACAACTCCCATGATACTGAGGAAGGATCCAACTGCCCACACATATATCCAAGGGAAGGGTGGAGGCGGCGGCGGCGGACACGGGGGAGGATCGGGCACTGGCCGGACTGAACACGGACCTTTTGTCTTGGCACACTCCAACATGGGCTTGATACACATACTACGATATATTTTTAACTCTCAACCTACCGAGCGGTCAAATGACCGGTTTCGAGCCTAATAATAAAAATGTTTTTCCAGGTTTTCATCATTCTTGAACTAACTGCATATCTTTTCCTATTATACATAGCATGTATACCTATAAAGATTTTAGATGGTCATTTGATTGCTCTGGTAGGTTTAGTGTTAAGTAAACATTCCGTATGAATTCGTGAGTCCCCTAGTAGGACATGGAGCAGACTTATTCCTATATAATATTTCTTTAACATTATCATTCTGTGGACGCAAGAATATTCAAAAGATGCCAAGACATGTAAGAGTACCTGAAGGTCAGATATGTTCTTAGCAGATCCGTGCGTTCGAGCACTTGACAATTTCCGAATGCTCATGTAAAAAGAAACATGTCTACCATTCACTGATGTGCAGTACATGAAGTATCGCCTACATCAAGTGAATCACACGCTCATCTTTAAATATATAAAATCATCTGGTTTGATGCCCGGCCATGGCCGGGACACGGCTTCACAAGCTACAGAACATGCACGACACACTGTATTTTTCTACTTTAAAGTCCCTTTCCTGAATAATTCATTACTTTATAGTGATAGATAAACTGGCTCTTAAATAAAGCAACAAAAGACTATTCAACAACTTTTATTAGTAATACATCCAAGCGACATATTTTCACGTATAATTTAATAAGATCAGAGCCCGTTCACGAAGTTATTTGTTTAGGGGTTTCTTCATTTACTGCCTCAGATTTGCTTATCTCATCTCTCTCAGCCTGCGCCAACAACCCAAGCCTATCGAGAGGCTTCCACGGCTCATGAAATGCGTATTTGTACTTGTCCTTCCCATGATAACCAAGTCTTGGAAGTTCTTGCTTCTCATTTTCGGTACTAACTAGTTTTTTATTCGGTTTTTCCTGCCAGTAATTGGGATGGACTATAGGAGAGTCGAAAAACAAATCCTTCACACCAAATCCACTTCCATATGTTTTTTCGGTTTTGAATGTGTGTTCTGGCGGTATATTCTGTTGAAAAAGTCATATTTAACATAATCATTATGGACAAAATCATATTTAGTGCGTTGGACGAAATCTTCTTTATATAATTACTACATTTTCTGTATAAAGTAATCTTCTTACCGAGTGATCGGTCAATAGGCATAGCACCATTTGAAATTATTTTCACCAATCATGGACATTTCTCCTTCTCCCTTGCCCTTTCTGCCTCTTCCGAAGAGATTCTTGAGAAAGCCGAACAAGCCTCCACTCTCTGATTCCTCTTGCTTCGCTTCGATTTCCTCAGCTGGTTGCTGCTGGTGAGGATTTTGTTGGAACCCTGGGTGGTAGTGATGTTCTTCGTTAACATTCTGTCCGGGTTGCTGGTGCGACTGGTTCGTCCACAACACTCCAATCCACTGATGAATAAAGTATAAACTGGATTTCACTAGATTAATTGCACGACGCAGTTCACGGGCTCTGATTTCGTCTAACGCACTCAATTGAAATGTCACTTGGAATCATTTATGGAAGAATAAAGGCAACATCCACATTCAGAGAAGTTACAACTTTATTATAAATAACACAATTTCGGAATAACTGTATATTCAATAACTTTAGAAACAAACATTTATAAAAACAATTAATAATAAAATTAAAACAACTCTGAGTGCGAATATCAAAAATATGTTTCCTAATATCCAAAAATTGCCGGTTTATGAAGTAAGAAAGTACTATCACAATTTATTGCAAAGTATTTTATTTTAACGAACTTAACGAATACTGAAAGGTCACTACTTTTCTCTTCTTTAAAAAAGGATAACAATTATCTGATCAACGTTTCAGTATCCTCATACAAAATAAGAAGATAGATTTACATGGAAGATCAGGGCATATGTTAACTTTTGGCACGGAAAAGATAGTTTTTGCTTTTTTTTTTTTTTATTTCAGAGCAGACAACCGAGCAGGTGGGTTACCTGATGGTAAGTAATCACCACCGCCCATGGACATCTACGACACGAAAGTCTCAGATGCGTTGTCGGCCTTTTAAAAATCTGTAGGCTCGTTTTTTGAAACCAGCGAGGTCATAATTAATTGGAAAAACTGAAGGCGACAATTCATTCCACAATTTTGTTGTACGTGGAATGAAGTTGCGCGTAAATCTTACGGTGCTCGACTTCCATATGTCAAGGTGATGCGGATGCTTCTGGACTGTAGAGTGCGCGGCTATGTATCGATGTGCCACACACACCTAAGCGTGTGAGAACGAGCGAGAACGATTACCCCAAGCACGGAAAAGCGGCTGGACGCGAAAGAGTGCGCGCTATGACTCCAGCGTCAGTGTGCCCTCTGCTTCCATGTAAATCCATGTTTTTTGGTAATAGTTACCTTTGCATTACTCGGGGGTAATGGCGGCACGACAACATCCGGCACTTTGATCCTGTAGGGGTCGTAGTTAGGAGGTTGGGGTTCCCTTGGACACTCGCACCGCCACGCGGGCGGAGCGGGGTCTGACTTAGGCCATGGCTCCACCCGCTTGCCCTCCGTCTGAGCAATTTCCTTACAACATTTTCCTTTATCTTTGGAATAGCTTCGGAGAGTACCTAAAACATGGTTATGATAACAATCTGACGCATATAATTAGACAGGTATTTGTCCCCAAAATGACTATTGATCTCTAATAGAATTATACACGATATATTTATATTAATATTATAAAGAGGAAAGATTTGTTTGTTTGTTACAAATTAACTAAAAAACTACAGGACCTATTTTAAAAATTCTTTCACCAATAGAAAGCTACATTATCACCGAGTAATATAAGCTTTTTTTGTATCTATCATCATTGCACCAGTGCGAAGCCGGGGCGTTTCACTAGTCGGATAATATTAGCTAAAAAGCCAAATGTTAACGATTAATATTTCTCGAATCCTTACCAAAACCGTTATATCCCAAAGAAAAGACTCCTTGATTCAGACTTCGGAATGAGATGTGACATTTTCTATAGGTTAGGTTCAACATTTTATATAATTTTAATTTATTACCAAACAAACACAAATTTTACTTTTATTGATTTAATATAAAACTATTTACATGGTTATTATTGAAACTGAAATTTGTACATTGTTAATAGCAAAAGCGTTTGACACACAGTTGACTCCGATTTGAATAATGGAATGACAAAGAAGAATTATTTCAAAAGAAGTTATATAAAAAAAGATTTTATTCTTACCATCATGAAACTAGTCACCGCTCTTGTAAGTCGCTTCTAATACTTTTGCTGTTATAGTTTTGGCAATATTGCAATATTCTGAATTTGTTCTTATTTATTGTTGGAGAAGCGTTTTATGAGCGCGATCGCCTTTTGCCTGCGCACGAAGGCGAATGTAAGTCTTTAATATTGTACGACTACCCACTTTATGCTATAAATAGACACTTCACACTATAAATGTGACTTGTTTTATTAGTTTTGGTCACAGAACAGAAGAACTTCCCTGTTCTGTGGTTTTGGTTGTCACTCAACTTTTTTAACAGGTATCGACTGTATCAAAGATAAATAAGCATGAACATTGAACATATTGGGAAATAAAGAATCCATCGTATAGTTAACTGGTTTATAATAATTAAAACTGAATTCACTTTATGGGGTTTAAATTGTTCTATAGCATGGAATGATAAAGAACTGATTTTTAATGAAATTAATACAAAGCTATGAAAAATTTGCATTTTTTTATTTATTCACAAATAAATTATTATATTAAGGCAATATATGTACAGCACTGTAAACGTTGCACTTACCATACTTCTTATTTATGCAATTTATATAATATTCACATACTATACATAATTAATATTAAAAATATATATAAGATTAATGCTAGACCGCTAACTGTATAAACGATATTTTATTTAACAGCTCTTTAAAGTCCAGAGATCCCAGCAAGAACAACTTGCCAGGTATTCGAATCGCCAATCGCCAAAAAGTTGTGAGATAATAATTCAGTTGAATTATTCATCTGCTATATGTATGTGTGAGTCAAGTAAATGCAAAGAACATCGATATACATAGAAGACCTTGCCTTATAGGCGCGCTTTCTCTGAGATAAGAGTAGTTCTCACCCCAGCCACCGCGGCGCTGCTAGTGTCCGTGTGAACGACACTGACGCTGGAGTCATAGCGCGCACTCTCTCGCACCCAGCCGCTTGTAGAGCGTTATTGCCGTTCGCTCATAAGAGCAAGCGAGACAAGGCGAGGGGAGGAGTCAGCGGACTGCTTAGATGTGTGTCACACAGACATTGCCGCGCGCTCTACAGGTCAAAAATAGAACTACTTTTTCTGTGCCAAGTTTGTATGGGCCTGTTCTTCTTTGGTAAATGGTATTATTAGTTTTTCCTGGTTTTCCGCGGTATTTTTACATTGTTCGGAGTCTCAATTGACCCTAGAAATCTATTCAATCTTAAAAAGCGACTAGATTACTTCATAAAAAACATATCTAACAAATGTTCTACCTATCATCCAGCTCTATAGCTTACATTTAGGTAAACTAGAATGAAAAGGCTTGATGGTTTGTCTCATATTCAGTCTTTAAGTTTATTCGAATAACAAACAAACCCTGACGCATATCTTATAGTGACCTTGACTATAAACAATTGTGTTTAATAATATTAGATAATTTTAATAATATTAGATAGATAATTGTATCATATATTTTATTTCAATTCGTAAACATCAAATGACTCACTTGATGGTAGATGACACCTCAGAGGACGGTTTCAAGTATTTATAAATTTATAGGCTGACACCGAAACGCTTTTCCCATCACTGATAATATAAATAATTAGTTTTTATATACACATAATATAATACTTCACAATATTACAATATCTTCATCTCGCTCACTTCAGGGGATAGTCGTATTTCTATCTCATGTGGATAATTGCTGCATTTTAAGCCGATTCGTATATTATGGCCTATTCTAAGTTACAAAAATACTGTATTTACAGTGAGTTCTGCATTATAAAACCTTTCTACATAATAGTGGTCTAGACTAGTCACTAATATAATAAAAATAATAACGAAATACCATAAAATATTTAAACATTTTAAAATAATAACAAATTATAACTTTTTAAATCCTTAATTTCGAGTAAAATTTGTGTCAAATTATGAATTTGAAATAAAATGTACTAAGTACTTACATTGAAACATTTAACCCAAAAGACAATACATTCTTATGTAAATGTAGTATGTACTTACATTTCTCTTATTAAATAGAATATTATTTTTATATTATCATATATTTCCATCTATTACAAAGACGTCTTATAAGACGCACTTTAAAATACAAACTGTTACTAAACAAAACTAACAAATTTTACATCAGAGCCAATATTCATAAAAAAACATTGATCTAAATACACGGCACTTCCAGACACGTTTTGCGGTTATGTGGTAGACATATACAGAAAAAGAGTTATTTTTTTATTTTGAATAACATATTTTAAGACCCGTGCTCGGTGTTTTCCGACTTACTTAATACTCATCTTTATAATTTTGCTAATTAACTGAATATCGATATAAATTAGTTAGCCTATATGTTGTTCCGATTTATAAACAATACTGTGTAGTTTCATCAAAATCCGTTCAGTAGTTTTTGCGTGAAAGAGTAACAAACTTTCACATTTATAATATAAGTAGGATGTAGGAAAGGTGTCGATGATGACTCGATTCTTGAAAAATTTCGTTTAGTAACGGATTGTCTTTAAAGGTGCTATATGTTCAACAAGGACTATGCGGTAATAATTTGAAACGTATACGTTCAAATAGAAGCATTGGAGTTATATGCGAGCTTCCAAATATCCGATATCAAACAACATAGGTGTACATAGAAGAACAGGCCTTATAGGCGCGCTTGGCACGGTTTCTCTGGGGTAAGAGTAGTTCTCCCCCCCGCCACCGCGGCGCTGCTAGTATCCGTGCGACACTCTGACGTTGGAGTCATAGCGCGCACTCTCTCGCACTCAGCCGCTTTAGAGCGTTATTGCCGTTCGCTCGTGAGAGCGAGCGAGACAACGCGAGGGGAGGAGTCAGCGGACTGCTTAGATGTGTGTGGCACACCGATACATTGCCGCGCGCTCTATAGGTCAAAAATAAAAATACCTTTTCTATGGGCCTGTTCTTCTATGTTTATTTGTTTTCTTTACCAATATGTAACGAAATGCTATCATAGACAAAGTAATGGTATCAAAATACAATGTGTGAGTAAATACATACTAACATACTGCGTGCTCTTTCGCACTTATTCGTTCTTGACTATTGTTTTTAGAGCTATAATATGATATATCGACTCGGGCTGGCTTTTTTAATCAAGAAATTTAAATTGAACTAGAACCTAAAAAGAATACGTTCACCCATTTTTTTTCAAATTTTATAAAAAAAACCTAAAATCGTATAAACATTTGACCGATCACCATGAATATTGACATTTAATATGCCAATACATATAATATAATGTATGAAATGGGGGGTAAAACTGCTAAAGCACCAAATTTCGGTAGTATTTCGGAGGTATATCTAAACTAAAATTATAAAGAAGAAAGATTTGTGTGTTTGTTATAGACATAATAACTTTTATTACTAACGAAACACACAGAAGCACACAAAATAATAATCATCATCATCAGAAAGAAAAAAATTATGGAAGACAAAATGAGGAAGGAATCATTTAATTCAAAAACTCCCGGACCGATTTTAAAAAAATCTTCTATCAATAGAAAGCTACATTAATAGTTTTTCTGTGTATAGTACATCTACATTGCACCCGTGCGAAGCCGGGGTGTGTTGCTAGCAGAAAATAATTTAAACAACGATATATAAATCAGACGAAAAATTAGATTTTTTGAAAAGTAACTTTAAACCTCATTTCCCACAAGTTTTATTTTGGCGCTTTAGCAGTTTGCCTTTCAACTGACGATATTTATAGTTTCAAGACCAAAGTTTTTCAACTAACCGCTTTGTTGTAATACCACTAGTTAGCTAGTTAAATAAACACTTGTTGATATTATACTATGATTCAATTCAAACCACTTTTACGGCCATATGCACTTTTACGGCCATATGCACTTTTACGGCCATATACACTTTTACGGCCATATACACTTTTACGGCCATATACACTTTTACGGCCATATAAACTTTCAAATATGGTTATTAATGTCTGAAAATGTTTATTATAAACTTCTCCCGAGAGGCTTCTATGTAGTACTAAGAGTCCTCTAAAGTCCCTTCTACAAAGTCTGTATGCTTTACAGAGCAAGGTATTGAAGAATACCCTCAGGTCTCATTCAAGTCCGAGCAGCCAGTTGATGCCCTGCACGAGGAACAACACGAGGGGCTGCCAGGCGACCAGCCACCGGATCCAGTCCAGCATCTGGGCGTACAGGATGTGGGGACGGTCCCAGCTGTACCATCGTTAAGGTAATATGGATATGCAATAGTTTCTTATCATATAATGTTTGCTTTGTTTTATAAATATAGATTGTCGCGGCTTCTCACGTCAACGTGACGTTTGACAATTTAAAGACGAACGTTAAAATTATACGTAACATTTTTCTTTTTTTTTTATAGTATAGTATAGGTTAGGTTCAAATCTTGAACCTGACCATCAGCGGTACACACTTTCTAATTATTGTAATTTAAAATTAAACGCAAAAGGCCGTTTTTTTTCTGCAACAGTTAGCTTGGAGAGTGGGATTACTTGTCGTTGGGACAAGTAATCCCACTCTTCAAGAGTACATAGATATATTAATAAAACAAAGTCGTGTTAGTTACACCATTTATAACTCAAGAACAGCTGCACTTAACAGAATAACTATTAAAATATCGGAAAAAACATATACAGAAAATTTACTTTAAAATAAATTAGGTTCGGACCTTCGCCATCTTCCACAATAATTGACAGTTCACGTCACGCACGCTTATAGATTTTTTGTAATTATTGATGTCGACTGCGAATAAAGTGGTAGTAAAATAAAAGTGGGAAGCCAACAAATTATTGCAACAATCAAATGTAAAATATAACACTATGAACAGGTAAACATATAAACAGGCACTATAAACACTTTTTAACAAGAATATTTATCTCTTCAAACGAATTGTTGACGCATTGTATAGTACGATTGAAGTTTTTTTTGTTTTAAATTATTTTTATAAACTATGTTTATATAAAGGATACGGGTTGGTGAACATGGTCTTCAGGTCCACCTTCTCCTTGCAGTAGGGGCAGGTCTCCTTCTTGCCCACGATGCACCAGCCGCGCACGCAGAACTCGTGGAACACGTGGCCGCACGTTAGCTTGTAGGTATTTTCTGTCACAGATTACATAGTTTTTTATATGTTAGATATCGACAGACGAGCATGAGGTTCACTTGATGGTAGGTGATACCTCAGCCACAGAACATCAGTCAATGATGCGCTGTCGACCTACTTTTTACTTCGAGCATTCGAAAATCCATAGACTGAAATTGAAACGCGCAAAGTGCACTTCGCGGTTTTTCCATCTATGAACGGTAGTTCGTTACCCGGTCGGAATTTCGATATTCCTCCCACCCGATCAATGCTCGAAGTTACCAGATGTGTACTGTCTGTGGCTGAGGTATCACCATCAAGTGAACCTCATGCTCGTCTGTCGATATCTAACATAAAAAATAAATAAAAAATATTTCAAGCTATAACAGTATAAGTCACTTTCTTTTCCATTTAGATCATCCAGACCGATGGAGTTTAGTATAAACATAATCTCACCTAAGACTCCCTCTTCATTTATGTTGACCAACAGCTTGTTGCCGCACACTGCGCACACATTCTGCTCTAACTGCCTGGTAGGTATACCCTCAGCAGTATAGTACTGGAAATAATAGGATTAAAGACATTAATTCTCATAAGAAACACACTATTCACTAGTACATACATATATACAATATACATAATACATATACATCACGCCTCCTTCCCATTGGGGTAGGCAGAGATCACTGAATTCCATATGCTCCGATCCACTTACCGACCATACTATTCACTAGTATTGAGGTACAATAAAAGTTTTAAGTAATGTTTTTATTTCTAACAGGTGTGTTATGGGTGTCCATAAACGTATCCAAAACTCTCAGATATCTGATATAATAATACATCCGTACCCGTAACCAAATGCTCAATAAATATTACTATTAGATTTTATTCTTATATTTATATCTGTATACACATCTGATCATATACATAACATCTCTAGTATCTAATATATCTCTTAATATTTTTTCTTAGTCCGTTGTGTGTTTAAAAAAAACAACATACAAACTAAGATTAACTCTCGCATCACATAATATACCAAATTATTGGTTATGGTTCTTCATAAACCAAATTAACTTATTGTACATTCCATTATTGTTAAACTCAATAGTATTAATTGCTCTGGAAATAAACATTCTACGAAAAATTTGATTGCATAATCCTAAGTGTATAATGTATATACTTGATATTAAAAAACAATTAATTTCGAAACCTACTAAAATTAGAAAAGACTACAATATTTAGCTCGTCACTTTACCACTTAGTCTTCCCCATTATCTAAATATTTATTGGACGACAACACATCAACATTACCACAGATTTGGCACTTGCAACTTAATACTCACCCCAACCGATGAAGCCATCCTTTCGGAGCAATATTCTGCAACATCCCTCCCAAGAACTCCGAAATATAGCCCATAGAAAAGTGTGACAAGTGACATGTCCATCCATTTATTGGGCTTGTGGCCGAATAAAACGTTCAAACCCAGCAGTGTCAGAATAAGTAAGATATATCCAAACATCCCCACTGCACAACTCACTTTGTATATTAGGTAGAACCATTTGTATACCAATCTGGAAAATACAAACATAACTACCATATTATTTGTTCGAAGTATTAAACAAAGAAGTTGCTGAAAAATCAATGTTTCGTACGGTTTTCACGGCGATTATTCTGAGCGGCCACCTTTTCTGACACATTCTAAGGTTTCTTGGTATTTAATTAGTTAAAGTAGTTACATGTTATTACTTACATTGGAATAAATATTTTATCATTCATTCAATACTTAAATATAAAAATGAAAGGATTAAATATAACATTTTTTTTATTACTTATATATAATAAATCGCGTTTTAATCCGGTATACAGTATTTTATTTAAACTTAACAATTTGTTAAAAACAAATAATATTAACCGTTATATTTTTTTTTCGAAAACTTCAAAAATTACAAAAACAACCATATATAACAAAGGTAAAAATTTTTTTTTTGTAATTTTTATAACAAAAAAAAAATTTAAAAAAAAAATCTTAACTTTGTTATATATGGTTGTTTTTGTAATTTTTGAAGTTTTCGAAAAAAAATATAACGGTTAATATTATTTGTTTTTAACAAATTGTTAAGTTAATAAACAATTAAATTATTTATAAAAAAAAAAATTCTGTGTTGAAAAGGGTCAATGATGAGTTTTAAGAATAAAATAATTTCTTAACTAATTATTTAAATAGTTGAAATATAAAAAAACGATTATAAACAATAAAAAAAATTATTTAAGAAAAAAATTTTTTTTTTAGAATAATCATTTTACCTATGCAATAAGATAGTAAATTTTTTTTTTTTTAATCCCAAAATAGTCTATTTGTTTATAAACATTTTCTTAACAAATGACGTATAATTTTTTTTTCCAATGTTAATTAATACCTATATTAGATGCAAAAACAGCAATAATAAGATATTACCAAAAAAAAATTTTTTTGATAACATTTTTTAGAAATTTCATTTTTAGTTAATTTAAAAAAAATATAATTAACAAAATAATAAACTTTAATAATTTTTTTTTGCATAACTTTATTAAGTATCTAAATAAGAAGAGCTCCACGAAGCGAAAAATTTTTAGACTAATTATTTAAACTTTTATGCCGTAATTTATAAAAACAGAGATTGGAAAAAAACTAGTTAATTAACAATGGTGTAACTTTTTGAAAAATCGTCAAAAAAAAATTTTTTCACCGAGGTTTTATTCGTTCAAGTGTCTATATTTCACCATAATTTATTCAAAATTTTAAATTGTTGTTTAATATTTTAAAACAAATATTTTAGGTGATATACCGGCTTTTTAGACGGCGCGCCTATGCTGTAACGCCCAAGCGGAGCCCTATTTCCAGCGTTAATTTTTTTTTATTAATAATAAAGATAGAGTTCCGGGAGTCAGGACTTTTTTATTGGAAATTTCCTCCTCTTTCAGGATCTTTTTTCAAAATTACTTAAATATCATTATTTAAAAAGTTATTAACGAAAAACTAAATACCTTTTTTTTTAAATCTTATTTTGTTAATAACAATTGCAATTTTTTATGTGCTAATATACCCTTAAAAAACATTTTTCTAGACGTCATTCCGAATCGAATGAGCTATGGCACATATTTTTAGGAGCTTTATTTCTATTTAACACGTTTTTGAACTTGTTGACTAGACTATTAGGAGTAGGATTGTCACACAAAGGACATTAACATAGACTTACCTGGGTGTGGTAGGTGACATCGGTTTTTGAGAAGACTTCCGTATGACCATAGCAGTAAGGAATGTGAACAGTAACCATACTATAACAAAGCGGAACCAGTGGTTCTTAAGACTCATGATTAAAGGCATAGACCACATCGTCACCATTGTGAAGAGCTGAAAGATTTTTGGATATCAATTAAACAATGAAGCATCATCCATATTCAGTTGCAGATTATGAAAATAGGTAGTGTAGCTTGTAAATGCTCTTCAACAAATTTTATTATGTGCAAAATAAGCAAACTGTTGTCTTTTGGTGGCTCTTGAAAAATAGGCTTGATATGTGTAAATAACACCCCTTTAATAGAAGAGATATCAAGGACGTGTAGAGGAGGTATACAAATCATATCAATTAGTTACCTTTCTATACAGTTAGATGGTTATAGGGAATTGAATCTCTGAGCACTTATTATTATGATTATTTAATAACTGTTTATAAAAGAATTTCTTATATACTCACTGCATATGATTTATAATGCCATTTCTTCCATTGTACAAAAATTATTTGTGCTATGATTAATGTACCAATGAATATAAGAATCATAGTAGAGTGCATGGCTTCATGGCCTTTGTGCAACTCGTGCATTTTCTGGTGGTCATATCTGAAATTTCACAAGATATAAGGATTATTATAAATCTGTCAATATAGTAATGTGAATATGAATTCATTTAATAAATTTATATTACCATAATTATATTACTATTGTTATTTTCTCAAATGTTTTGAACAACTGGTTGACACCTTGGTAACATATCTATTTTGGGTTCTGACAGGTCATGGGTTCGCCGGGCATAATATCATCATCATTTTTTATAAAAATGTTTACCTATGTTTATGGAAAATCGAAATTCTGACCATTTAAAGATGGAAATCTACCCACCTACCATCAAGTGAACCTCTTGCTTGTGTGACACTATCTAACATAAAAAATGTATCACACTATAATGTGGCTTTTTAGCTTAAACAAACATATAGTAAATTATATACATCGTCATAATTTACTTGAGTGATTGACCATATTGACCTGTCTTTGGTTAATTATATATTTGAGCACTACTGTTGTTAATCAAATTTGTCTGATTTCTTGTACTCTGTAATTATTCATATATTTGTATTTTGATTCTATATGACTCAATTAAAAAAATAAAATTAAGTATTAAATTACCTTAGTTTTTCTTCTGATGTCATGTCACTATAGCTCTGAAAATACAATTCACTTGAATTGATAAATTGATAAAGTATTTTTCATACATTGATTCATTCATTTCATGTTGAAGAAAATGTAAATCTGTTTCAATATGTGTTTACCTGACTGCCACATCATTACACATTAGAAGTAATCAGGGTCAGATCTTTATCTGGACTTTCTTTTTTTGTAAGAATAACAAAAAATAAAACTTAGTTTTAGGTTTTAAATTTCTTCTATTCTAATATATTAAAATGGTTGCTGAAAAGCAATACCATATCAACCCACATGGTTGCCATTTTGAGTAAATTGAGTTCTAATTATTAACTTTATTTTATTAAATAAAATAAGTAAAAATAGCTTTCAATTTGCAGAGTGCTTAAATTAAATTATGAGTTGTTTACATTTACTTAATTTTAAAAAAATGTCCTGCACTTTTGTGTGCCTATTGGCAAAGGCATCCTCTAATCTTCACAATGCCTTCCTGTCCCGCGCTACCCTAGTCCACAATGGTTTTGCTATTTAAATAATTTTAATTATATAAAATCTTTTGTAATATATACTATATACTCTAGCTAATAATTCGGTTGGTATCAAAATTTACTTATTTAGAATCTTGTGGGTTGACACTTATCAGTGTCCAAATAAGTGTGTAATCACTCAATCTGTGGTTGAATACCTATCCTTACTACTTACCAAAATAGATGCCACAACCTTCTACTTAATAATGTAACTCCTACCCTAATTACGTGGTTAAAGCAACCTTACAAACTAAACTTAATTTCCATATTTGTGTTTATATCAACGATGTTTACTTAGTTAATAAATGGAATTACCTTGTTAGCGTCAACCGGTAAGTGAAAATCCTCCATAATGAAAAAAATTAGGTATTTTAATAAGCGAGCGGTGAATCGATGCGGCTTGAATGTTATTTCCTAGTCATAATTAAAAAATAACACTATAAATGTAAACTTGCCTAAGAAATCAAAATAATTCTAAAAATTGATTTCTTCTCCACATTTCTTCTATCTATCTAATATCGAATAAATAGGAATTACATGTACAAATTACAATTTACAATCGTGTAACCTTATCAGAAAAGTGAGATACTGAGAAATGTCAATTTTTTTTTTTTTTTTTGCCCATAGGGCAGGCTAAAGTCTTTCGACCATACCGCCTTAGAGAGAAATGTCAAATTCGCGGAACCGTCAAGTGTCACTTAATTTTTAATTTATTTACATGACATGGATACAAATCTTTATGTCGAAGTGTCAATTCTCAACCAGCGCCGAGCGCCAGCCTATTTGGAACAAGTGAATGAGGATCAGTAAAGTTATAGCAAATTCAATTAAATTAGTATCCACGTTATTCTTTATGACATAAGAATGATATATCTTTTTGAATTTTCCAAATCGGACCATTATTTACGAAGATATTAAGTGATAAACGTGTGCCGTTCCTGCCGCGAAAAGTAAATGTACGCGGGAGCGTGTGACGTCACTGTGACGGAACCGAGCGCGGCCTAGTACCGGCGCTCTTACTTCTCGATTTAACGAAGCTGTTAGAATGTAATTTTGTGATATTTTAAGTATAAAACATGCATAAATAATATGAGTACTAATAAATTAGACGGTGGTTTTGTGCAAGCTCAATCAGATAACCTTCCAAAAGTGGATTTTTCGTGGTATTTGACCACCTAGTATGATTTCTAAGTTCACTAGCGCTGAAATTCGTGATTGAAACCTCAAAGGTGCTGCTTATTATTTACGAACGTTGGTACCTATCAGTAATCTTTAGGTCTAAGTGGACGTATGTAGGTGTAAGAAATAATGAATGTAAGTGTATAGGTACAGGGACGTATTCAGAACTTATGAATAAAGTGCTTATAGAATCTTGATAAACGAATGATGTTTTCGTTCACTCATATGTAGATAATTTCGTGGATGGCTTTTTAACCTACTTGCGCTTTATTTAGTGGTTCCCTATACTTGATGATTTATGACAGAAACCTTAATATTGTTTGCAATGATTTTTAACAAATATTTCGTTCAGTATATATTTAGGTAGGTGACTTTAATATAAAGCAAAAAATAGATAATATTTTGTTATTTATGTACACTTCTGTTCATTAAATTTTTTGAGACTTGTCATTCAATCTTCAGTTTAAGCTTCCTTCCAAGCAACCTAAACTTTACGTAATTTTCTATATCTTCTTCCAACTGAAATATATATTAATTTATTTGCTTCTAACAATAAGGCAAAGCTGACGCAGATACATAAATGCTTATAAAATATTGTTATTCACTCTTTGGTTTTTACCCGAGTACGTCCCTGTGTCATTTATTTTGACTCTGGAATATTACCTACATAGAAATGTTAATAGGTAGGTACCATAGAGCAACACGGGCCACCGGCGAACCGGAGGGGAGTAGCCATAGCGTTCGTTACCGATACCAAACAATCTGTCATTTTTTGCGGGGGGAAACCTGCGCTATGTGTGCGTACTCAAGTTCGCACACACAAGCAATCGTCTGTCACTACGAAACTCACACCGTGACAATTAAAAAATACACTAACAATTTCACACACACATTTAAACATTCCGTGTCATAACAGTATAATTAAATGGCGCAACTACACTGACAAGTCCTTTTAGCCGTAGTTGCAACAACTGTCGATACGCAGTATCGATAATTTCAAGAACTGGGTTTGGGAAATTAGTTTTATAAGTTCGACTTAATTTATTTATTTTAAAGATGGAGTTAATTTATTACGTAATACAAATGAACTTGTCGGGTAATGCGCACGTAGCAGGTCACGGAGAGTGGACCATGAGTTGGTACATAATAAAATCTTAGAAATAATTTGAAAAACGATAACGTAAGCTATATAAATATATAAACACATATTATGTTAAAATCGGCAAGACGGGCTTTTGGGCTTGTATGGTAGTCCCGCCACTGAGTAAAAGTAAGGTTATGTTACAATCAATAACTGACATTTATATCTCATAAATCTGTGATCAATGATATTTGTAGTTGTCAAATCGTAACAATTCCTAAATGACGACAATCGGAAAAGCACTCAGACTCAAAACGTAGAAAACACGAAACGAATTAGCACAGAGTAAACAACTGTCATGCGGCATGCCAACGACAGACTAAAATAAAAGATCGATTTTAATCGATAATCATGCATATTCATTTTCTTTAATTAATAATTTATATTTTATTTAATAACATAACTGTAATTATATGCAATATATTGTATTTAAAGTGCATTTAATTACTTTTGAGTTAATTACCTTGTCCAAAGGTTTTTTTTGTGATTGTGTAATCGATTCAATTAATCGAGAATCTCAGGAAAACTATATTTCTCATAATATTTCTCCTCTCCCAGATTGAGAATTGAGTTGATTTTTTATATTATAAGATTAAAAATATGTCATTTTTTAGATCATATCGCATTTATTAAATTTGGGCCCACAATTTTCCATATCCTTTGGATTTTTAGGAAATAAAAAAAACATTATGGTTGAAGTTTACACTAAGTGATTTTAATAAATGTGCTAACGCGCGTAAGTATTATATTATATTTTAACAATGTATATTATCACAATATAATATTTGAATCAGAAAATTTAATCTCAAAACTGTCTCTGTATAGAAGACTCCTTTGCCATTTTTTTTCGATAACTTAAAACAATCCGACAACAACACTATTGCTCGGTGACAGCGACTTCTCGGAAATAAACTCGGATCAGTCGCTCGACAGATCCATGTATTGTATGAGGGCTCATACAATACGCGGATCTGTCGAGCGACTGTGTTGGTAAAAAAATCCGAAACAACACGACCGATAATATTGTAATATTTTAAGTTTTAAAGAAGTAAATAGTAATAATATGATTAAAAAATACCTACATATGAAAGGTAACGCTATCTTTTTGTAAATTTGACGTGGCAGATATTTTTTGGCAACAAGAAACACAAACAATTCGGCATTTTTTTAGGAGGTCGATTCAGTCGCGCATCTGGATTTAGTCTAGTGAAAAGTGCGGCTACAACTAGTTTTATTGTACGCATAGGACCATTTGGACTTGTACTTTGACAGAGGGGAATGCCTGCGTATGGCTACTCCCCTCCGGTTCACCGGTGGCCCGTGTTGCTCTATGGGTAGGTACGAACGTAGGTTTATCCACAAAACTCAGAAAAACTAAGTAGTTATGTTTTTATTGGTTTTTATTAATACAGCAGGCTTAAAATATGATAATACTTAGGTACAGTACATGTAATAGTAGGTATCAACTTATTTCCATATCAAATAAATAATAGTTATAGTTATGTAGGTACGTAAATCGAAATTATCTTCACACCAATGTCTTGTAGCCTGGGCAGAGGGTAGAGTTTTATCATATCTTCTTACAACAGAATACCATTTTTACGAAGTTTTGGGTTTTTCGGCACGTTAAAAAGTAGTTTTAATAGAAGTGTTTGTACATTTCGGACCTATACAATACTTACACATAGTTTAAAGGCGAATTAAACAAAAATCGGACACAAACTTAATGTTTTAGTGACAATTAACCAAAGAAAATACTGCGCGCCATACGCCTAACAGGCCGCGACCGTCACAGTGACGTCATAGCAACCGCGGCGGACACTCATTGAACTTCGCTAGTAATTTGGTCATAACTTCGTCAATTATTATCGTAGAACAAAAATTTTTGCACTGTATGTCAAGGATTTCATAGCTCTTTAAATCTGCATTCTCAACTAAAAACGTTACGGATCCTCATTGTATACTGTATACCGGATTAAAACGCGATTTATTATTTAAATTATTTATTTATTACTGAGTCAGTCTCCCGCGACCACGGTTGCTGAAAAGCATCCGAAACAGAAACGTCGGGATAAATAATTTAAATAATAAATCGCGTTTTAATCCGGTATACAGTATTTTATTTAAATGTGTGATACTCGCGTTAATAAAAGACAATATTACAAGTGAATTGACTCATCCTGCGCAGTGAAGTGAGTTGATGTAATTGCGCGGCGCCGCGCAGTATGTCTACAACTGAGAAATTGAGGGATATTGATAGTTCTTGGGTAACAAACGCCTAAGAACGCGACGACCACATCTTTCTACATTCCCGCAAAGTAAGACGACGAAGATGGTTGTTCTAGAAAGTCAAAGAAAATAAATGCTCTTTGTAGTCGATCTAAGGATTTGTCCGGTTTTAGGCCACATTTAAAATCGTAAAAAATCATTGTAGGGTTTTAACCACACAGATTCAATGTCATTATACATAACTAGCAAAACGCCCCGGCTTCGCACGGGTGCAAATAGATGAAAAAAAAGCAAAGCCTATGTTACTCGCTGATAATATAGTAGCTTTCTATTAGTGAAAGAATTTTTAAAATCGGTTGAGTAGTTTTTGAGTTAAATCGTAACAAAACCCCACAAATTGAACAAAATGACATAGTACTACCCCTCGCCGTATTGCTCGATGCCCTGCGTGGAGCCACAGCGGTGCGAAGCGGACGGCGTGTATTTTTTGTTTACATTGATATTTTTAATTTCGTAATATCTTTTGAATGGAATGTCCGATTTCAATATTTCAAAAAGTAATCAACAGCTATTGAAACAGTCTTAAATATGAAACAATTTATTTGGATAAGAATTAATACAGAGGTATGGATAGCAGGGTCTGATTTTGATCGGCATTTCTATCAACTTTTAAAATGTACAAAAGTAGTTATAGTAACATAACTACAATAGTTAGACATATGGTCTCGCGAAGTTTTTTGTAGATATTTATATGTTCTATAATATTGTAGAACTTTATTTTGTTCTATCATCAATACTTTTCGCAGCGCATGCGACGAACAACATTTTTTGGCAAATTTTTTTACACCTCGGGTTGGTTTTAGTAGGAAATTCTAAGGATCTCTATTTTTTTCTAGTAATAAATATAGCCTATGTTACTCAGCGATAATGTAGCTTTCTATTGGTGAAAGAATTTTTCAAATCTGCCAAGTAGTTTCGGAGCCTATTCAATTCATACAAACAAACAAACAAACAAAAAATCAAACCTTTCCTCTTTATAATATTTGTATAGATGTATAGATGTATAGACTATGACTTTAGAAGTCAAATTTTGAGTTTGACAGTGTCAAATGTCAGTTATTGTTTACAAGTTTTGTGTTTTGAAAATAGTGAAAAATATTTGAATCCTTAGGCAATATGAAAAACAAGATTAATTCTTATAATATACGCTAATATTTTTGATATTTTTAAAGTATGCTGATCTTTACAGCTTATGCAGGACTCTTCTTTCAATAATCTGCTAAAAAGCTGAGATTTCGGACATTCGTGCCCCCTAGCGATTTGATGATGGATATGATAATTAATTGCTTGAGTGCCAAATAAAAGTAAGTCTTGCTTGACCGTACAAACTTTCATGTAATTTAATTCAGATTATTTAGAATTTTGCTTAGTATTTCATCATACATTTTATGAAATTACGACTTTTTTCTATTAATTGTGTCGTCCTTTGCCTATTTGGTCACTTCGTTTGTCTACTATTAACGTGATAACGACCACGGATAAAAGCAATAGATTCATTCAGATAACAATAGACTATTTGCAAGCTATTTACAGTCACTTTAAAGAATAATTACAGTAATCCTTTAGAGACTTCATATTTTTTAAAATGATTTGTCTTAAAAATATGTATAATATTAAGGTTAAATTTTCACCAAATTGAGCTGATCAGATATCAGATATTTTTTAAATCAGTTTCGGAACATGTACTATCAATTTCAAAATTCTGAATTGGTAAATCCTTCACACAAATGTACACCTCATTAAAAATGTTTAATAACAGAAAAAGCCCATAATGCCATATCACCACTTTTAGGTAATAATTTAAAAATCTTTCTAGAATTCAATGAAGTCATTATGGAGAATAAAGTACCAGTCAGCACACCACAGAGTAAATCAAACGCTAAAGTTACGGTGGTAACAGTAAAGCCGTATGTTAACAAGGTAAGAATGTTTATAATTTACAAAAGAGCAATTCACAACACACTATATTAAAAAAAAAGGAATTATAAATAAAATTTTCAGACAATTAAAATACTTCATAATTTTTTTATCAATGTATCATAAAAAAGGTTCAAGCAATCAAATCTTCTGACAAATGGAAGGTGGATAATCATCAACACCAATCATGTCCAGATTGATAGTATATCAAATATGTAGGGCTTCACCAGAATTAAAAATCACACAAGTGGGAGCTCCAGAAAATAAAATATTTGTAGATGAGTCAATATATTTTTTTAATTTCAAGCAGTATTTTGCCTGGCCACTAGAAGTTATTATTTGTTATGTAAGGAATTTCAATTTTTATGATATCTAAGCCATAATCAACCAACATAATGCACTATTTCTCATTAACATTATATTTGATAAAACTCATAGGGTGTCATTATTTAAGAACTGCATAATCATGAAAAATTGTGTAATGCAAATAACTTTCCAAAAAAGAAATGTAATTAAAGCATACTTCATATAGTATTTTTCTAAAATCTTCAATCCCTAAACTTTAATCAGTGAGCTATAAATACAGCTTTTGATATAAAAATTATAACCTTGCATGCACCAACAAATTAAAATGTCATAGTCAAATTGGTCAAATGGGCACATGCCATCCTTCCATGGGTATAGGGGAAGAGGGAGCCCAAAAAAAACATGGATTGAGTGTGTGAAGAATGATATGTGTTTGAGAGGTGTGACTGATGAAGGAGGGAATAGAAATAAAGAACATAATGCGCCAACTCCAAATAAAAAATAAGGGAACAGGGCAGGAAGGAGAAAAAGTCAAATTGGTCAAATGATACAACTGTTATGAACCATATTTATTATACAACTTATTTATAACTTTAATTAGAGGTTGATTAACTAATGTGCTAATATTTTTGGCAAATATAAAGTCTACGTGGTTAAATTTTGGACAGGAACATGCTGGTCTAACTTCCTCCAATACTCCATTTGATTTAAGCTCCTCTGCTAGTTTTAAAACTTGCTGAAACAATAAATTATGTATATATACCTTTTACATTGAGTGATGATAGGTTTGTAGAGAGAGTGTGGCATGTTATAAAATATAAATATGAATGTAATAGTTGAGTGTGAAATAAATTAACTATACTGATATAATGCTGAAAAGCCACTTTACTTAATTGAACACTACCAGTATTAATTATACTTTCATCCTTGACCATGTTTCACTTGGTTCCTCATATTGGTTGTTAAAACAGTCATAGTAATCTCATATTTATATTTAACTCAGAACTGTCCTTCCTTCTGCACAGTATTCCAGGAAATATTAACAGTAGTCTGAATAGCAGTGCCAATAGTTATGTGATGTTTAAGAAATATTTTAATGTGGCTATGCGTCATACTCATAAGTTATGTTAACCATGTGTTGTTGTTCCCTTTTTATGTTAGATATCGACAGACGAGCATGAGGTTCACTTGATGGTAGGTGATACCTCAGCCACAGAACATCAGTCAATGATGCGCTGTTTGATTTGGACAAACCTTTGATTTTTATTAATTATTATGATGATAATTTGATTTAATTTAAAAAAGTTACTCACTGACTTATGTGCGAGCTGATCATTTTCTCCATACAATAATGTAACTGGTACTTTAACATTTGTTAAGTTGTAAGGTTTAATAGAACCATTCATGCCGCCTTCTAAGGTTGTGAATACATCAGTATATGCTATTTTTGCAAAGTGTTCAAATTGTTGCCATGATCCTGGTTGTATTCTTGCTATCCATACTGGCAGCATATCCTGAAATTAAAAAGTGTCTACTTCAAGCCCTAAAACGAATTATGTATTTTTAAATAAGAGAGTAGTGTAGATGGTAATTTATCAATCTAGAACTCTCTTCCACTAACTCAAGTGAGACACTAGCATTTAATATTATAAAGCTGAAGAGTTTGTTTGTTAATCTTAGGAACTACTGGTTTGAATTGAAAAATCCTTTTTGTGTTGGATAGTCGAATTATCGAGGAAGGCTTTAGGCTATATAACATCACGCTGCGACCAATAGGAGCGAAGCATTAGTGAAAAATATTGCGAAAACGGGGAAAATTATACATATTTGAGGGCTTCCGTTGCGTGCGCTGCGTAAACGGTTCCAGTTACCCAAAAAACTCCAAAAAAGAATTATTCCTCTTTAAATGATCTAAAAAAATGTCCGCGACAGTATATGACTACCTTTTAATATTTACTCATTATAACCCTTTTTATGGTAATCAACTTTGGTAAAAATATCATACTACTATCGTACTTCTGCGTAAATGATTACGCAGAAGTACTTTAAAATATATTCTTTTAAAAACTTCTTAATCGCGATCAGAAATAGACGCGGACGAAGTCGTAGTTAACAGCTAGTATTTAATATCGCCTTTCCTAGATTTCTTATATAACTTTTTTTAGAACCATAAAATGATTCATTTAAAAACAGTTGATTTCGTACCATATCAACCTGTTCATTATCCTCCCCCATGATCATAGAGGTTCCTCGAACGCACAAATTGATTTCCGGGTTCTTAACCATGCAAGTAGTAGCTGCCAAGATCCCCCACTGGTTTTTGGTGAGGTCTGAGGTGTATATACCTTGGGTTCTCATCATGTTCTGTAACAAAATAAAACTCGTTTTTTTATGTTAGATATCGACAGACGAGCATGAGGTTCACTTGATTGTAGTTTATACCTCAGCTACAGAACATCAGTCAATTATGCGCTGTCTACATACGTTTTACTTCGAGCATTCGGAAATTCATAGACTGAAACCGAACTGTTTAATCTGCACTTCACGGTTTCATCTTTGAACGGTGATTCATTACCCGGTCGGAATTTCGATATTCCTCCCACCCGTTCAATGCCCGAACTGACCAGACGTGGGGACGACATGCTTAAAGAAAATTATAAACATACCGTCCCAGCTCTACCAAATGTGCCAACGAGCCCGTCAAATTACCTTAAATTTTCAGTACACATGTTTAGTTCAATCTAGACTCTGTTCGAACAGATTAGAGACGAATGAACGAAGCATGGTTAATACAAAATCATATGATAGGTCAATACATTCCGTTCTACTCAGCGCCATAATTATATATTTATAAGCATACACTAAATTAAAACTACAGGTACTCTACGTCAATAATTTTGCTTAGCGAATACTATTTATCACATAAGAACTGTTACGGGCCTATGTCGATGAGGCTCGCAGGCCGACAAATCGCTATATTAAATGTGAGCGAGCGAGAATGAAATAATTAGTTGAGACATGTAAAAAAAAGAGATAGCTGTAGCTTGAACGCGCTCGGAATAAAACAACGTATGTGCCAAAACTAATTCATTTCATAACTTTACAATACTTTATTTGATTAAAAAACGGTTTTGAGCAATCTTAAAGACATTTCGCTCATTGAATACAAAACTGCCACAAGTCAAACTAAACTTTTTTACAAAAGGGCTTATGTTTACGTTTTTTGTTCTTTCATAAGCTCTTCTGTAAAAAAGTGTAGTTTGACTTGTGGCAGTTTTGTATTCAATGAGCGATTTATTCTACATCCTTTAAAATAAATTAAATTAAATAACTCTTTGCCGTTATGCCTTGGGATCCAAAAAAGTGTAAAAATAGACATAACTTCACATTTATTTTCTATCGAGAAAATTTCATTGAAACGTGTTTTCCTTTTGAGCGACACTGCAAAGTATAGTTAAAAAACTAATTCCAAAATTTCATATCAATAATCCACAGCCTGAACAAGTTACACGTAATAGAAAAACCGCATCTCTTAACTCGCTGCTGCTGTAGCATCGACCATAAGGTCTAGTAACTAGTTGCTCCACGAAGAACAACGGGACTGAATTCGAGAATACTTACCGATAACTCTAAATCTTTCAAGAGAACTTGAACAAGAGGTTTCATAGTCCCCACGTATACTGCTGGTGCGAGGCCAATGAATGCAACTATTTTCTCATTGTACTCCGGTTTTTCGGACATCATAACGAAGAAGCTTGTGGTGCCCATAGAATGACCGACATATAAGATTTTGTTGAGCCGGGTTATGCTGAGGATCTTGTCAATCATGGCAGGAACATCATATTTGCCATGTTCGTGGAAACTGGAAAGCAATGACTTTTTGAGGAATTCAAAGTGAACACGTATGCCTTTTTGGGAGTCGGTTATTCCCTCGTTTATCGTCGCTGTAACTAGTTCACAGTACTTCCATTATCCCTTCTTAATGTAAATAAATAATATCGTTACGTGCTCTAGGCTAATAATTGCAACATTAAGTTCTTATATTTTATTTTTATACTTCTAAATTAAAAATAAGTAATAAGAAAAATAAAACATTAATTTAATTTTATTACTATAGCAATGTTACACCGTTTACTGTTACATGTCTCTCTCGCTTGTGCCAGTGCACCTCTTCAACGGTACCTACTACTGAAAATTTACAAAACTGAGTGATTCAAGCACCACTTGTTTTTCGTAAAATACAAATATTTTTTTAATGATCCTGTAATTAATACTGTATAATTTTAATAGTTTTAAGTTATGACTTGATTTATCATAATCTGTTAACTGACACGGACGCGGAAGATATATCTGAAGGAATATTTTTGTACAATTATAACATAAATAGTTTACCTGAATTTCCAAAACTGGGCATCATTTCTTGTAAGATTCTGATGTGCACTGTATATTGTTCCCCGCAAGTTCCCCAACCATACATCGTAGCCAGCATCGGCGAGCATGTAACCTAAGTAATTTGAAAAATATGAGTAAACGGTAGTAGTTGCATAAGTGCCTATTGAAAGAAATCTCTGTTTCTTCAAAAACCGAAGTTTATTTATAACAAGTTATGCCCTGTGTATACGGTAAAGGATGTATATTACTCAACAGTGAGGTAGAGTAAACGCATCGCATCGAATTCCGACCGGGTAACGAACCACCGTTTATAGATGGAAAAACCGTGAAGTACATATTGCGCGTTTCGGTTTCAGTCTAAAGATTTCCGAATGCTCGAAGTAAAAAGTAGGTCGACAGCGCATCATTGATCGATGTTCTGTGGCTGAGGTATCACCTACCATTAAGTGAACCTCATGCTCGTCTGTCGATATCTAACATAAAAAAATCGCTATTTAATTTTATTCGGACTCATTTTCTGTCCCCTGCTGTCTTTCGTTCAACTTTTATATATTGCAGTAGCTTTTTCTCATAACGTTTCTCTACACCTCGAACCTTGTGTAAAGAAGTTCTAGTGTTAAGGCCACAGTAAATAGCGAGTTCATCTCAAAACTTACCTAAACTCTTATTAGGTCCCATGATAATAAAGTTATCACTGCTGCCCATGAGACCGTGCACAAGGAGTACGGCTTTCTTTCCTTTGGCGTTGTCTGTCCTCCTCGATGTTCTTCTACCCGCGGGGATCCTGAATATCTGTAGAATATATCCATCTGTTGTTTCTACTCGGTACTTATTGACTGGATAGCCGGCTGAAGATATGAGCTTTGGCTGCAAAAGACAGACACATTTTGTTTTACTTACAGCAATATATCATTCGTTGGATACTGCTCTTATATAGTGGAACCTTTCAGATTCTTCTGAAACTGTAATATGTTTCATATATTTTATCTGTATCGAACAATTTTTTTTAATCATAATCCACTCAGATACTTTGTACTATAGCTACAATGCACCAACTAAATTTAAATTCGGATTTTTATAATTGTATTTTTTATTAAGCATTTTCACATTGTATTGCTTGACAAATGTAATATACGTTGAACCCTGAATTGGAGTTGCTACCGTGAGAGCGAGAAAGTATTTAAATAACAGTTAAGTATTAACATATCAAAAAAAAGAAAAAAAAACATCAAAAGACTTATCTTCGTAATAATAGGTATACTTATTTGCATAAAAGTTACAATTAAGTTCGTGATATAGATGTGCAATCCGATAATTTGTTCTCGACTCAATTTCAGACAACAACAGTTTATGTTCGAGACCAGGATTTATATTCACATGGAATAAAAAAACGGTCCTCTTCGACAGTCCCATAATTAATTGTATTTTTAGAGTTCCTTAATTTTTTTAAAAAAAATTTTTTGAAAAAAAAAAAAAGGAATTTCCGGCGAAAATATATTTGACGGGCTCATTGGCGCGTTCGGTGGAACACCTGCCGTACGCATCGATAGGTCGTGGGTTCGAATCCCACCGAGACAACATGTTTATAATTTTCTGTAAGTATGTTTTCCCCACGTCTGGTAACTTCGGGCATTGATCGGGTGGGAGGCATATCGAAATTCCGACCGGGTAACGAACCACCGTTCATAGATGGAAAAACCGTGAAGTGCACATTGCGCATTTCGGTTTCAGTCTATGGATTTCCGAATGCTCGAAGTATAAGTAAGGTCGACAGCGCATCATTGACTGATGTTCTATGGCTGAGGTATCACCTACCATCAAGTGAACCTCATGCTCGTCTGTCGATATCTAATATATATATATATATATATATATATATATATATATATATATATATATATATATATATATATATTCTATTGTTTAGGATTTGGCTCTGAAGGCCCAGTTGAATTCAGGCTCTGTTTACGCAATCAGATCAAATTCCTTTGTCCATTATGAATCACATCGTTAATGTTTCACCAGAAATTCGCGTAAACGTGACGAGAATTTATCTATCTGTAATTGTTTGTTTCCGCGCTACGAATCAGAATATAAATGGAGTGAACAATGTAATTAATTATTTATTATTTTGTTACCGACCCTTGGTGTTATGGTATTTCGATAATGTTACAATCAAGAGTTATATTATTGTCATAATGAATTCCCATTGGAGAATAAAATAAAATATAATGACTCTTTTTAAACATGCCTTGTCTATGTTTCAAATTCAAATTCAAAATCATCATTTAGGTAACACAATGTACACTTATGAACGTCAGTAAAAAATACATACTAAATGCTTCTAATTTTACATTTACCGCCAGTTCTCAAATAAAGGGCGTAGAACGGAAGAGAAGAACTGGCAATAAACTCTTCGTCACTCTTTTTAATCGCCAAATTTTTGTTTTACAAAATATTTGTAAGGCGCTGCAACCATTACACCATGTTCCACATGACATCTTTAAGTAATTAACTATAATAATAAAAAAATATAAACGAGAAAAAAAAAATCAAAGATTTGTCCTCTATCAGCAGCTGTAGGCATGGTGAAATAGGAGCACGCACTTACATTCTCGTGGGAACAACACGCAAATACATAGTCGAATAACTAATATCACCGCAAACACAAATTCAAGTTTTGTTATGTATTGCTGATAATGTAGCTTTCTATTGGTGAAATAATTTTAAAAATCGGTCGAGTAGTTTGATACAACCAATACCTCTTTATAATATTAGTATAGATTTATTTAACTTTGCCATTTTTTTTTAATTATTGTGATTTATTTTAAGTTATTTTTAATTATTGAGAATTTTGATTAATGTATTTGTTGTTATAGCAGTTTTAATTGAATAAATAAATAAACACCTTAGATAAAACCTGCTTCGCTAACCAATTATCTATTACGAGATGCACACTTACTCTAATTGCTTATTGATTACCTAGTGTGCGCATTTAGCGAGATGATAGGAGTTAGCCCTTATTTCACTACCATCTTGTAAAGTGATACTCAACAAAGTACTTGTTTGGTTTCAGTTATTATAGGTGGGTTGTTTGGCATGGATTGCTGCTTATATCAATGATAGCAGTCTAGAATGAATCTCAAGTCATGATTCTAGTTTTAAAATTGCTTTTGAACTGATATTGTATTCTTATAAGAGGTAGAGGTAAGGAGAACTATCTCTATATTTAAAAAAAATGTCCATATAAAAGCATTAAAGTACGGAGGCGCTACTGTAGTATGAGAATAAATTTCAAAGTAAGCTTTTTTAGGTTATATTTACCAAATTATTTTTAACTAAAATTTTGAATAGTTTAAGTTTTGTAGTTCTAGATTTCATTAACGGCTCTTGTCATTAAAAATATGGATTTTGAACTGTAATTTAGATTTTACAAGCGGACACTTTTTCAGCAAAACTTGAGATGGTTCCCCTTACCTCTACCCTCCATAATATTCTTCTCGGTAGGTACATGATTTTCACTCATTTCCAACCGGTGGTAGATTTGATAAAATTTAAGTTTATTTGCGCAGATCGTTAAATATAATCTTCGCTTTAATCCAAGACGACATTCAAGTTGCAATATTTATTAAAGCAGAGATTTAGTCGTAATACGTAAATATGGAGGACTTGGGTTTTGATGTGAGCTTGAATAAGTTTATATTTATTTTTTATGTTTATTACAGTATTTAAAAATATATCACGTAAAAAAGACGGTTTTTTCCGCGTTTCATTTATAATGTGTTCTGGTATAACATAGATTGTGTGTGTCTTGATTGTTGATCTGTGTTTTAAACTTGTTTTAGTTGAAACAGCATTTGAGTTGTGATTAGTTTGTATTTTAATGACAAGCCTTATTATTATGTTTTTATAATTACTTTGTATTTTATTTGTTCTGTGCATGCGTGATAAAGATAATTAATATAATTATTATGGTCTTTCATCTTACGAGTTTTTTTTGTTATGATTTTATGTTATTAGATCATACACATATTTATTACCTCATGTAAATCTTAGCCACAGAATATCAGTCAATGATGCACTGTCGATCTAAAAATGGTTGAATGTCAATAAAAAAAAACTACATCAATCAGTTATACGTATTATCAAACACTAGGTTGTAACTTTACGAATGTTAAAAATTGTGGAATTTCATAGATATTTTCACTTACAATTTAAACCTGTCGCCCAAATTTTCTTAGCGGCCTAGACTGCGCTGACAGATGGGTCAGCTAGTTAGTCGCCTAGTATTATGCTTTGGCTCGTGGGTAATGAAAAAGGCCCTAAGTAAGATGTGTAGTATAGCGGAACACAATAGTTTAATACCATCATCTCATTAAGTAATGCATGGTGAAGGTCAACCGAGTCCTTTGTCAGAAAGTTCCCATGTTTTCATATTGTGTTATAAAATCTGTATTTTATTGCAAATTGAACTGTGATTGTTTTTCTTATGCGTGTAATCAGAGGCTGCACTCCGATTTTCTTATCCTATCGAGTTATAGTTAACTATAATTTGTATCGCATTGTGTTAAAAAACTTAAGGTGGCTTTGAGTTTATCGTTGGTGCTAGGTTCCGACGGGTCGTGGGTTTAAAATTATTTTGATACATCTTAATCTATGGTAATATTTTAAAGAGGAAATATTTGTTTGTTACGATTTAACTCAAAAACTACTCGACCGATTTTAACAATTGTTTCACCAATAGCAAGGTAACATATTATCAGCGCGTAACATAGGCTCACCGGCCGACAAATGAAAATTTTTTGAAAGTTGTTTGTATTTGAGCCACAAATATCACCAATTTATACTATTTTAAACACAAAAACACCTACATATTTGCCCTATCACATCAGATTTTTTTAAAAGAAGGAAAAAGCATTTTTTTTTTCAGAATTTAAAGAAAAAATCAATAATCATATTACAAAAACATATATTTGTACATTTACAAAGAAAACATTGAGTCTAAACAATGCTACAGGACTATTTAGAGTGACATCTTTTACGGTCCGCGACAAAATTACGTCTGGGTGTAGTTTTTTTGTGAGTATCTTCAGTAATATCACGTGTCAGTGACCAGCAGTAATCAGCCATCATATTCACATTCCATCGACCTTGGTACCTTGTCTCCATAGTTTTTATGTCCTGATGAAACCTTTCTCCCTGCTCTTCACTGTAATCACCAAGATTATCAGGAAAAAAGTCCACATGTGAATCTAGAAAGTGGAGTTTTATCCTCATATTACACCCCAATTTTTGATACTTATCCAATCTAAAATTTAATTTATTTTAATCAAAAAATTTAAAATATCTTAACTTTTTTAAAAACCTGATGTGATACGATAAAATGAGGTATAATTGCGTGATCAGCACTACCAAATTAGTGGAAAAAAATAATCTTGAACAAGGAAAATGATGTCGACCAGTGAGCTTAATTTAATTTTATATGTTTTTAGTACATCAGTTGATATCATAAAGGGCTTGTCTTTGATTTTGTAGGTGTTTTTATCTTTGGAATTAAAGAATTTGAATTTGAAAAATACGTCCCATAATAAAAATCAACAATTACTTAAGATTTTTACTTGGTTAATTAATTTGAAATGTATGTATACGTAAACTATTTAGCAGCATTACCGGTGAGCGCTATTTAATAATATCAATGTGTATTTTTATATTTCTATTTTAAACATTCAAAGCTTGCAAGTACCCTAGGACTTAGGGTATGTTTATTCCGGAAAAATAAGTAAAGCGATTTCGATTAAAAATACTCGCACGTTATTGAGTAAGTACGAGTTAGTATACAAGCTTTCGTCGGATATTAGGCGCGAAAACTCAAACTCAAACATTTATTCCACATATTACATAAAATTATAATGCTAAAAGATTAAATACACTAGCCATGTGGAAGGGAAACACACTCAGCATATGCTCCGACAACAATATTTTGTCGACGGAGCGCCGGTTTTCAGTATGCCCCCGGAGCGACCTCTGGACTACCAGCTATTCCGTATTAAAACGTAACAAACAGTCATGCAATAAATTTTCGCACTTACAATATTACTACGGAATTATATCATAGCTAGAGTTTAATATTCGTATCGTTATTATGAACCTTAAGGAAATAAAATATAAGGCAATGTAAATTCATGAGTGTTCAAGCGTGATCTCAATTCAAATTCTGTACAGCACTGCGCGTACGCAATTTTTATAGCGATTTGCATAGTTTGGTTATTGTTTACATTATAACGTTTGTCAATACGTATATTAAAAAGTTTGTGTGTTGTCACGTACATGTTTATTTGCGCACTTTCTCTGTTTTCCTGTTAGCTGGGTCTATGCATGACTCAAACATACGTTAATAACGCAAGGGTAGTTATCAGAAAATGCTTTCTGTAGGTACTTATCACTCTAAGTACGATAGGCTAGTTTTTTTTAATTTTTATATTTTTACTACATCTACATTTCACTTGTTCGAAACAGTGTACAATACTTATCAGTAAGCTCGCCTTTGTACAAAACACTATAGTACTGCATATTATGTATTTTCATAAGCACTGTAATTTCTAACACTGTACAGATTCATATCTTACAAGACAGTCTGTCTTTGACCAACAATTTTCTTTGTTTCGTTACGAATCCCGAGGGAAACATAATAAAATAAATTCGAAAGCGATCGATGCGATTTTAACTCACGTAAAAAACAAATGTAATATTGACTTTTATTTACGAATCAAAAAGCGATTTAGGTTTTCATTATTTTATTTATCTTTATGTTTCGAGTGCTTATCAGCAAACGGATGTGTGTAAATAACTTTTGCAAAAAATAAATAAAAGAGCATGGAGGAAAAGTTTTGAAGATACCAAATTTTACTCAAAAGTAGTGGCGGATTTACCAGTAGAGTAGCATACGACGACTTTTGGGGCTGATTTTTTAAAATATCTAGTAGAATTTAAAAAAATCTATGTATAAGACATCTTGCCGATGATTTCTCCCTCTTTTCTTTGCACATTCAACGGTACAGCAATAATGGTAGGTGACACTTCAGGCACAGGACATCGATTTTTTTTATGATTAATTATTCTAAGTAAGCATTTGACCGCAATCCTGGCTGATGGTAAGCGCGGATGCGATCTAAATGGGAGCATGCTTACTTAGATGAAGCCTATTCACTCTGGCTTTGAAGACATCATGATTGTAGGAATCGGGAAAGAAAGACCCAGGCAGTGATTTCCATTCGATTTAGGATTTTAACCACAGAATTCAGCCTTTTTTACCGTAACTTTAACCTATTTTTTACTATTCGGAACTATCACTGTTATCGATTTTTCGGGTTTGAAATTAGAATTAATCCGGTAACGAGTTTTTTTTTTTTCACAGAGATAGGGTTTGCGCCTTTTTTTCGTGAAAACAATCCACGTTTTTCAAGCTATAGCAAGCATACCAAGGGCATAGTTATTAATAAAATACCATACAAAGGTCGAAAGGTCTTTCCTTATAAGAATTGATAATACTTAATTGATTATAAACACATGTTATTTTTAACCTTTTGTAGAATTTTAATAATTTCCGTATTTTAATTTATTATTACACATATTTATAATAAAAATAAACAACATCAAACAGCAATTAGCACGACTAGCTTATCTATCTATAATTCTATATATATATAAGCAACTTTTTTTTTCTTTGTTATCGATAAACTTGAAAACTACTGGACCGATCGGCATGATACCATGACCATTCGACGCGAAATTAATTGTAGAAGGTTTTAGGCTATTCATTTTTTGAATTCCATCAACCCTTTACCATTTTTTTTCAAATTTATGTGGATAGTTCATATTCGTCTATCCTTTACAATTCGCCCAGCGAAGCGGGCGGGCGGGGACGGCTAGTTAAAGTCATAAAGCAACAAAGATTTAGGAAGGCAATAATATTTTGATTTACGTCAATTATATATTAAAGCATCGTCAGATGTAATCTTCTCATATATAAAATTCTCGTGTCACAGTGTTTGTAACAAAACTCCTCTGAAACGGCTTGACCGATTCTTATGAAATTTTGTGTGTATATTCAGTATTTCTGAGAATAGCTAGGAAACTACCCAACTACTTTTCATACCCCTAAGTGATAAAGGTATTGGTATAAACTCCAATATTTTCTTTTAATTTTTTTTATGATTCGGTATTAAAAACACATAAAACCCTAAATTTTCACCCTTCTACCACAAATCCCTATTTTTTAACAATATCCAAATAATACTGACACCACATCAGTATCTACATTGTATGCGTGCGAAGCCGCGGCGGGTCGCTAGTCTAATATTATAAAGAGGAAAGATTTTGATATAAAATTACAAATATTATTTACATGCGACAAAAAATAATTTTTAAGCAAAAAACAAAAACCGACTTCAAAACTACAATAAAAGGTAAAAAATAATATTTTAATTACTTCAAAGCATTATTTATTAACAGTTATTTTTGAAGTCGGTGCCGCTCCGTATCGTTCGAAAATTTATTGCAAAAGCAGCCTTGGCTGGTACCGACTCCAAAAATAACTGTTAATAAATAATGCTTTGAATTAATTAAAATATTATTTTTTACCTTTTAGTGCAAGTTTGTAGAAGTTTTAAATATGAAAGTGGATGGGTATAGGGGAAGAGGGAGGCCAAAAAAGACATGGATTGACTGTGTGAAGAATGATATGTGTTTGAAAGGTGTGACTGATGATATGGTGAGTGAAAGGAGAGAATGGAAAAAGAAAACATACTGCGCCGACCCCAAATAACAAAAAAAGGGAACAGGGCAAGAAGAAGGAGTGCAAGTTTGTACACACTATAATATGTAGTTGTAGTTTTGAAGTCGGTTTTTATTTTTTGCTTAGAAATTAATTTTATTTTTAAATTTTTGTAGGAAGTATAGTATATTTTTTAAGTTCATTAATCCTTACATAACACTAAACGTGCTGCTCAAATGTGACAGCGCCGTGAAAGGAACCACAAACCAAAACATCATCTACATAGAAGTAAATTTTTGTTATTGTTGATTTTCTAAAAAAGCACCAAACCAATTTCGATAAAAATTATATGGGACCACCTCTGAAATCATCCAAATGCATCCATAACTTGCGGTCTGCGGAGTTATCGCGTAACAAACATACAAAAAAAAACAACATACAGCCGAATTGAGAACCTCCTCCTTTTTTGAAGTCGGTTAAAAATATTGTGTCCAATATTTATCTAGAGTGAGTTACGTTGCTCAGTTTATTTATATACTGGTAACATTCGCATGACGTAAATCGTTTTTCGGAACATTAAAGAAACAATGTCATATTATGTCATATATATTGAAAACACCTCTGGCTGCTTCCGATAGTACCGGAATTGCGTAAACATATCAAGTACCGTTCAGTTTCATGGTTTGCTATTTATATGGGAAAGCTTATTTTTCCGAGCACAGTAATCTTATGTTCTGAAAAGTTTTTATGCCCAGTGTCGATTTTATCAGCAGGCTGAGTTGGCTTGAGCCTAGGGCGGTAGATTTTAGGGACGGCTAATTTTGGGTCCTTTTTTTCTTTTAGCTATCTTATAGAAATCAAGTTTAAAAATAAGAGCCTTTTCTGTATTTTACAGATAATAGGCTAAAAGTAAGACTACACAGAGAAAGTTAGAGAGAGAAGTGTAGAAAACAATCACTGTCATTTTTATATTTTTTCTAAAATACGATTTAGGCACATTTATGAGGTAAGGGCGGCAAAATTAACAGCCAATAGGAATTTTGTGAATCCGCCACTGTTAATGCCGGCTGTCACCTCAAGATGTTAATTTCCATTACTTAGGGCCTAGCGCAAAAAACTGACATATTCACTTATATTGAATTTTTATATTATACTAGCGACCCGCCCCGGCTTTGCACGGGTCTAGATTTTTTGACAAAATCGGCTACTATCTATTTTTCATACCCTTAAGTGATAAGGGTTGTTCACCCTTAAATTTTTGGACGAAATTTTTTGTTCTTATTTTTTTATAATGTGGCATTCAAAAATACATACAACCCTAAATTTTTACTTTTTTATCACCAACCGCTGCCTTTTGGCTTCGCACGGTTCTAGATTTTTTGATAAAAAAAAGCAAGGGTTGGTAATAGAAGAGTGAAAATATAGGGTTGTATGTATTTTTAATGCCACATTATAAAAAAATAAAAACAAAAAATTTCGTCCAAAAATTTTAAAAAAAAATTTAAGGGTGAACAACCCTTATCACTTAGGGGTATGAAAAAATAGATAGTAGCCGATTCTCAGACCTACTGAATACGCATATAAAATTTGGTAAAAATCGGTAAAGCCGTTTCGGAGGAGTACGGTAACTAACATTGTGACATGGAAATTTTATATATTAGAAGATTGCATGCTGTGTTAGTTAGTTGTATCTAAACTGTAATTATTTATTGATGGCTTTTTGTATATATTTTTTGGTTGTTGTATAAGATTGTTTGTGTGCAAATAAAATAAATATCAGACAATCTTCGGACTTCTTTATTGTAAGGCGCATCTTACAATGATAAGTAGGCGATCATCTTGAGTTTAGTTAAGTGGTTTAGAAATCGCGATTTTAGAGTTAAAAAGGTAGATTATAAATTAGTTATATTTGCTAATTTCTCTAGGTAAAAGTTGTTTAATGCTAATATAATTTTATACTCCACTTACTTGTGCAGTCCGAAAACCAGTGCTGCTTAAATTGTGTTTAAAACTTCGACAGAAAATAACTGAATATTTTATTTTAATTGAATTAATCGACAGGTAATAAAGAAAAATTATCAGCAAAACAGGAACAGAAATGTGTCGCTTACTTTCTCTTTTATTTGAAAAAAATAATCAAGTTAAATCAAAATTTATTCAGTGATGTAAATGTATAAATCGTGATGACTGATGAGTTATAAATAAAAATAATAACCTATATAAACTTATCTATCAAGTAAACTTATTTTCAAATAATTACGATAATAGGAGGTTTAAGATTAAAATTAATACGATAATCTCGTTTCAGCAATAACTTTTATGTGTATAAAGTATAAATAAAATAAGATTTACTGTGTTTTACAGAAACAAAACGCCTATATTTAACTACCAACATACCTCGGCCTCGCACGGGTATAAAAATACCCTATATTACTCGCTGATAATGTAGCTTTCTATTGGTGAAAGAATGAAAAAAGAAAGAAGAAAAGAAAAATACGGTCTAGTAGTTTTGAGTTAAATCGTAACAAACAATCAAATCTTTCCTCTTTATAATATTTGTATAGATAAAGTTAAAAAGACAAATTAATATTGCAATTTCTACGTGATAAACATTTAATTTTTATTAATTACTAGCGACCCGCCCCGGCTTCGCACGCCTCTAGATTTTTTGACAAAACAAGCAGGGTTTGGTAATAGACGATTGAATATATAGGGTTGTATGTATTTTTTAATGCCACATTATAAAAAAATAAAAACAAAAAATTTCGTCCAAAAATTAAAAAAAAAATAAGATTGAACAACCCTTATCATTTAGGAGTATGAAAAATAGATAGTAGCCGATTCTCAGGCCTACTGAATACGCATATAAAATTTGGTAAAAATCGGTAAAGCCGTTTCGGAGGAGTACGGTAACTAACATTGTGACATGGAAATTTTATATATTAGATTAGATAATAAAAAACATACCACTGTAGCATAAGCTTCCTTTGGCAAAATTTGCGCGCTGCAAAAAGCGTGAAACGTAAATATCACTATTATAATTGAAATCATTTTAGCTGTCACTGTTAAAGACAAAATAAATTATTAAAAATAAAACTATTTAAACATGCTCTTCGCATGAAATTTATCCAAGTTCGAAATTATTTTTTAATGCACTTTTTTAGTTGCACTCAAAATACTTTGAAATTGAACACGTTTGCTTCGCGTTAGTTTTCGTATCGGTATGGAGCTGTGTATTTATTTACTTGTAGTACCTAACATACTTGATATACATATTTATATGTCATTATTTTTAAGTTCCGCTACTATACAGTCGTGTTTATGAATTGAAGTCATTAAATCTATTATTCTGGTATTCCGAATTATACGACACAGTATCGTATATAATTGTAGACCAATTAAAGTGACAATGAAAAATATTTATTAAAATTATATATATTTATTAAAATATTCTAATAAAATAACAGAGAGTGACTTCCCGTGACCCCTAGTAGGGCATGGGGCAGACACATTTCTGTGTCTGTTTCACTGATAATTTTTCTTTACAGGAAGACCTAAACAAATTTTTTTTTAATTCGCCGGGATTCCAACCCATGAGTTCCGGTGCTGAACGCCTATCGCTTACTACTGAGCCACGGTAGCGATCAAAATAATAATAATAGAAAACGTTTAAATAACACAAAAAGTTAGCAGTACCTAAACATAAGGGTATAATTTATTGCCAATTTACATATTTTTCGATGAATTTTTAAAAGAGTTAAAGTGTTTCTTTTTTAATATCTCATATAATTAGGTTTAGGGTGTATCGTAATAAACAAGATTTATTGGGGTGAAAAAATAAGCAATTTTAAATCTTAACTAACTTAATGAGGTACAGTTGATGGTGGGTGATACCTCAGCCATAGAACATCAGTCAATGATACGCTGTCGACCTACTCTTTAGTTCTAGCATTCGGCAATTCATATACTGAAACCGAAACGCGCAATATGCACTTCACGGTTTTTCTATCTATGAACGGAAATTCGTTACCCGGTCGCAATTTCGATATTCCTCCCACCCGTTCAATGCCCGAATTTACCAGACGTGGGAAAGACATGCTTACAGAAAATTATAAACATGCCGTCCCGGTGGGATTCGAACCCACGACCCATCGATGTGCACGGCAGGTGTTCTACCGAACGCGCCATCGAGCCCGTCAAAGATGCATGCCAGCTAATTCCAATATAACTTGTAGCCGGCGGTGGCAAAGGATCCGACGATGTCCCCTGGAGCTCTAGGGGATGAAGAGAGGACGGAGCTGCTGGGCTCGCTGACCACGCAGCAGCAGCAGCGGACGAGTGCCAGGGTTATTAAGAAGCTGCGACTCGAATCACCAGCTGATAAGCGAGGTATTTATTCAAAACCCTGTGGTGATACGGATGTCTGTGGGCCATTAGTTGAGCCGCTTATCCGTTTTAGAGGCCTTCTGGCCCCTGGAATAAACAACCTTGAGTACTCAATTCATACAATTCTCTAGCCATTACTGGCCAATAATCGATCGGTTTTTATTTTATGAAATAATTACTAACAAAGATTTATGTATTAAATTGTCTGTCTGAATCCATACTTCTATAATTCTTTTTATAAATATATTTTATACATTATATTATCATATGAGTATCATAGATATCTAATAATAAATCATAAATAAATAGTAAAATATTAAATTTATATGCTTCGTTTTCATTTTGTTGAAATATAGTTACTTATACTTTTTTATGATAGTGTAAACGCTATCAAATAGCTAATCAGCTACCACTATGTCACGATCTCCAATTCCGTTCCACTTCCCAATGTTGATGCGATCTAGAAATAGAAATAGAAATCTAATAGAAATCTATTCACCCTGCACTTTGTTTTTTTTTTGTTGCTAATCGTTTTTGTACCAACACAGACAGTACTCTATCTCATTCACAGATACGACAGAATGCGAAACGCCAAACAAAATAGACGACAAAGATCCCCTAAAATTTCCGACGGTGAAACAAAGGATGCCCAAAGCGCTCTGGTCGGCTGACGAGAAGAGTTTGTTTTTCGAAGCATTGAACGAGTACGGAAAGGATTTCGACGCTATCACCGCGTACATCTGCGGCAAGATGAAGAAGAAAGGCATGACGGACGGCTTGAAAACTAAGACTCAAGTCAGCCATTTCTATTATAGGACATGGCATAAGCTCTCTAAACACGTACAGTTTGATGAAAGTGAGTTTTTATTTCGCGGTGTAAGAGTCAGATGGACGTCTCTACATTTTCCCAATTTTACAGGAGACCGCGGAATACTGAAACCATAATCAAAATTTGAGGGCCTCTTAAAATGTTTCTGTCTTTCATTTTACCTTCGTAAGAAAAACTATATTTGGTATTTTTGTAGATACATTCATCTGGTTCTTATACAGGGATTTTGAAAAAATAAATACAAATAGACCAAATAGTGTTGCTTTTTTGAGGTGCCTGAAACGTTTACTGATGTGTTTATATTACAAATCTATGACTGATATATTATAACAGAGGTACCTTGGATTCTCCTAAGAATAAATAAAGTTTAATCACTTATCAGTGTATGTATGTATACATACTTCTACACGTATAGTCTTTAATAATAATCGATGAATATTGAATCCAAAATACTTCTGTTATTTTTAGGGTTCCGTACCAAAAAGGAAACTTTTAGGATCGTTGTTGTCCATTCGTCTGTCTGTCCGTCTGTCAAGATCCTTTTTCTCAGGAACGCGTAGAGGTATCAAGTTGAAACTTGAAATTAATATCAAATACTTAAAAGATACGGCCTTTTGTACACCGCTTATGCCGCATATTTTGATAATCGCAAGGGAATCAACCTATACGGTACTTCCCGTTGACCTAGAATCATGGAATTTGGCATGAAGCAATGTCATATAGCACAAGTAAAGAAAAAATATCGTAAATTCGTAGTTTTTTTTTATTGGAAAAATATTTACTTGACTACAAGTTTGTACCGAATCCTCGGTGCGCGAGTCCGACTCGCACTTAGCCAGTTTTTTATATCATTCACAGTTTGTAATACTACAAAGACAATATCATAATTAATTGAGAAATTATTTATTACATATTTAACATAAGTTAATATTTATGTAGGACGTAGGTGTTTACACCGATTCTATTAAAACAAGCATCTTCATTATTTGTTTACATAATATATATTAATTTGATGAGAAATAATTAGGATTTGTTATTTCCACGAAACACCTACGTAAGGAATATGTTTTTAATATTGCATCAATGGCGATTGTTTGAAGATAATAAACAGAATTACTACATTAACGATCCATGTAAGGTATATTTCATTGACCACAAATTGCGAAGGCAAGCCGGGTCTAACCCTATCGAGGCTATTTTAAAAACGTTTAAAATAAAAACAAAATGAGTTCTGAGGTCCCACAAAATATACACAAAATATATAGAATCGATATTGACCTTACAAATATATTTATAGTAGTAATCGTTTGAACCTTGATGAAAAGTTCCTTATTACCTAAAAGCGTACCGAGAGTTAATAACCGTGAAATTATTTGAAAGGTCCGATTAAAAAATTATGTTTTAACATATTTATGCCTTTGCAGATGTAAAAAAAGTCGCTCAGGAGCTATACGCATTGATAAATTACGGGGAGTTGCGTAGGAAGCTCGCATCGGTGAGCGAGAAGACATGCGCTCGTCTCGGTGAAATGGTGCGCGGCGGCAGCATGGCGGTGCGCGTGCGCGGCCGCACCCTGCGCGTGCGCACGCCCATGTGCAGAGCGCTGCGCAGGCTCAACCAGATCACCGGTACAAACCTCTTACAGCTGTATTTATCTTCATTTTAATTTAAGCAATTTGGTACTCTAGGTATTTAATAATGATAAAGAGACTCGTAAGTTCAATAATATCTGTAAGTCTAGATCATCAACGAGAAAATTTTGGTAATTGAAGAGGTTTTGAGAGCTAGTGTAGCACATTCGATGATGCCCTGTTCGGATACTGGAAACCCGAAGTGGCCATCGCCGACTTAGAGAAACTGTAGTGTTGATGAATATCTTTGAAAATAAATTGCTCGAATCTAATTTTACAGTCTTAGATTGAAAAACAAACGTTATGTATAATAACTGTTCTACTTTGAAAGGGTACATAACATTTGGTTCCATAGATTTTGAATATCTACGAAGACATCAAAACTGACGACTCATTCAACGAATATTCTCTAACCAAAATAGCTTTATTAGATAAGATCGATAGGTATTGTATCTACTTGTGGTTTGAATTTTCTTCTAGTATTTTGAGCATTAAATGGAAAGGTAATATAGAAATTATGTACTAAATTTAAAAAATAATAGTCACCTGCTTGTGAAATCAAGTTACGAAACCATTTTTACGTGTAATTTTGTAAACAATTTATATCCTGCTTTGACTAAACCGTTTTTAATAATATACGATTTTTATCAAAAGAATAACTACAATGGGCTACATTTTATACATGCCCTTATTATTGATCGTACATGATAACCGTAATTTTTGGATAATTGCAAATAATGGTACGTCGTCTATAAATATTTTCTAATTAAACGATGAAATATTAAATTCTAACGGCCTTATTCATAAACGTATTATAAGCTGGATATAGTTAAAAGTTGTTTTGTCTCGCTCTATCGAATGTAAAAAGTCGCAATGTAACTTTCACAGTCGCAGGACTTTGGCCTGATCGAGTGAGGAGCTCCTGTTGGACCAGTTGGTTTGTCCAATGACACCTTCCAACCACCGTAACTTTGGACTTTTTTATTTATTTTTTTATGTTAGATATCGACAGACGATCATGAGATTCACTAGATAATAGCTTCCTATTCCACTAAGTTGTAATAATAGCTTCCTATTCCTTCCTGTTTCTGAAAAATAATATCAATTGCGAAAACGTCTTTAAAGTGACTCTATGGGTTGAAATTAACAAATACTTTAACCGCAATTATTTATAAGCGGGTTTTTAATAATCTTATTAGGGAAACTATGTCAGAGGATATGTGATACCTACTGACTCCAAACCTAACCGTCCATAGATGAAAAAACCGTGAAGTGCACATTGCGCGTTTCGGTTTCAGTCAATAGATTTCCGAATGCTCGAAGTAAAAAGCAGGTCGACAGCGCATCATTGACTGATGTTCTGTGGCTAAGGTATCACCCACCATCAAGTGAACCTCCTGCTATGTGTTTGTCGATATCTAACATAAAAAAGTTTTTGTTCATTTTCAAAGATTATAGAAAGATATGGGTTAAATAAAAAAAAACATTTTAACTAGAGCGTGCGTGCGGTACACGCGTATGTTCGCGCGCACAAGTGGTGCTGCGCGCGCGCAACTCGTGCGCGTGGGCGCGAGTGCAGGCCGCGGCGCACAACCCGCGCGTCGCGGCCGCCCTGCCGCTCCGGACTAGACTCGCCGCGTTCATACGAGCGCTGCAGAGGCGCTGGAAGACTGTATCCTCTTGTTACTTATTTTTCAGCGCTTGAATTTTAACTACAGTGTGCCTAGTGGGAGTTTTTTACTGATTCAATCGCGTTAACGATAACTCTGTGGCGAATAATGGGAATCAAATGAAACACTAGATGGCGATGTGTCGATGTCATACAAAATAGAAATAATACACAGTAGATCTGCCTAGTAACCGAGGCCCAAGAATGAACAACTTGCTAGCAAGCTAGGTATTCGTATCGTCAATCTGTCATTTCGACTTGATTTCTCATAAATCTGACAGATTGATGATCCGAATACTTTCTCGAAAGTTGCTTGAGATTAGGGCTCAGATGCTCACTAGACATGTAACGGAGGTGGTTTAAGCGGAACTGAATTCAGACTCGGAGTTCTTAAATTTGGATTGTCGGAATTGGCATTGGAGGCAGAGGCAAAAGAGAAATGTGTAATAAAATAAAATATCAGTTTTATTCATATTAGTTCAAAAAATAAAACACCTTCCTGGATGTTTCAAATAAAAATTAACGATTTTCTTAAATGGTGCTAATCGCGGCCGCCGCCGCTGATAATTTTGTTAGAACCGTAGTTAGAATCGAAGGTGTAAAATCAATAGGAAGTTCCGACCTTTCGGAACGGGAGTCGAAGCCCCGTAATATCCCTGCTATACACACAATATTGGACAGATTGTGTATTAATCAATATATAATTCTTAATATTGTCTTTTATTAACGCGAGTAATACCGGATTAAAATGCGATTTATTATTTATATTGTTTAAATTATTTATCCCGACGTTTCGGATGCTTTACAGCAACCGTGGTCGCGGGGAGACAGAAACTGCTGTAAAGCATCCGAAACGTCGGGATAAATAATTTAAACAATATAAATAATAAATCGCGTTTTAATCCGGTATACAGTATTTTATTTAAATATATAATTCTTCCTAAATAAAACCTTAATGCTATGTCAGTCGAACTACAAAGAACCAATTGTCACAAATGGCATGGATAAAGAGAATGATATCCATGCTGAGGAGTTCGAGGTTCGGGAGAGCAGAGACGTCGAGCTAGAGAGTCATCTTAACTTGGAGACTGACAGGATTATTGCTAGAGGTAATAAATTAATTAAGAAGACAAATATTGCACATAGCGATCCGGCCGGGCCCGTCCGATCCCGTGTTGGTTGCGGTAGCATTACCACTGTTGTACAGAATGGTCGAGAGCGATTAGTTATTATCTATACTAATATTATAAAATGGAAATATTTGTTTGTTTAAATAAAATACTGTATACCGGATTAAAACGCGATTTATTATTTAAATTATTTATCCCGACGTTTCGGATGCTTTTCAGCAACCGTGGTCGCGGGAGACTGTATACAGTATTTTATTTAAATGTGTGATACTCGCGTTAATAAAAGACAATATTATATTTGTTTGTTTGTTACGATTTAACTCAAAAACTATTATACCGATTTCAAAAACTCTTTCACCGTTAGAATGCTACATTATCCCTGAGTAAAATCTAGGGTATATTTATTAGTAGAAAATATTCGAGATCTCTTCTTAAACTTCAATAAAGTAACCCAAGGTTTTGAATTGTGAAGATAGAAATACTACACTAATAGAAAGCTACATTATCAGCGAGTAACATAGGCTCTATTTTTTTATTTATCCATCTGCATTGCACCCGTGCGAAACCGGGGTGGATTGCTAGTATAATAATAATAATTGTTTCATATTCCCCTCACGGTGCAAGTCGTCTAAACTCTACAATGGTGCAGAGGGCTAAAATATCGAAAATATATATACGCAACTATTTTTCAGTTTCAGATACTGTAAATAATTGTTTTTAAAAATATTTTTTTAAAAACAAGCTTTTATTTAAAGAAAAGAGTCCATTTAAAACTTTCACTGTCAACTAATAAATACACAAAAATATAGAATAAAATAAAGTTTTTCTTTATTTTTTTTAATATCCACTTATAATGTGATTACACAATTTATATAATATAATAAAAGCCTGTCGCGAGATTTACGTAGATAAACAAGTAAATAATTATTTTATATTATTATTTAAATAAATGATCTGATTGATTTTAAATTTTCAAACTAAGTAAATACGAGTACTTAAATTTGTGGCAAGCTTTTATATCATATAAATTAAGTCATTTTTTAATAAAATCATAAATTAAAAAATATTGTAATGACGTTATAAGTGGATATTAAAAATTATAAAGGAAAAGTTTATTTTATTTTTAGCGCATTAAAATAAAAGCTTGTTTTTAAAAAATATGTAGCTTTTTGGTTCGGCAATTCGCACTATAATAAATAGTAATCGGTTTTATGTTCAGAACGCAAGATTCCTAAAAAGCTAGCACTACACCTCGGACCTCGGCCGGGGGCTGAGGTCCACTTGCCCGTCCTCAGCCCGAGCGAGCAGTTGTCGAGTCAGAAGATCTGTTTCTCCTCATATTTAGAAAGGATGGGCTCACTGCATCGAGATAAAGACAGGGGTAAGACCGTATTAAAGGTAAATATTTTATGGGCACACATTGCATTTGCGGGATCGAGTCTGATATGATTTATTTTTTTATATTTGATGGAACAAAAACACCATTTAAATATAGAAAGTAACTGAATGAGGTGCAAATTTTGAATTCACGACTTCGATGCAGCCTGCCTAGCATGATTATCAAGAGATATCTCGCAGACGAGTGAAGACAAATTAAGATATAAGATATCTCGGTATATTATAACCTGACAAATTTGATAGAGAAGATATCTCGATCGACAAATATCTCTACTTTTGACATTAGAAGTGGAGTTTTAAGTGTGTCATGTTAGACAAACAAAGATTAAAACACGAGAAAACGGTCGACAAAATTTTATCATGGTTGTCATGCTAGGCCGGCAGCTGATGCTTAAGACCTGCAATAATGACACCTTAAGACATGCGAATAAATCTCTTGCTATCTATCAATGCCGAAGACAATTCTTACGTTGTCAGTGGCGCAATTAAATAATTAAATATAGACTATATTACTCACTAAACAATGATTACTTTCAATAACTGAAACTGTTGTTAAGATTTTGGTTTCAAACCTTTACGACTTTGTATCGTCCGAAAATCTGTATTTTTGGATATTTAAAAATGCGGATTTATTACCATAAAATATCCTCATTTCTCTTGGCGACCAGGGTACTCTTGTGCAATGATGATCATTTTCCCGCATGGACCACAGGAACTTAAAAAAATTAAAATTAATTTTCTTTCCCAGTTAAAATGAGGACCCCAAAACGCCAAAGAAAAGATAGCACATCAGAAAGAGACAAAGATGACACGAAAAAAATTAAACTGGATGATGTAGATAATAAACTAATAAACATTGATGAAACTGCGATAGACGGAATAGAACTAATGGCTCATTACAAGAACATACACGATGACGAAGAAAAACCAAGCACTGAAGATGAAAAGGATTTGAAATCTGAAGAAACAGCTGAAGAAGACGGGGAACCGATGGATAGAGACAACGTTATGTCAGAGAGAGAGAAGGACAGCTTCTCGGAGATGGAGGATGAAGAGAAATATAATAAAAGTGACACAGATAATGAGAGTGATGGAAAGATCGATAAGGATAATAAATTCAAACATCTTAAAGTGAGTGTTAAAATATCAGTTCTTTTTTATTTATGTAATTTTTGATAGATTTACAGAAGTTAACCAGACGTCGAGAAAATATTTTTACAGAAAATTATAAACATGTCGTCCCAGTGGGATTCGAACCCATGACCCATCGATGCGCACGGCAGGTGTTCTACCGAACGCGCCATCGAGCCCGTGAAATACGTGTCTGTCGGTTTAATAAATAATGTTTAACTCTCTTTAGGATTTATTTTAGCATTTGGTCCGTAGCGGTAAAATATTATGAACCATAATGAAGTACTCTTAATTTTTAAGGTAAAGTTTCGAATACGACCTAAAAAGCGCGGTGGCAGTATCTGTACGTTAGTTTTGGGTAAAGATTGTGACGAAATTAAGAACGAAGAGTTGAAGGTTGAAGAGCCGAAGGTAAGATATCTCTTGTTTCAATCAAATTCATTAAGCAAGTGGTTTCCCTATTCACCTGTTGGAGAGGGGCTGTTTCCTTCTAAACCTTATATTTTTAAATCTTGTGTCTCCGGGATTATACCTTCTAGTGGAATTTTTGCCTATTTATTTGGCGTCGGAGCAATACATACACTTCTTTAACTTGAAGAACGCCAGAGGCAGTTTAAAGAAAAATTGTGATAACTTTCTAACCAATCTATAAATCTCTATTATAAAGAGAAAAGATTTGTTTGTGACGATTCAACACAAAAACTACTCGACTTATTTTTAAAATTCTTTTACCAATAGAAAGCTACATTATCAGCGATTAACATAGGCTTTTCTGTGTTTTGTGACATCTAAATTTCACATAGTAATTTATATAGGTTATAACTTTTAAACTATCATTAAACTGCCTCTGGCGTAAAATATTTATTTATAATAAATATATATTTTAATATATATTTTAATATTTAGTGTTAATTGCAAGTGTCAATATTAATTGATGTTAATTTTTCAGGTCAAGTCAGAGACGAATTGACATAGACCAATTCCATTCCATATTCCAATGACACACTACTTGAACCGATTTGAAAGTATAATATATGATCTTGTTGGATTCCTTACCTAATTTTGGGAGATGTTTTCTTATACATTACATCTTTAATTACCTTGTATACGGTGTTGCTTACAGTGTGATGAAGAAATAAAGCCAGTAATAGATGTAGAGACAGCAATACGTCAGATACGCGCCGGCTGGAGCCATTACGACGCCGGGGATCTCACCATCGGGGACCTCTATCTTATGGTGAGATAACATTACGTAAAGGAAGAAGAGACTTCTGGTTTCAGTAATGATATTCCTTCCCTATAAATGATTACCCCTCACTTTTTATCATTATCAAATATTTAAGTCATTAACCAGTAAAGAAAATATAAATCAAAAGAAGCGTTCAAAGAAATCTGAAAATTTCGTTTAACAATTTGAAATAACTATAGGTGGACCGATCTTGAAAAAATAACCGTTAGAATTACATATCTTATTTCCCAGATCGGTTCTCGTTCAAAACTCGAGCTAGACTATTGGTGGGCGGAAGTTACGCCCCCTTTGCCGCAGCCAATCAAAGCGCACAAAACCTCTGAGAGCGATAAGCTAGACAAGGACAGACTGCTCGACAAGAGGGAGAAGGGAAACAAGACTCCGGAGAAGGGGGACAGTTCTGTGGACGATGAGCGGGACAAGAGTGACACGGATATATTATTTTCTCCCAAAAACGCTTTCAGTCAAGATAGTAATGATGGGATGTCGGGAGATGAGAGGAAATGTTCGTTTATTTTTGTAGTAACAAAATGTTTGTTTTTAGTTAATAACACATTTTTAATATCAAATGGTTAATATTTTTTGCTAATGTGTGTATTATATACTAAAATAAATAGATATATGGAAAAGAAAACAGAAAAAAGGTAAAAATTAAACAATGACAGATAAAAATAAGATTCACAGGAAACTCAGCATATTGTGATTTTCAGCCGAAGCTCTCGCATCTCCCGACCACAAGTCGTCTGGAACTCTAAAGCTGGTCAGCAAACTGATCAATCGTGCTGATACTCAGCCAGCAACTGACGGGTTCTCTTTGCTGAGCGATAGGTATGTAAAACTAAGTGAATTTTCGTATTTTCTATTTGGATACGTCTTATGTCTGTGTTTTTTTCTCCAATAGCAACTTTACGTGATAACTTGAGTGTGGTACATTTTGATTTTTTTTTTAAATGTCAATACTACTTTAATAGATGGTGATAACTCTTGGAGAGGTGACCATAGACTATATTTATTTTATTTTAAACTTAATTGCACAAAAAAGGCGAACTTAATCTCTAAAGACATCTTCTGCCAGTTAACCTTTGCTTTAAATTTGTTTTATTTTGTTGTGAATTAATGTGTATATCGTATGTACCTACTTTGAAAAAAAACAACACTAGCATCAGAATAATAATATGACTGATTTATAGGATTAGGTATAAGTGAACGAGAGCCTTTTTGTTCATTCGTTAAATACCCTCCGTTTATTGTTGGTTACAGGCTGAAGCGTCTCCTGGCGCTAGCGGGCAACACTCACGTCACTGCGGCGGCTAACACATCTGCGTCCAAGTGTAACTGCGGACATATTTGCCCCAAGAAACAGGTCTGTTAACTAATCTTTGCCATTTTCCTATTTTGATACAAGCAAAATATGATGATGAGAACTGTTAAGTGATTCATCTAATTAACCGTTTTCCTTAACTTCCCAAAAAACTACTTGGTACTAACTTTATTTTGAAGTTATAAAACGTTATAGTTCTAGACTTGACTTTTCATAATTTCCCCAATTCCGTAAAGTACCTTTAAAGTTCTAGATAATCTTCAATTATATTATTGATATCTTTCAATTTAGTTGAGTTCTGCATGTCCTCTTATTTTTTTGTGAGAAACTTTGATGTGAAAATCCGCAACATCAGAGGACTTGCAGATGTGTTGCCGGCCTTTAAGGTAGGAATAGGCTGGTGAGGCCGAACTTGTGCCTTATACAGCTGTAGGCAATGGCCCGGTGTGAAACATCATCGCGCTCTTTTGAGCACACCAAGCTTTTTTGAGGCCAATTTAGCCTTCCTTTCCAGATTACCGCACTGTAGTAAGGTTTTTTGCCGGGCTCGTTGGCACGGTAGAACACCTGCCTGAACGGTGGGTTGGAATCCCACCGGGACGACATGTTTATAATTTTCTGTAAGCACGTTTTCCCCACGTCTGGTTACTTCAGGCATTGATCGATTGGGAGGAATATCGAAATTCCGACCGGATAACGAACCACCGTTCATAGATGAAAAACCGTGAAGTGCACATTGCGCGTTTCGTTTTCAGTTTATGGATTTCCGAATACTCGAAGTAAAAAGTAGGTCGACAGCGCATCATTGACTGATGTTCTGTGGCTGAGCTATCACCTACCATCAAGTGAAACTCATGCTCGTCTGTTGATATCTAACATAAAAAAAGAAAAAAACTGCTGCAGTCAATGGCCCGGTGTGAAATGCCGTCTCGCTCTATTAAGCACACAAGCTTTTTGAGGCCGATTTGGCCTCCCTTCCAGATGACCGTACTGCAGTAAAGTAACCTTTGCTAAAGTCCATGTGCAACCCTTGGACTTCCTCGTTGTGTATAAAAAGAAACAGATAAGCTTGCTTTCAGAAGCCGCAGACGTACCCCGCGCAGGCGGCCAGCTTCATAGTGAAGTCGAATGAGAACAACTCGCTGTTTCGACACCCGACCCCCATCGCGCCCCGCCCTTGCAGTGAGGTGATTGTTTACTAGCCTAACCCGAATTCTCCTAGTCTCCCAGGGGAATACTGTAATAGTAGTCAAAGTTGAGGCTGCATGAAATATTTCTATACTCCGTATTACAGTAGAATCTCGATAATCCGGCGCACTCTGCCCGCTTCACCCCATAAAATTTGCACAAAAACAGACCCCAATTAAAGATTATTTTAAAACTATGTAATTGTGAGATATATTACAGTTAAAAAAACGTGTAATGAACACAAATACATTGTTAATCCTTGCATGAAATGCTTTATTTTATTCATTATGATTTTATACAGTCCGAACATTCCAATTATCCGGCACTCTGGATTTTAATAGTGTTGGATTAGTGAGATTCTACTGTGTCTTTATACTTTTAAATAAAACTCAATTTTGATTATCGTTTGAGTTTAAATAAAATAACTGTTAACCGGTTTACAATCTATTGCTACGGAGTTGATTTTTGCTGTATTTCTCTATATCGTGGCAATATTGACTAATGAAAACAAAATGAAAGTGAAATTAGTATGCAAGGTTCGGAGCATATGGAATTCCGTGATCTCTGTCTACCCCAGTGGAAAAGAGGCGTGATGTACTTTTTTCTTGTACCTATTCACTAATTATCTACTATATGCTTATGTTAAAACTATATGTATACCACCTACTGTTAGCTTATCATCTAAATTTATCTCAGTTTAGCCAGTACAGGTTGCCTGGTAGAAATCGCTTTTAAGCGATAAGGCCGCCTATTTCTTTTTATATTATTTATATTCATATTATATCTGATTTTTTGTGGTGTACAATAAAGTTATATTTCATTTCATTCATTTTATATCTGTAAACTTAACAGATTAAAATATATATTAAATGTTTGGCAGTCAGTATGTATATCGCACGCTTAAAGACAAACTGTTACTACGTTATATATTAGAGCTCCAATATTCAAAAAGTCTAAATACACGGTAATTTGAGACAGCTCGATGTTACGATATATAGTACAAAAAACGGTTATTGTTTAATTAGAACAATATGTATTTTAAGGAAGGTGGCGTTGATGGCTCGATTCTTGAAAAATATCGTTTAGTAACGGTTTGTCTTTAAAGGTGCGATATGTCTTGTGGAGGAAGGGAGGTGTGGTCTTCCTCCAACCTAAAGGGAGGATCCTCGACCAGTCGAACCACTAACTGGCCGGCCCTAAGGCCCCCGCCTTCGTATTGATCCTTGTAGCGGATTATAGATGTCGCTACATGTCTCCTTGAGTATGATGATGTCAGTGGCGGGACTACCATACAAGCCCAAATGCCGAGTTTGTCCTATTAATGCCACCATACAAAGAAACATATAATACCCTTAACGTGAACGTAATAAGTCATATATAACTTACTAGCAATTGCCCCCGCAACCCCCCTTGTGGGTTGAATTTCGTAAAATTCGTTCTTAGCTGACCTCTACTCGGCGAAAGGAATATTGCTACCATATTTCAAGTCGCTACGCCTTATGGTTCCAGAGATATCGTGATGAGTGACTATATAGGTGGGAATCTCTTTTATATATATAAGAAGATGTGATTACGTAAATATATAAGTTATATATACGTATTACGTTAAAGCCGGCAAGCTGGGCTTATGGGCTTGTATGGCACAGTGTGAAATAAGACCTCAAAAACGGACGTCCTTTTTTTTATTCGATTTTCGTGTAGGTTTTACTGAAATACATACTTCAGTAAAAATTCCGCATTTTTATCTTAATTATTCACTGAGAAAAATAAGTTCAAAAAATGGGTAAATTTATGACCCCCAAACAAAAAAATATCGATTAAAAGAAATATATCAACTTTTAAAATTATCATATATGTTGTAATATATCTATACAAAAAGCCGCATAATTTGATATATTTGGTTTAATTCTACGACAACGCGAGGCCGAGTAATCGGCTTTTTTATGATTTTGGTTTTTATTTTTTTTCTCTAATACCCCATCGTAGTAGCAGCTGATATTTTACGTCGTAATAGAAGAACATCTAATCTATACGTAAAAAAAAAACTATTGCGCAATTCCATGGGGTATAGCTATAATTGCGTTTTTAATATTTACACATAAATTACCCTACTAGGGTTGTGAGTTTATGCAAATAAATATTAGAAAAAATAACTTTACAATTGGTGAAAATAAATTGATGGCATCCGTGGCGTAGTGGTGAGGAGAATGCCGTAGGTTCCGAGTTCGAGTCCCAGGAGGGACATTGTCTTTGTAATAAGCACGGTTATTTGAACTTCGACCATGGAATTTTTATCAGTATAAATGTTACAGGCCATGTCCGAGCATGATGGTTAGTCTTAAGATTAGGCAACAAAATGTGGCCTTAACAACAATAACTAAGTCGATATGTAACGACGGATTTATTTGATATAGGGTTCTGAGAACGTTTGACCCTTTGATTTTAGTAATAAGGCTACGAGAAAGGCAAAAGAAACTTCGTAAATTACCTCTTCTGCATGTAGTATGAAAATCGACGGTCATACCTGATTCACCCGAACCTTCAACATCACATGAAAGTTGTGAGTCGACTGATGATGGCGTGAATCAGGTTTTATCAGAGTAATGGCTTAAATGAGGATAATACAGTATTTATATAAAAATATATAAAAAAAGGATTTTTCAATGCAAGTCAAATTGAAGAATAATAAATAAGAATTGCAATGTTTGAAATTATTTAATTCGTCGTTATCAATTTTTACCACTTTTACTCCTTTTCGAGTGACAGCCCTGACTAAAAAATTAAAAGTCCTATAAAATCAATACCCCATGGAATTGCGCGCTAGTTTTCGACGTAAAATATCAGCTGCTACTACAATGGGGTATAAGAGAAAAAAAATGAAAACCAAAATCCTAAAAAAGACGATTACTCAGGCTCGCGAAGTCGTAGAATTAAACCAAATATATCAAATTATGCGGCTTTTTGTATAGATATATTACAATATATATGATAATTTTAAAAGTTGATATATTTCTTAATCGATATTTTTTTGTTTGGGGGTCACAAATTTACCCATTTTTTGAACTTATTTTTCTCAGTGAATAATTAAGATAAAAATGCGGGATTTTTACTGAAGTTTGTATTTCAGTAAAACCTACACGAAAATCGAATAAAAAAAATGACGTCCGTTTTTGAGGTCTTATTTCACACTGTGTATGGTCGTCCCGCCACTGGATGATGTATATACCAGCCGTTATACCCTCAGAATCGCAGTGCGGTGAGTCTGGACGGCCTGCCGCGGCGGCGGCGCGGACGGCCGCGCGTGTCGGACCGGGACTGCCCGCGCGTCGTGGTCCAGAGGCTGCTACCGCTGCTTCCTAAGCTACCGACACCCAGCAGTAAGCATCATTAAGACGGGCTCGTTGGTGCGTTCGGTAGAACACCTGCCGTGCGCGTCGATGGCTCGTGGGTTCGAATGTCCACGATGTAAGGGTGATATCCTGATGTGCGTCTAGAATCTAGATGATGGGAGGAATTAGGATAGTGAAACTAAGTCATGGAGCTCTAAAGCACACTCCAAAATGTAGACGGTAAAAGACAGAAAAACATGCAATTCTGCGCCGGTGTTCAAGCTCAATAGCCTAGATTCAACTAGTTCCGAGTCCCCAATGTCTCGTTTGGCACGTCTTTCCATCGAATCTAAGACCCTATAATTTTCTGTAAGCATGTTTTCCCATGTCTGGTAACTTCGGGCATTGATCGGGTGGAAGGGATATCGAAAATCCGACCGGGTAACGAACCACCGTTCATAGATGGAAAAACCGTGAAGTGGACATTGCGCGTTTCGGTTTCTTGAATTGTATTGAAGTAAGGCAGGTCGACAGCGCATCATTGACTGATGTTCTATGGCTGAGGTATCAGTTATCACTTAACATCAAGTGAACTTCATACTCGTCTGTCGATATCTAACAAAAAAAAATCCACTAAATATGTCCATGTCCTAATAAGGATTTTTGTGACCTAAATAAGAATGGAAAACGCGAATATTTGTTAAGAAAATAATTTTCATCTTGCTAAAATAGACAAAATTTGACCCAACTTTTACAATAGTGGATTGTTTGTTAATATTGTAAATCAGCAAAGATTTTTTTTCAAGCTAAAATTATTGACTAATATAGACCTATTGTCCTTTCAGATTTGATCCCAGTAAAGTTGGTACCAAACTCATCACCGCCGGCGCCGACAAGGATCTTACCCAAACCGCCTCCGCCTCTTCCGACATCTACTGCCGAGTGAGTAATTCTCTCTTTCAATAAAAAATATAAATAATTCATTAAAGTTAAAGAAAAGGTTTACCTACTATGAACTTTTTTTTACTATATGTTTTTTTTATGTAAGACATCGACAGACGAGCATGAGGTTCACTTGTCGGTATGCCACAGTCACAGAACATCAGTCAATGATGTGCCGTCGACCTAATTTTTACTGCGAGTATTCGGACATCCATAGCCTGAAACCGAAACGGTGGTTCGTTACCCGGTCGGAATTTTGATATTCCTCCCACCCGTTTAATGCCCGAAGTTGCCAGACGTGGGGAAGACATGCTTACAGAAAATTATAAACATGTCGTCCCGGTGGGATTCGAACCCATGAGCCAACGATGCGAACGGCAGGTGTTATAAGAAACTACTGTTATAAAAATAAATGATATTTCAACTATGTATTTACAATAACGTCTTCTGATCATGATCATGTTTATGATCTATCCAAGTTTCGTTTTGTCGTAATAATAGCAAAGTCTTTAAATTCGGTCAAGTGTGTATATATCGTCGGTTCAAATGTAAGGTACTTAACACTAAGTGTAATTTAGAATAAAAAATAAGTTTTGCTTATTTTAACCGTTCATCTAAGAAAACAAAAAAATATAGTTTTGTTATGAACCACAATATGCAATTAGGGCTTCTTTTCAAAAATAGGTTTACTTTTAAAATAAGCAATAGTAGCAAAATTTATTTATATTCAAAATTATACTTAGTCAGATTTACCTTTCAACCAACGATATTATATTTTTGTAACTTTTAAAATCATATTTCGACTTTTCTTTGTTCCTATTGCTCAGTGTCACTTTCCTTAATTTGACATGAGGCGTGTATTAAATAATTGGAACACTTCGTGAATTTTATATGCCACCCGAAATCAATTTAATACTATGTCGATGCCAAATAGTTTTTTTTTTCTAGTTTGTCTGCATACTACGTCCTGAGCGAGTCGAACGGTCAATTCTTCTTCCACGACGGTGACCGCCGCATTCCTATCAACCCGCCTGATGAAGATGACGATGGTATTATACTACTATTTCATTAACAACTTTAAAATTCAATTAATTATTTTGCTATGATTATGTTATGTTCTGAACATGACCGCGAGCAGGATAAACTGCCCATGTATAATATTCGCCTGCCCATGGCCATATATAATAGCCTACCCGCCCACAGCGCCCCGGCTTCGCACGGGTGCTATGTAGTTGTTCTATACACAATAAAAGTCTATGTTACTCGCTGATAATGTAGCTTTCTATTGGTGAAATAATTTTAAAAAATGGTCTAGAAGTTTTTGAGTAAACTAGTAACAAACAAATAGTTCCTCTTTATAATATTATAAGTATTATATATATACATTATACACATATATATATATATACATATATATGTATATATACGTATTTGTCAATTTTCAGTCGGTGAGATTCAGTGGCCCCCACCATACAAGCCCAAAAGCCCGGCTTGCCGACTTTAACGTAATACGTGTTTATATATTACATGATTTCGTAATTACGAAATCATATAAGTTACATATGACTTATATATTTACGTTCAGGGTTTTTTATGTTTGCATTAACAGGGCAAGCCGGACTTTTAGGCTTGTATGGTTGTCCCGCCACTGGTGAGATTAGTCACAAAAAAAATACTTGATAAGTAATAAATAGTATTATCATACAGATGATATAAAGGAAGAGGTAAAACAAGAGACGAACAGTCTGAACGGCGACACGTTAAAATTGAAGCAGGAATCGAATTCGGAACCAGCCAGCAATAAGACGGATCAAGCTGACATGACGAGTGAGTTGCATCAGAGCACGAACGATTATCGACAAAGTATTCGAATCGTCAAACTGTCAGTTGTATGAGAAAGCATTTGAAATTTCATACAAATGACAGCTCGACGATACGTTTTCGATAGTTGTTCGTGCTCACTCCTCAGTTTGTTACTGTGTTGTGTCTGTGTCGTTTCAAATGAGAGAGATAGAGAAAGATATATTTTAAAAATGTGATGAAATAATGTACATAATTGTCCATACATTTTATAATAATTTGCCTTTTATAATAATTTAAATAAATATTGCAGTTTTCAATTAATAAATAAAATATCCAAAGAAAAATCTTTGGTTTTTTTATATTAGAATAAGGTTATTAGTATTTGAAAAAATATAATAACAAATTCTTTAATATATTTTTATAAAACTTTTTAGCAGAACTAGCTTTTTCCTGTGCCATCATAAGATGTGGTATATTTGTTGAGATAAATATTAAGTAACCTTAAAAATAACAGATACTGCAATATTATTAACTAGTAATCCGCCCCGGCTTCGCACGGGTGCATTGTATCAGATCATGATAATAAAATCGGTCGAGTAGTTTTATATGGATAATTTTCCCCGTTTTTGCAACATTTTTCACTGATAAATAATTGAACTATCCAACACAAAAATATTTTTTCAATTCGAACTAGTAGTCCCTGAGAATAGCGCGTTCAAACAAATAAACTCTTCAGCTTTATAATATTATACTAGTATAGATTTGAATTAATAAATTGTGTCAGGTTTTTTAACGTCGGAGTCGATGTCCCTATCGCCGTCGCGGCTCCTGCGCGACGCGGAGGGCTGGCTGGAGGGCTCCGTGCAAGACTTCTCCCTCAGCTCCTTCCTCAACCAGCTGGAGGGCCGGCACCCTGACACCACGGTACTTGGCTTTATCCACTAATTCGCACTGGTGAATGAAACTAAATGTGTCAGTAGGATAAGCTTAAAGCTGTGTAAAAATAACAGAGTTATAACAGAGGCATATTTTTAACATCAGAGACAAGAATTTATACATTTCTTTTACATAGATAATTAGCACCCGGTGCGGATCCATTATTTTTTGCAATTGTTTATAAAAAATTGAGAATTGGTAAAAATGGTACTCTTATTGAATAAAAATGACCTAAAGATAAACTTTGTCATTATGGTGAAGCACTAAGAACAAGGAAAAATAAACGTTGAAAAAAGTCATTTTTTTACCGTTACCTGTGAAATGCCGCCCTCGCCAAAGTGCCGCCCGGGGCAGACCGCACCTTTACTTTAGAGGTCACGGAATTCCATATGCTCTGATACTACTCTCTTCTTTTTGTAAAAGTATAGATAAACTAGCTGTCCGACCCGGCTTCGCACGGCTATACTAATACAGAAAATGAGACCAAATGTTTAAAAAAAAAAAGATGTATCTGGACAACCTAATCACCTAATGGCATGAAATTTACTTTACGGCATATTTTCATACCTACATTAAAAGAAAACGTAAACGTATTGGACGAGTGCGATCACAAACACCATGACACGTGATTTTTATATTTTTTATTTATTTATTTATTAAGCCTCTATAAGACATGACAAAAGAACGAAATTACAATTTAAAGAAAAAAAAATAATAATAACATGTTCTTCTTAATCATCATGACCCCTCTCGGGTATAGGCCTCTTCCAATTTCCGCCATTTCTCTCGGTCTGATGCCACCTCTTTCCAGCCTCCACTTATCACTTTTTTAAGATCATCGACCCAACGATCCACTGGTCTTCCTCTTGCCCTTTCTCCCTTCGGACCCTTCCAACTTGTTACTAGGCCCGCCCATCGAGTGCTGTTGTCTGTCATGCGTGCCACATGTCCAGCCCACCTCCACTTAAGGTGCTGTGCATGCTTCACTGCGTCTATTACCTGGGTTTTCTTTCTGATATCGCCACTCCTTTGTTTATCTGTACGCCGGATCCCTAGGATGCTTCTCTCTAAAGCACGTTGGCAAGATCTTATTTTTGTTTTTGTGTAGTTGTTAAAGACCCAGGTTTGTGCTCCGTATGTTAGACAGGGTAATAGACACGTATCCATAACCTTTTTCTTGAGTTTCATTGGGAGTTTTGATTTCAATATCTCTTTGGAATGGATGATTTTTATATATAGACTATCAATCCGTCTCGGCAATGTAGATGTACTATACACAAATAAATGTTAGCCTATGTTACTCGCCGATAATGTACCTTTCTATTGGTGAAAGAATTTTTAAAATCGGTTGAGTAGCTCCAGAAATTACCCCCTACAAGCTTACAAACTTTACCTCTGTATAATAATAGTATAGATATATGTAAATACATATGTATATTGATAATTTCTTATATCAGGTGGAATCGCAGCTGCAGTCGTTAATGGCGGAATCGAGCGTGGACTACGTTGCAAAGTTCGCGGACCTGGCCGCCGAAGTGACCGAACAGCGTGATCATGATGAAGATATTTCCTGAACATTGTACAGCCGGCCTAGCGTGACAACCACGACAACATTTTGTCGACCGTTCTCTCATTGTTTAATCGATTATCTTTTTATGTCTTCCGATACCAACATGACACTTACACTTAAAACTCGTCTTCTAATGTCAAAGGATATTTGTCGATCGAGATGTCTTGTCTATCAAAATTGTCGATGTCGATATAATCAATTGAGATATATCTTAGTTTGTCTTCGCTCGTCCGCGAGATATCTCTTGATGGTCATGCTAGGCGGATGAAGTCCCAAAATCACGGACTTCTAAAAGATTACGGCCCATTTACATGATGCCATTTTCTTGTACATACAAGAACAATAATTGACATCCAAGAATTGTAAGCACTTACATGCCGATATTATGCGCTGTTTACACCAAGAAACGTATTGAAACAAAACTTATATGACAGACCAAAAATGTTACGTATTGTTTAGACCATGCAAGTCATTTATTGATTCAATCTAATTGTATGCAACAGGCAAGCAACTTGCATCGTGTACTAGCCTTAACTTGCGATGTCTGGTAGGTGCTTCATGGGACCCAAAAGTTCTATTAGAAGTTAGACAACCCAGTTTAGTGAACCGCGGAATACTGAAACGATTATCAAAATTTGAGGGCTTCTTAAAATGTTTCTGTCTTTCATTTTACCTTCGTAATGAAAGGGTTAGATATACTTTTAAGTACACCTCAACGTTGATTAGCGTTCGAGAATTCCGCCGTAAGGCAACTGGTAGTTCAGGAAGTCCTGATGAAAGTGCTTGAATTAGGATACTTCAATGTGAACTAATCTGAACAGAAAGTATACTTATAATTACTCTTTTTAATTATATACAAAATATAAAAATAATATATTGTTGATTGAAACATTTTTAGTTTAGATTTTTGTAGAGCTCTCAATCAACTTTTAATAACATACTTAAAAATTAAGATGCATGTGATGTTTTATAAATCTTTTACTAAGACATTCAATTTGAAAGTTTTCTAATTATTGTTAAGGAACTAAAATGAATTAGATTAAGAATAAATTTGATGTATTTTAATTCTTACCATTGGGTAATTATTATTTTGTTTTAATTAAAGGTATGTATATCGTTTACTATAAGAAATAAAATTATTGACGCATGTGAATTTTGTATTTATTTAGTATGTAGTAGTTATAAAGCTTTCTCAACACACGAAAACATTGATTTGGGGTCGTTCTAAGTATTTATTACTATACAATAATTGTTTTGTTATTATTTAACCCCTCCCCCTCATCAGCAAAAGTAATCTCTTCCCCTTTCATTATAAGCTTGAGATAAACTTCAGAAGAATTGAGAATATTAATAGGTATCCAAAATCACTTGAAAGTTTTTCATAATTAGAGCCTGTATGTATATTGTATACAAAAGTATTAAAAAAGACGAAGTACCTAGTTACGATTTTACAGACATACATAAATATGACGCGCGATCATGTGGTGACGTCACATTCCAACACTGTTTCGTTACCAGGCCATAAAATCTTCAAAAAAAAAAGATAATTGACATTGATGGAATCATGACAACTGACAGGTCACAACTCTTGAACTCACAAGACCTACACTCTTTGACATTTGATAAGACCGACTTTTGACAAAGTGGTAACAGCGTATTATTGCGGTTTTGAAAAAAATGTATTTCGATCTGTAGTAGGACTTATTATTTAACATGATATCTGATGTTCTTCTATCTCTATTAGTCTACGTGCATGAAATACTCCTATTTTTTTAACGGACAAGAAACTACGTATAACACCGAACCAACCTAATCAACCTATACTCTGCATCGGAGCTCCGGCCGTATAATAACACCATGTTTTGGCAGTGTTTTACGTAAGTAAAATAGGAAAACAATACTCTTACTCACTGTATTGATACACAAAAGTAACCTTTTTTAATGGTACCCTTCATATGTTAACCTAGTGAATTTTAACGCTTTTTTTTTGAGATAAAACTTATTATTGTACATAGGTTTAGAATTATTTAGTACTCAATAATACAATTTATATGAAATTTCAGCTTACTTATTGTACTACCAGCTCTCTTCATTGGAGTACTGCTGTTTGGAGCGTTTGTCATAGTGCCCTGTGCATTTATATTTGCGTCATGGTATATGAGAATAAATGAGAGGAAACTTCAGAGGAGAAAGCGAGATGGTGCTAACATAGCATTCTTTCATCCTTACTGTAATGCTGGAGGTGGGGGAGAAAGGGTGTTGTGGGTGGCTATTAAGGCTATTCTTTCTCGGTAAGGCATGGTATCCTAGACCCACACTATTGTCAATTCAGAAGTACTTGTACTAAACACAAGCATACAATTCCATACATAAAGGCAGACCTATCTTAACTCGTGTATATTATTTTAAATCGCCAGGTCCTGATAACAAAATGATAACTGCCATTCAAATATAAAGCAGTTATCATTTTGTTCTTATATTTATTTGTCTTTTTTGTCATAATAAAAAGAAGGCATATTTATATAATTAGTTAATTACATATGTCAGCTTTCTGAAATATTTTTTGTGTTTGATAGGTACAGTGGATAATAGAATTCATTGTTAACTATTATAAGTATAGATTATTTCTATTGAAATCTATAAAAACAATATTTTATGTGCTAACTGCTCGACATGGTTGTCCTGTGGCACCACCTCGAAATTTGACTATACCTATTTTTAACTCCCCTTATTAAGTATTTTTATATAACATAAGAACTGTAAAACAGGAATATCAAAGGTCTATTGTACTTTAATGGTAAACTCTATTTTTCTTAGATATCCTGACACCCACATCTTCATATATACCTTAGAAACTGCAGAGGCTAAAACAATCCTTGATAAAGTCCAAAACCAGTTTAATGTGAAGGTTGAACCAGATAGTATAAACTTCATAAGGCTCTCTATGGGGAAAGCAATAGAAGCCAAGACATACCCATACTTCACATTGATGATGCAAAGCTTGGGATCAATGGTCTTAGGGATGGAGGCTTTTGCTAAATTTAATCCAGGTATGTAACATTACCTTTTAAATTTAAATTGAAAATCATTTATTCATTTAGGTAACATAATGTACACTTATGAACATCAATAAAAAAATACATATTAAATGCTTCTAATTTTACATTTATTGCCAGTTCTCAAATCAAGGGCGTAAAACGGACAAGAAGAACTGGCAATGTTTATGTTTTAGTCATTTTAATTATAGTTTAGAATTGGAAGATATTTCTTATTGAATGGTAATGATGTACTGTGATAGTAACTTGCTGGATGCATTTGTGAGAATAAACTTTTGAACTTTTAGAAGGTATTAACTAATAAATAATTCATTCTCCATTCATCAATATTTATTAGTAAGTAGAGGTATGTAATGACTGAATACCAGAATTGCAGCAAACAAGTGTTCTTTTAGCTACAATATACCTTGCATAACATATCTTTGATATATACAGTATACACATATTTAATAAAGAAGCAGAGCCTACTAATCAGGGATAATCTCAGGAAACACTGTTGGAATTGTATTCCAGCTTCAGTTTAGATTTCTTGTAGCAATAAGATTATTGAACAGTACATCTTTGATGTCATGTAACTGAGGTACCATCAAATATGTTTCTACTACTATCAATATCTGACATAAAACCCATTCAACACTATTTCCTTCCTCAGATATCTACATAGACACTACAGGATGTGCGTTCACATACCCTATATTCCGCTACCTAGCTCAGTGTCCAGTTGGGTGTTACACACACTACCCAACCATCACGTCAGCGATGATGCGTCGAGTTAAACATCGTATCAGGTCATACAATAATTCTAGCGTGATCGCTCGCAATCCCATACTGACATGGTGTAAATTGATGTACTACAGAATATTTGGATGGGTGAGTGTGAAAGTTTTAATAGCTGGTAACGCATCACCTATGCTGTAAATCTATTTCAAATTTCACTTTTTTTCGGAAAAATTATATTATATTTTTTGTATTATATATTTTGTTTCCAGCTGTATGGAGTAGTGGGTCGGTGTGCAGACATAATAATGGTGAATGGTACCTGGACCGAGGAGCACATAAATGAGTTATGGGCTGTTCCACTAAACACGCATCGAGTGTATCCACCTTGTGAAGTGAGTACTTTGTTCACCAATACAATATGTATGGGGGAATTCTCACCAAATTCCGAAATTTCAGATTGGATTTCATCGAAATTTTTTGGGTTAAAAAAAAGTATTTTCAACATTTATACTTATAATTAATTATGTGAGGTCTATTTAAGTAAAAGTCAAAAAATATAACATTTTTATTTATAAATGTGGTTTTTTCACTAATAAGAATAATGAGGGAATGATGATTTCATACATAAGCTACAAAAACACAGACACATAATTTATATTTGATTTAGCTATTTGAACTAAGCAATTTACTTTACAAAAATCATTTATTAATTTAGGTAACACAATGTACACTTATGAACGTCAATAAAAAATACATATTAAATTTAAATAAAATACTGTATACCGGATTAAAACGCGATTTATTGTTTAAATTATTTATCCCGACGTTTCGGATGCTTTTCAGCAACCGTGGTCGCGGGAGACTGAAAGATGACAGTTGTCTTATATTTGAAATGTCACAAAGTTGCCATATTTAATTCAATTAAATTAAAAAATAATCTATTAATTTAGGTAACACAATGTACATCTATGAACGTCAATAAAAAATAATACATATTAAATTACTAATATTACTAATATTAAATGCTTCTAATTTTACATTTACTACCAGTTCACAAATCAAGGGCGTAGAGCGGACGAGAAGAACTGGCAAGAAACTCGCCGCCACTCTTTTTAATCGCCAAGTTTTTGTTTTACAATTATTACATATTAACGCCATCTATTCCTACGGAGTTGATATTTACTGTAATTTTCTATATTATGACAATATTGACTAACGGTGTCCTCTTGTTTTTTAGTATGTTTGATTTGGGGCTTTAGATTTTTAATAACTGGATCCCAGGTGTTGGAAAGTCTCAAACCATCTTCTCTATTGAAGTTAGGATGTTTTTTAATTTCAATAGCCTCACGTACTAGTCTGGGAAAGAATCTACTTTCTTTAGCAAGGATTTTTGGTTGGTCGAAACGTATGTAATGGTTTGGTTTATCCAGAGTGTGTTCACATACTGCTGATTTAGAGTGACGTCTGTTTTTGATATCCGCAATGTGTTCCTTAAGTCGGTTTGAAATGCTACGTTTAGTTTGCCCAATGTAGGATAAACCACAGTCACAATCCAGTTTATATACACCTGAATCTTGCAAAGGAATATTACTTTTTATTGGTCTCAAGAACTGTTGAATCTTCTTGTGTGGCTTGAAAACTGTATTAATAGAAGCTCGTTTTAAGATTCTTCCAATCCTGTCTGTAACACCCTTCACATAAGGCAGGTAGGCTGGTTGACGTTGTACTGTTTGTGGTTTATTCCTGTTTCTGTGATGCTGTGGAGGCACCCGCAGCTTGTTGTCACGGAGTACTTGCTTAACATGCTGCAGTTCCCCGTTGAGGTGGGCAGCATCACAGAGGCGGTGGGCTCTCTGAAACAAACATACACCGACAGAAGAGAGTTGGCAAGGGTGGTGGTGGGAATCACCATTGAGGTACTTATCAGTATGGGTTATTTTTCTAAACACAGTATGGCCAAGTGTACCATCCCCTCCCCGACACTTGGCCATACTGTGTTTAGAAAAATAACCCATACTGATAAGTACCTCAATGGTGATTCCCACCACCACCCTTGCCAACTCTCTTCTGTCGGTGTATGTTTGTTTCAGAGAGCCCACCGCCTCTGTGATGCTGCCCACCTCAACGGGGAACTGCAGCATGTTAAGCAAGTACTCCGTGACAACAAGCTGCGGGTGCCTCCACAGCATCACAGAAACAGGAATAAACCACAAACAGTACAACGTCAACCAGCCTACCTGCCTTATGTGAAGGGTGTTACAGACAGGATTGGAAGAATCTTAAAACGAGCTTCTATTAATACAGTTTTCAAGCCACACAAGAAGATTCAACAGTTCTTGAGACCAATAAAAAGTAATATTCCTTTGCAAGATTCAGGTGTATATAAACTGGATTGTGACTGTGGTTTATCCTACATTGGGCAAACTAAACGTAGCATTTCAAACCGACTTAAGGAACACATTGCGGATATCAAAAACAGACGTCACTCTAAATCAGCAGTATGTGAACACACTCTGGATAAACCAAACCATTACATACGTTTCGACCAACCAAAAATCCTTGCTAAAGAAAGTAGATTCTTTCCCAGACTAGTACGTGAGGCTATTGAAATTAAAAAACATCCTAACTTCAATAGAGAAGATGGTTTGAGACTTTCCAACACCTGGGATCCAGTTATTAAAAATCTAAAGCCCCAAATCAAACATACTAAAAAACAAGAGGACACCGTTAGTCAATATTGTCATAATATAGAAAATTACAGTAAATATCAACTCCGTAGGAATAGATGGCGTTAATATGTAATAATTGTAAAACAAAAACTTGGCGATTAAAAAGAGTGGCGGCGAGTTTCTTGCCAGTTCTTCTCGTCCGCTCTACGCCCTTGATTTGTGAACTGGTAGTAAATGTAAAATTAGAAGCATTTAATATTAGTAATATTAGTAATTTAATATGTATTATTTTTTATTGACGTTCATAGATGTACATTGTGTTACCTAAATTAATAGATTATTTTTTAATTTAATTGAATTAAATATGGCAACTTTGTGACATTTCAAATATAAGACAACTGTCATCTTTCAGTCTCCCGCGACCACGGTTGCTGAAAAGCATCCGAAACGTCGGGATAAATAATTTAAACAATAAATCGCGTTTTAATCCGGTATACAGTATTTTATTTAAATGTGTGATACTCGCGTTAATAAAAGACAATATTACATATTAAATGCTTCTAATTTTACATTTACTGCCAAGTCTCAAATCAAGGGCGTAGAGCGGACGAGAAGAACTGGCAAGAAACTCGCCGCCACTCTTTTTAATCGCCAAGTTTTTGTTTTACAATGTTTTGTAAGGAGCTGCAACCATTACACCATGTTCCACATGACATCTTTAAGTATTTAACTATAATAATCAAAAATATATAATATATAAACGAAAAGAAATAAAATAATAAAAAAACAAAGATGTGTCCTCTATCAGCAGTAAGTATGGTGAAATAGGAGCACTCACTTACATTCTCGTGGGAACAACACGCAAATACATAGACGAAATAACTAATATCACCGCATACACGAATTCAAGTTCGACCAGTCACCACAAGTAGCACCCGTTCACGAGCATGACGCATGGCCAGCCATCATATTGAAACAATAAGAGTTTTGCCAGGTTTAGAAAATGTTTGTATTGCTTTCAGTGCGCCCATAAATTGAATGTACGTAACACGGCGAGGAAATGACTTAGTTTTGAATTTTCAAATTCAAATTCAAAAATCATTTATTCATTTGGGTAACACAATGTACACTTATGAACGTCAATAAAAAATACATATTAAATGCTTCTAATATTACATTTACTGCCAGTTCACAAATCAAGGGCGTAGAGCGGACGAGAAGAACTGGCAAGAAACTCGCCGCCACTCTTTTTAATCGCCAAGTTTTTGTTTTACAAATGTTTTATAAGGGGCTGCAACCATTACACCATGTTCCACATGACATCACACAATTAACTATAATTATCAAAAAAAATATATATATAAATGAAAAAATAAAAAAAATAAAACAAAGATTTGTCCTCTATCAGCAGTATGTATGGTGAAATAGGAGCACTCACATTCTAGTGGGAACAACACGCAAATACATAGACGAAATAACTAATATCACCGCATGCACGAATTCAAGTTCGACCTGTCATCACAAGTAGAAGAAGAGATAGTTAAAGTCTTTTTATGAATTATGTATTAGTCATTGCATAGAAAAAGTTCTGACATACAGTGAACACATACATCACATTTAGCAATACTTTATTTATAAAAACATTAATAGTTATTTTTGAAATTTTCACCTTTTCTATCAAGTTACTTGGACTGAGGGACAAGGTGAGGGAATGATTTTCATAACATTAAATTGACCATAACTTTTCTTTTTTAGAGATTGCGTGTCTCTAATAGAATTGTTGCCTGAAGGGCATAGATTTCGCGTACTGGTACTGAAGTATAGAAGTCACTGATCGATGTTGCTCTCGCAGAAGTAAAACTCAGACTGTTATCGAAGCATAATTTATTAACTAAAATAAATATATATAACTAAAAGTAATGGGTAGCAATAAACGCTAAGTGTTAGCGAGGACTCAGTGAGTCTTCTACCTGGTTGGTCGCTGTGTTCGTCGCGGACCTATTGTTCCTGCAGGTGTTGATGAGGATTAGTGAGACGTTGTTTATGACCGTGGTTTCCATTGTCGGCTGCCATTGTCGGCATTTATTGTAGTACGCTACAGTGCTCCCCCTCAAGCGAAGCGTACCGGTAATTTGACGGCACGTCCAGAACGAGTTGTCTTCACTTGAGATGATGCGTTGGTAAATGTTGGATGCTGTTGCGAAGGAGGTACTGTAGGTGTTACTCTGATAGCGGTGTCTCCTGGGTCGTGAAGGATGTAGGCAGGCTTGAGACGGTCGATTGAGATGTTAGTTAGTTTATCCCGTTGTCTGATTTGGAATATTTTGTCGTTTCTGCTAATAACCTTGTATGGACCTTCGTACGGTGGTTGTAGGGGTTTTCTGACACTATCAACACGGAGAAATACGTAATCGCATGTAAGCAGATCCTTATGTACAAACATTTTCTTGTCGTTGCTGTGCGATGTTGACTGATGCTTAGGTTTGCTGACGTTGATTGCATCTCGTAGTTTGTCAACGTAGGTACAATCAAGTGTCGTAGCTTGAGTGCTTGCAGTTGAGAAAAATTCTCCGGGTAGCTTCAGGTTGTAGCCGTAAGTAAGTTCGGCTGCGCTTACTCCCGTATCCGTACTGATAGCTGCTCGTAAACCTAGTAGCACGGTTGGCAATTCGTCGACCCATGATGTTCGATTGGAGAGGCGTGTCTTTAGCGCGGCTTTGAGTGTGCGATGCCAGCGCTCTATCATTCCGTTTGCTTGTGGATGATAGGCTGTTGTTCGCGTTTTGTCAATACCCATGAGAGATGCTAAGTTTTTGAAGAGATTGCTCTCGAACTGTCGTCCTTGGTCGGTTGTTATTGTTGTTGGACAACCAAAACGAGCAATCCAGTTTTCGTAGAAGGTTTTGGCTACTACTTCTGTGGTTATTTCAAAAACGGGTATAGCTTCCGGCCATTTTGTTGCACGGTCGATCATAGTAATGAGATATCGATGTCCGTGTGACGAAGTTGTTAATGGACCAACTATGTCCATGTGTACATGTTGAAATCGTTCGCTTGGCGGGAAAGATGAAAGTTCGCTTGTTGTATGTCGCTGAATCTTACACTGTTGACATTTGATGCAAGTTTTCGTCCAGTTGCCGATGTCGGTATTCATAGAAGGCCAAAAGAATTTCTTTGTCATCATTTTTCTTTTAAATAAAATACTGTATACCGGATTAAAACGCGATTTATTGTTTAAATTATTTATCCCGACGTTTCGGATGCTTTTCAGCAACCGTGGTCGCGGGAGACTGAAAGATGACAGTTGTCTTATATTTGAAATGTCACAAAGTTGCCATATTTAATTCAATTAAATTAAAAATAATCTATTAATTTAGGTAACACAATGTACATCTATGAACGTCAATAAAAAATAGTACATATTAAATTACTAATATTACTAATATTAAATGCTTCTAATTTTACATTTACTACCAGTTCACAAATCAAGGGCGTAGAGCGGACGAGAAGAACTGGCAAGAAACTCGCCGCCACTCTTTTTAATCGCCAAGTTTTTGTTTTACAATTATTACATATTAACGCCATCTATTCCTACGGAGTTGATATTTACTGTAATTTTCTATATTATGACAATATTGACTAACGGTGGTGGTTTATCCTACATTGGGCAAACTAAACGTAGCATTTCAAACCGACTTAAGGAACACATTGCGGATATCAAAAACAGACGTCACTCTAAATCAGCAGTATGTGAACACACTCTGGATAAACCAAACCATTACATACGTTTCGACCAACCAAAAATCCTTGCTAAAGAAAGTAGATTCTTTCCCAGACTAGTACGTGAGGCTATTGAAATTAAAAAACATCCTAACTTCAATAGAGAAGATGGTTTGAGACTTTCCAACACCTGGGATCCAGTTATTAAAAATCTAAAGCCCCAAATCAAACATACTAAAAAACAAGAGGACACCGTTAGTCAATATTGTCATAATATAGAAAATTACAGTAAATATCAACTCCGTAGGAATAGATGGCGTTAATATGTAATAATTGTAAAACAAAAACTTGGCGATTAAAAAGAGTGGCGGCGAGTTTCTTGCCAGTTCTTCTCGTCCGCTCTACGCCCTTGATTTGTGAACTGGTAGTAAATGTAAAATTAGAAGCATTTAATATTAGTAATATTAGTAATTTAATATGTACTATTTTTTATTGACGTTCATAGATGTACATTGTGTTACCTAAATTAATAGATTATTTTTAATTTAATTGAATTAAATATGGCAACTTTGTGACATTTCAAATATAAGACAACTGTCATCTTTCAGTCTCCCGCGACCACGGTTGCTGAAAAGCATCCGAAACGTCGGGATAAATAATTTAAACAATAAATCGCGTTTTAATCCGGTATACAGTATTTTATTTAAATGTGTGATACTCGCGTTAATAAAAGACAATATTATCATTTTTCTTGTTGATTTAGTACCAGGATGATGAATGTTGTGTACTGAATCGAAAGCGGCTCTTCTGAATTGTTCTGGTATGTATGGACGAATTGATTGCGTTGAAGTTTCGCAATACAGAGGCTTGTCGCTTGTAGGAAGTGTAATTTTCATAAATTTCAAATTACCTTGCTGCGAGAGTTGTTGCAAAATGTTACTATCTCGCTCTTGTGCGGCTGCGATAGCTTGGTAGTCGAGACTTTTTGGACAATTGATTGTCTCGATTCGACTTAATGCGTCGGCTACGATGTTGTCCTTTCCGCTGATGTGACGAATGTCGGACGTGAATTCGCTTATGAAAAGTAATTGTCTTGCTCTGCGTGGAGTTTCAGTTGATGAAGTTGCCTTATGGAGAATGTAGGTTAGCGGCTTATGGTCGGTAAAGATTATTATTTGTCGGCCCTCGAAGATTTTTCGGAAGAATTTTAAAGCCATGTAAATCGCCAATAGCTCGCGGTCGAAAGTGCTGTAGCGTTGTTGAGTATCACTAAATTTCTTAGAAAAATACCCAATGGGTTGCCATCTTTCGTTGTGATATTGTTGTAGAGCTGCGCCGGCTGATGTGTTTGATGAATCACAGAAAATTGCAAGTTTTGCATTGTGTGATGGATATGCAAGTAATGCTGCATCTTGTATGCTTGTTTTGCACGATTCGAAAGCAGTGATTGAATCGTTGTTCCATTCGATAATTGTTTTATCGTTCTTCTTTACTTGATGTAAGTAATTGTTGAGCGGTGCTTGCATTGCGGCGGCGTTTGGTATGTTTTCTCGGTAGTAATTAAGCATACCGAGAAAACGTCGTAAATCGCATATTGTTTTCGGCTTCGGATAGTCAACAATAGCTTGAATCTTATCTTGCGGCGGTTTGATGCCATCTGGTGATAAGTGATATCCGAGGAATTTTACTTGCTTTTGACCGAAAACGCATTTTGATGGATTTATTGTTATTCCATATTCTTCTAATCGTTGTAGAAGTTTTCTTAAGTGATCTCGGTGCTCAGTTTCGTTGACAGAAGCGATGAGCAGATCGTCGATGAATGGAAATACGTAGTCTAAATCTCGTAGGACGTCGTGAATAAATCTTTGAAAAGTTTGCCCGGCGTTACGTAAACCAGGGCACATGCGTGTAAACTCGAAGAGACCAAAAGGAGTAATAATAGCGGTCTTTGCAATGTCGCTTTCGGTTACGGGTATCTGTTGATACGCTCTGTTGAGATCGATCGTTGAGAAAATCGTTTTTCCAGCCAATTGATAAGTAAAGTCTTTTATCCTAGGTATAGGATATCGATCGGGCTTGGTTATGGCGTTGAGTCGTCTGTAATCGCCACAGACGCGGAGGTCGCCATTTTTCTTTGGCACAATATGTAGTGGAGATGCCCAATTGCTTTTACTAGGTCGACAGAGTCCTTGTTCGATCATATTCTGAAATTCTCGCTTCACGTGTTCGTAGCGGTGAGGTGTAATCGGTCTTGCTCGGCAATAAAGAGGTGCGCCAGATGTTTCAATGAGGTGTTCCACAGTGTGTTTGGGATTAAGCTTCATTGAAGTTAACCGCGTGATTCCAGGAAACTCTGCTAGTAATTCGTGGTAAGACTGTTGTAAATCGATACTTCGTATTGTCGGTACGTTTGTTGATAAAAGTTGACCGTTGGCTGTGAGTGATGTTTTGCCATCTATTAATCTTCGATGCTTCAAATCTACGATTAATTGATGATGTTGTAAGAAGTCGGCTCCAATGATGGGTTTTGAAACGGCAGCGATGATAAATTTCCATTTAAATGGTCTTCGTAGTTTTAAATCTAATTCCATTGATTTTTCTCCGTAAGTAGGAATGACGGTGTTGTTGGCGGCGTATAGTTGGAAAGGTAATGGTTCACATGGTTTACCTTTCTTTCTTGGTATGACGGAGATATTAGCACCCGTGCCTACTAAGAAAGTGATATTCGTTTTTCTGTCTGTAACGAATAGGCGGTAAGACTTTTCTGTAGAGTACGCCTCGTCAATGTATTGTTCTTGTTTCGCGGAATTAGAAAGATTGCATCTGTTTGATGCGGTGCGCTTGAGTTTATTATCGCTGTTGTTGCTTTTCTGCCGGTTGTAAAAGTGTCCGTTTGCCGATAAACTTCTTTGTAAACGTCGGTTCGTATGATGAGTGATACTTCGATGTTGTGCACGTTCGTTTTCGTTATTTTTAAGCTCGGCAAGTTCGCTCTCGAGAGAAGAAAGTGTTTTCAATAACTTTTGTTTGATTGATTCATCTGCCTTTGTAGCGGTTTGTGTTTGTTCTGAGGCTTGTTCAGTCGCTTTGTCAGCGAGCGATGCAAGCTCATCCAGAGACAAGTTGTTTGAAATGTTTTCGCTGGCGATGAGAATTGCACGAACGTGTTGTGGTAGTAGGTTGAACCACATGTGTTGCACAGTTGAGTCTGGTATTGTGTTTTGCGACAGTTGGCGCATTCTGCGTAGAGCTTCGCTAGGTCGTTGATGTCCAAGTTCCATGTTGTATATTTTCTTAAATTGTGTGATTTCTGACTCTTGAAACGTGTAGATGAGTCGCTCTTTGATTGCGTTGTAGAAACCATTGCTTGGTGGCGTGGAGAGTAGATCGCTGACGTAGTCGAGATCTTGTTTATTCAAATGCGTTATAACGAGATACGCTAGTTGAACGTCTGTTCTCTCTGTGTTGGCTGTTACGGCTTCAAACATGTCGAACCATAAACGTGGATTGTCACGCCAGAACTCGGAATACTGCATCGTGACAGGCTTTGCATATACTGGTTGTATATAGTGTTGATAGCGAAGGACTTGATGTTCGCCAGTAGTGTACGCTTCCAGATGTAATGAAGGTTGCTTGCGGAGTGCGGAGAATCGTCGCAGGCTTCGCAGGTTGTTCGTTGCGGAATATTCTTCACGGTAATGGACGGTGAAGATCACGTCGGGGTCACCACTTTAGAGATTGCGTGTCTCTAATAGAATTGTTGCCTGAAGGGCATAGATTTCGCGTACTGGTACTGAAGTATAGAAGTCACTGATCGATGTTGCTCTCGCAGAAGTAAAACTCAGACTGTTATCGAAGCATAATTTATTAACTAAAATAAATATATATAACTAAAAGTAATGGGTAGCAATAAACGCTAAGTGTTAGCGAGGACTCAGTGAGTCTTCTACCTGGTTGGTCGCTGTGTTCGTCGCGGACCTATTGTTCCTGCAGGTGTTGATGAGGATTAGTGAGACGTTGTTTATGACCGTGGTTTCCATTGTCGGCTGCCATTGTCGGCATTTATTGTAGTACGCTACACTTTTATTGAAAGAAGTCTCGTTTTTTTTCTAACAATAATAGTATAGTTATCTAAAATTTAAATAAAAATATTAAATCAATAATTTAATTCATGTGACTCAACGCTAATAGCTCGGGACTTACATTTCGGGATTTGGTGAGAATAATTTATGAGGAAAAACTATCAAAAATTTATTCATAGATTCACTACACTGCAAAATATGCACTTTAACTTAACTTTACCTATCAAAGATGTATTTTCAAGATATTTTTTTCTTGATTTCTTCAAGACAATAATTCATCTGAAATTGTCACAACCTTTTATCGAAAAATAAATCATCTGATATTTCTTTTTTGTCTGTAAGAGACAAAAAAGAATGGGTTTTTTTATCTAAACGCCCTAAGTTTTCAATGACCTTAAATATTTTAATCATAAATTCTAGGTGACAGAACTGAAAAAGCTCCGATCTCTAGTGAAAGACTCGGACCCGATTCGAATCCTGTCGGTGGCACAGTTCCGGCCCGAGAAGGACCACCCTCTCATGCTGCAGGCCATGTACGAGCTGCGGAACCTGCTAGTCAATAACGAGATGCTATGGAACAAAGTAAGGTTTTTATTGTTTGGAATAAAAAAAAACTTTATTTGTTTTAAAGAATTTTAATAGGGAATATGCATGCATTTTTTTATATTTTTTATCGACTTGTTACATCATTTTACCCAAATAAAAAATATAAATACTCTTGGCAATGTCCAAATTATTTTTTAAAATTACTTTGAAAACATCGATAAAATTTGATCTGTTTAAACGCGGCCATATTTCGCGGGCTTTGGATGACATCACATTACACGCTCAGTGACGCATAGAGTGAGGTAACTATGGTAACCAGTGTTTGACGCCATCTTCGATGCCAATGGACGCCATAGATAAATCGATGCCGATAAATGACAGAATGTGTAAGGTGACGTCACGTTTTGTTTCGACCAATGGTGATGCGTTTTGCAAACTTGAATTTCTCTCCCTTATTTTACACATTTTAATTGATATTTTTTGCAATTAAACACGAACTAAATAAGAAAATAATTGTTTAGGCATAATATCTGGGCCATAAGGATTGAAGGGAAAAAATATCAAGTAAATTTAAACAACATGCATATTCCCTATTAGGGGTGCTCCCCTAATTTAAAGTGGGGTAGGGGTATAAGTGGTGTATAAATATATATAGCTATATCGGGAATCTGGGTTGATATATTTGGCTGATAAGAGGTTCAAACATAATTATAGTACATATCATAATTATAGCTCTAATATTATATTTCTAAGGTATATTTCAAATTCATACTTATTGGGTTTTAGCACTACGTTACACCCTTGATATTATGTATACATTTTGATCACTTATTCAGACAAATATATCAAACCCAGACTCCCGATATAGCTTAAAGCTTGTGTCTTCTTAGTGTTCTGCTACAGTAAATAAACAACTCAATCAGTTTAGTGAACATATTCATATGATGGAGCACGGGCCGATTTTTTAAAAAGTAATTAATGTTTAGTTAAGAAAAACATAACATTAATTTTTGGAAATAATTGAGTCCTCGGACCGTAATTCTAACAAGCCTGAGCGGCGGCCATATTGTTTTCCCGGATTTCCCCCTCCGGTGATTAACGCAATGCGGGGAAACATTACACCAAGGACTGAATACCGGTAAATTTTCAATGGGAGTCCGGTATAATAAAGGTTTTTGTTAATATTCTTTCGTTTTTAGTCATATTTACTTAAAAAAATAGTGTGGTAAGTTTATGTTAAAACTAATGTCAGGTATCATTCAGACACGTATTTTGTAAAATAAAAATTAACCGGTTTCAATCATTGCATTACACTTCTCAATTTCCAGATCAAACTAGTTCTAGCCGGCTCTTGTCGGAACGCGGAGGACAAGGAGCGCGTCCAGAACCTGAGAGACCTGGCGAAGCACCTGTCGATAGAGGACAATGTCCAGTTCGTGGTGAACGCGCCGTACGCGCAGCTGCTGCAGCTGTACCAGACCAGCTCGATGGCCATCCATGCCATGTGGAACGAACACTTTGGAATCAGTGAGTATCAGATATATTTCTTTAAGAAGCGACCATACACAGTGGCGTGATTAGCCTTTTCGAGCCCTAATGCAAAAAAATATGCCCCACCTTTTTCCTATTATGAAAACAAACGTGGTTCTAGAAGCTGGGTATATAATAAGTGATTTAAAACTGAAATTGCTATTTTTTTTCTAGTTGTAATTACACACAACACTATGACAATAGGGCCTGTGGTAATATTGTAATATAGGACATTGATATTTTTAATTTTTTATTATGAGGGCCCCATCTCAAAAAAACGTATTTTGAAATAAATACGTCGTCTTTGGCTTTGGGTGTGATACTTGAATCAGTAAATGTAAAACCGTGAAGTGTCACATTTTGATTTTAATCTATGGATTTCCGAAGGCTTCGAGTAAACAATATTTCTGTAGCGACTGCAAGATGGCCGAGGTATCTCCTAGCATTTACTCTCGTCTGTCGATATCTATACTAATATTATAAAGAGGAAAGATTTGTATTTTTGTATCTTATGAATAAACTCAAAATCTACTCGAACTATATTAAAAATTCATTCACCAATAGAAAGCTACATTATCAGCGAGTAAGCGAGTTTTGTGTATAGTGCATCTACATTGCACCCGTGTGAAGCCGGGGCGCGTTGCTAGTCTAACATAAAATACTTCCAGGTGTGGTGGAATGTATGGCTGCCGGTCTGATAACGGTAGCGCACCGGTCGGGCGGACCGCTAGCCGATATAATAGAGCCTTCGCCGCCCTCGCGCACCGGCTTCCTCGCCGCCGAGCCGGACGAATACGCGCGGGCGATACTGGAGATCATAGCGCTGCCGGCTCACGAGAGGACCAGCATCATTGAGGCTGCGAGGTGAGTGTGCTTAGATTTACGAAGTTGCAGTACATCTCTAAGCAACCAGCAAGTAACATGTATAACATTAAATAGCTTAGACCTAACAATAGACAGTTGTTTGACTCAGGGCCTGAAACTGGTTAATTTTTATTTTCCAAAATATGTGTCTGACTGAGATACCATGATATTAGTTTTAATGAGTAATACACACTAAACTTACCATAGTATTTTTTTAAGTAAATATGACTAAAAACGAAAGAATATTAACAAAAACCTTTATTATTTCGGTTAAGCTCCCATTGTAAATTAACTGGTTTCCGAGCTCTGGTTTGACCCTGATGATAAGTGGGGATGCAGTCAGGTATATCTCAACTGTCTCGAAGGTGCTAAATGTTCTAATAGAAAAAAAGGTTTCAATTCAAGCAATTTCAAGGCTTTCAATTTCGTTATCAAGATATATACTTGGAGAATAAATCTGTTTTTTCTTACTCATCCATCTAAAATTATCAGCTCTTCCCTAATAGCAGCTTTTATCACAAAAAAATGGCAAAATAGTTATAAAACTTTTTTTAATGAAGAATTCTTTTTCAGAGCATCTGTAGACCGTTTCTCTGAAATGGAGTTTGAGAAGTCATTCTTAAGAGCAACAGAACCTCTCATGAGGATAGAATAAAATATAAGCAATTTATTATATTTATTTGTAAAATCAAATACTATTTGTACAATTTCCATTAATTATAAGAAATAAATAAAATAACATAATCATTTATAGAATTTTATTTACAAAACATAAAATAATATTTATATATATTAATAATGAGGCTTAAAATTAAAATGAGCTATGAGTATTGGTGTGATTATGTAACTTATGGAATATCTGTTATTGAAAAGATATTTGTGACTGATTTTAAAAATAGTTATACTATGAATATAAGAAATGTGGATAACTTTTATATAATTCAAATAATCTTTACATGTAAACCAATGAAAAAAATAGTTCCAAACTTAACACAACGCATAACTTCCAAAAGTAACTTAATTACAACCAATACTGGATATAAAATGGAATGTTTTCATAATATGTTTATATAGAATGAAACCCGACTCTGTCTCTTGGTATCAACCTAAGCTCAGAGCCATGTTTGAGGAAGACATTTCCTGGAACAAAAATAATCATAGTAATGTCTCGAAAGTTTTTATGATAAACTCAAACATTTAAATGCTAATTTTTAAACATTAAAGGTAATCATAGAAAACTAAAGTAATTCTGGTTTTTTTAATATGTTATTTTTAAAAACCAGTTAACCCAGATATTATGTACATTGTCTCCGAGGCCTGAAAATTCTTTCATTTATAGAAAGGTATATAATTTTTAGTACTACATTTACTGTGCGGTTAGCAGATGATGTATTGATCTTGAAACAGCTATAGTTTCTATATTATATTCTCAGACACTTACCAGCACTCTGTTGAGGGTTAATACCAATCCCATCATCAGTAATTATGGCGCTGGTGGCCGGTTCCACTCTGAATTCCTCGGCCGCGAACTTTAGCACTGCAGTGAATGGTGTTGCTTCTGGTACACTCAGTCTGAAAAACATAAAAATAAATATTAACACCCTACCTGGTCCAAAATGTCCAAAAACCAAACACCTCATAAGTTAACTATCATTAATTTTGATTAAGAGCTAGATTGAATTAATAATTAATAGTTTTATTGAATAAATATATATAAGCATTCTTATCATGACTTTTTAGATAATATAGTATTAAGTATGCATGCAGTTTATTTTTAATTATACTTGATTTTTATTTATTTTCTTATGATTTATTACTTTTAAACCATTATACATTTAGAAAGAATGATCATATATCATAATAACTAAGGAGTTTATAGTTAAGGCTCAGATACTTATAAACAGCCCTATAATTACTTTGATAGTTAGTAAATTTAAAAAAAAGCATCATTTTAAAAAAAAATAATTTGAATATAAAAATTTTGAATATCCATGATAAAAAGACTGTGATTGAAATAAAACAAGTAAAGCTTGCCATAAAAGCATATATTACAAGGAATAATAAACAATGATTTTAGCAAATAGAATTACAATAAAATATTTTCCCAAAATATTACATCCTCATTATTCTCATATATAATATCCATAAACTCAATTTTTAAATTGTCATTCTGACATATTTTTTTTGTTATCCGAGTTAACTCTGAATATGATAAATCAATATAAAAAAACTCTGCAGACATATTCTCTTTTAACAACCTACCACAGTCTAATAAAGCTTTTGATATCATTTTGAATAAATTTGCATGCTCTAAACATATTTTAATAAAATTGGATTCATTACTATAAAGAAAGGTTCTCCAAAATGCCTTCTTTAAAGAATTTTTAATAGACATGATACTTATAAAAGCATTTACAATACTATTGACTGCATTGCTAAACTCAATATCTTTATTTAACATACTTACAATCAATATGTCTACTGTATCTTTTTTATAATCATTGAGCATATCTACTATTGCATCTCTACAATCTTCAAACTCACTTAGTTCTGCCAAAAGAACCCTGCTCTTGAAATCCAATAATTTATCACTAGGGATCTCTACAGATAAATTACTTAAAAGTGTCTCTTTTGATGCTGCTTCTATCATTAAATCTGATAAATATAATTCTAGTTTTTCTGGAGAAAATAGATCTAAGAATATTTGAAATCCTGAATCTATCTGACATATTTTTGCAGAACATGTAATAATTTTTTGTAGTATGTATTTTGGTGGATCACTTAAACATTTTTTTAAAAGTGAGGTGTGAATATTATTTGTGGTATTCAAAGCTGCTAAAAAGTCATCAAGAAGAAGTCGTTTTTGCAGTCTATCCAGACATTTTTCAATGTGAACAGAAATTATAAAAGCATTTTTAAATTCTTCAAGAGTTGTCTCATTATTGGGCCAATTATCCAACTGACACAAATTAAGGAAGTCTTGGAAAAAGTTAAGAAACTGTTGCACTAAAGCCGTTTCCATTGCGATGTTGATGTAACTTCAAAATAACTCCACATTAGCTCAGCATCTGCCAAAGAAAAGTATATCAACACAATTTTAAATAAGGTTTGGGCTGTATGTTGAAGTTACACCTTTCTACTATCTAAATAACTTTTATAAAATCATAAACTTACACTTTAAACGGCAGCTTAGGATCTGAAGTAAGCGTAATCTTGAAGGTAACTTTAGACCTGAAAAGTAAGATCTTTTAATTATTTATCGTGAAGTCAAAAAAAGAAAACAATAAAATAATCGGAGTATTCTTACATCTTAATATAATGAAACACACGATAAATTAATAAATATGTTAGTGTGTTATGTTTATGTACTTTCTCCAAGAGGTTAGAAAATAGAATATTTCAATTAATGACGTTATACGTTTATGACATTGACATTTGACGCTAGACGTGTTTATTGGAACGGACAACGGTGACGTTTACATTCAAGAATCACAGAGCTTCGACAACGTTAAAAACAAAGAAAAGGAAAGAACAATGGCGAAATCTTAGTTGACTGTTCATTTTATTTGGAAAATGGGGACTCTACTTCTTTGTTGTCTCAAGGCCTCCATAAACTTATCACTTCATACATATCAATCTTAGATATAAAAACTTTTACTTCTCATTGGCCTAAAGAGCTCACTACTAGGCCATAAAATCCTTAAAAAAAGTGACATTCATTTGTTTTGACTTTTGACGTTAAAGGTTTGACTCAGACTTTTGTTATGTATTGATTATTGTCTTAGGATTTTGGATCTTCTTTAATTTTAATAACATAAAATAAATTAAACACGCGGAATGTCTACTAAAAGTACAATAAAATGTTAATGAAGAGAAATTTGTTGGACAATGTTATTATTCTTTCATGTAGTTCTACAGTAGTTTGCGCATTACTCAACTATGTAACCAATATTTCGCCAATAACCGGTTGCTGGTTCATCGCGTACACCCTATTTTTATTTATAGTATCTGTTATATTTAGTGTTAAAACAATTCAATGGTTCTTACGTTTAAATAAACCATTGAACTATGATTTAGAATCAGTTGTTAAGAAGTATCCCTTTACGTCATTTCTGCTGAATAATTTGCCCAAAGTCCCTAAAAAAATTCAACCAGTCGAATGTAAGGAGTACGATACCAATGAATTAAGCGTAATAACTTCTGTGTTGGAGAGAAAGTTGGTATCATCATGGTACATAAGCTATATATCACAGGAAATAGGTTTTCCTTTTGCATGTAAACAGATGTTGGATCAAATATTCAGTAGAGCTTTCCAGGTAATGATTATTCTATTCTCTAGAGTCTCTACAGCAACAGAAGTAAGAATCCACTATTTAAAAGACTCAATTAGATTATCGCATTAAAATACTTATTTCTTGTTAGAAAATTATTGATAAATAAGGAGTGAATTCCTATTTTTATTGCATTAGATTCTCAAATATTAAACAAAAGTTTGAAATGTCTAAAATAATCTTTTTAACTAAAATTAGTCTTCTTTTAACATTTCTTTTTAATGTAAATAAACATAATTATGTATATCCTAATTTGATATTGACATTTATTTTTCCTAGATATGCAACAAAATAGAAACAAAGGATGTTTATGTCCACGTCTGTGCAATATTAATAAGTCATTTGAAAGAATACAAGAAAGCTCTCAAGAGACATGAAAAATCACCCACAAAATCCATAGATTCACTATACAAAAGAGTGCATCAAATATCTGATCAAAAAAATAAAAAGACAGCATCTGCTGATCACTGTGTGAATATTATTAGAATTATTCTTAAAGAGCTAGTTCCATGGGAATTATGGGACACACCATATTCTGAGCTACTAGTACGAATTTTAGCAAAAAAATTGGACATATTTATTGACACTACTATTTCAGATCCAATATGGTTAAATGATAAGTTATTAACAATTTTGACTGCAAGTAAAGATGCTAAACCAGAAATTAAGGAGCCTGTAGATGATTCAGATGTCAAGAAAACAATTGTAGAAGAAAAACATGATACTCAGGACACTAAAACAACAACCACTGAAACTGTTCCAGAAACTATAAACAATCAGAATCCAGAAGTGATTGAAATTATTGCAGAAAACAACAAATGTTTTGAAGTAAAAGAGACGGTGCCAAGCTCAGAGCCTATGGAAATTAAACCAGTGCTACGACAGCGACGAGGCAGGCAGGGAAGAAATGAAGTTAAAATCTATGACAGAATCATCGAGGGTAAGCTCAAAAGTAATTAATCATGATCATTATCATTAATCTACATTTCTTAGTGATAGTTTTATAAAAAATACTTAAAACTTAAAAAAAAAAGTAAATAATTCATTTATGGTATATTTAAGCTCTGGTAACATGTTTCACATTACTGTTTCATAAGCTGTATTCATAATACTATAGGAAGTTTGTAAATTAAATCATCATCCTTATTTTATATCTTATACCATTTTAATGAATAAACATTATGGGCTTTGCTTTGTATACAAAATTGGGGTAGCTTAATTCTAGCAGTATTATTTGATACTTTTCATATTTGTATTTAGTGGTATCAGAAACTAATAAAATGTATTTGGGATAGAATTAATATTGTTTTGATTGCCAGCTCCTCCTCCTTTTTTTTTCCAAAACAAAATTTCAGTAACAACTTCATCTAACCTGCAATAATAATCTCCAATTTTAGGCAGTGTCAAGACTTGGGAGACAGATATGGATCTCCAGTGCATCAGCATGGGGCAGGACCTGCTGGCCAGCTTGGACGAGCTCACTATCAGTCGGCTATGGGGACAGGAGGAGACGGAGATCAGTCCCAATTTGAGGGGCATTTCACCCCAACCACTATGGTTTGGTAAGTGTCATTTTATATTATTTTATAGTTTAATTTATTTTTGCACGCATATACTGTATACTGTACGCAGTACTGTATTTATTTAAAGAATTAGGATATCCTAATTATTTTAAGTCTAATTGGATACTAAAAAAGACATTACTAAACCATCTATAAGAAATTCTGGTCTTAAAATGAAAGCTTTGTATTTGACATACACGGTTTGCGTATCAAGCGGTAAATAATGCTCTACGAACCCAAAATTATTATTGTTGCCCACATTAGTTGTGTAAAGGGCATATAAATGCATATAAACTGATAAAATGCATTATTAGTAACTCTTGGATATAGACTAGACTCTTGGATTTTTCCGAATGCTCGAAGTAAAAATTAGGTCGACATCGCATCATTGACTAATGGTCTGTGGCTGAGGTATCACCTACCATCAAGTGAACCTCATAATAAAAAAAATCAGATGGAAGAAACAAAAAATGTGTATTAACTTTAATTAGTTTTTTTTTTGTTATACAGGCTTATAACAATGATAATTTTTATATTATGATCATTGTTGCGCGTACGTACCGCAGGTTAGTTCGTAACTATATTCGATGGACAAAAGCCCAAACTGGTACCAATCTTTTTTTAACTAAGGCTGTATGTTATGTGATTGGATATGTTTAATAGTTATTTAATTCTTAACTTTTTTTTAACAATCTATCAATTGTTATTATGTTTACGTTAAATTTACCGTACGACACTACCAATGTTTTCCAGGCGAAGAAGACGCCATAGACTTAGACTCGGAGCCAGCGAAGGAAACCAAGAGCAGTCCGAAGGCCGCGGACGCGCTCCTGAAGGACCTCCAGAGCACCGTGAGCCAGGCGAAGAGCAAGATCGGCGACCTGCAGGTCCCGTTGCACGTAGACAAGCGTCCCAGTGTATGTCGCACGAACTATCCGCTTCTCTTGCGCTAGCTCGCTGTGTGGACGTGAGGCGTTGTGCGAGCGTGTCTAGCTGGATCTAGGCACTGTATCTGTATTCTGTACTGTGGTCTCTTAATATGCACTAGCGAACCATTTTGAGTTGGAAAACTTAATATTTTTTTCTGTTATAATATTCCAAATACTTTTTGAATGGTCAGTTTCCTTTAAAGTTACTACAGGTGGCTTTTAATCGGATCATCCGTACCGAAACTCAATAATTAGTCTTGAAAAAGCAAAATTGTTATTATTCAATAAGACTCTATCACCGGTTCTGAGGTCTGAGAAGAACCGACAGGAATATCGATAATTACACAATTACCTTTAAATACACAGAAATGAGTCTGACCCTCTTTGAAATACTTCACTCTCTTGTGCAAAATTAGTCTTACTTAAACCTCACTGGACGATATATTACCTTATGGAATATTACCTTTTTGGGTTGAAAGTCTGATATATTTGTTCTAGCATAACTGACTATTGAAAAACAGTAATTACGACTTATAACTATCTAGTTACTTCTCCGAACATAAACCTCTCAAAAAAGAATCCTCTAATTAATAATATTTTACAAGATCCAAATTTTTAATCTGACACAAATATTGTCATCAATGTATAGGATAATAATAGTAAATTAACATATTTGGGAACAAGAAGTCGCTTATATAACCGCACATAAATCGTCTCATGTCTAAACAGCTATATCAATGTTTTGAAAAAGAAATATATTAAGCTAAAATGATTTATATTGTGATATGATATTTCTAGGTAAAGATATGTACCGCCACGAACGAGGGTAAGTTGTAAGGAAATGTATTGTGGCGTCCTCTCTGTGCATGGCGTGTTGCATGTTCGCTTCTACGGGTGTTACCTTAATACAAATAATTAGGAATAATTACATAAGGAATTTGAATCAAATCTCAAAATGTTTGTTATTGATATTGTTTTTTATCGAGTATCACACATTTAAATAAATTTTACCGGATTAAAACAATTTATAAGTTTTATTATTTATCCCGACTTTTCTTATGCTTTTCAGCAAACTTTCCGCGTGATTTCAGCCGTGATTAACGGCAGACTGAAAGGTGACAGCCGTCTGATTTGAATTTACACAATTTAAGTTATTGTTGTCATATGGCAACTTTATGATGATTCACCACGTTTGCTGGAAAGCATACGAAACGTCGGGATAATTAATATAAATAATAAATTTTAATCCGCTAAAACTTTTTTAAAATTATTCTCAGTGATCCTTGATATATTCAGCAATATACTGTGATAACTTTGAATCCAACTAATAAATTAATGGTTTCAATTTTGCAATTATACTTTCATATTAATATTATAGTATATCAGACAAGAACTTCAAATTAAATAGGATGTGTCTATGAATGGTAAGCAGTACCAACTCATCGTTCATGCATTGATGACCAAACATTCAACATTCAGGCAAATTTTAAATGTACGTCACTCGTTTAGAAACCGGAATTGTGTATGTTATTGTCATTAAAATATCCAGGACGAAGCAGCAGGCATGATGGAGGGCCTCCTGGACAAGGGTATCGCGGGCATCAAGAAGGGACTGCGGTTCACTGGCCTCAGCGATGATTCACAGGTATAATACATTCGTTAACAGATTATACCATAGATTAAAAAAAATCCGCATTTTTCAAGCCGCCAACGGTATATAGTCGTAGCGCGCGGAGATCAATTATTAATCTATGAGATTATAGATTACTCGCTGACTCCACTTTAACTCGCTAAGAAATAGATTAGTGTGTTTTTTTTGATGGGCTCGTTGGCGCGTTTGGTTGAACACCTGCCGTGCGCATTGATGGGTCGTAGGTTCGAATCCCACCAGGACAACATTTTTATAATATTCTGTAAGCATGTCTTCTCCACGTCTGATAACTTCGAGCATTGATCGGGTGGGAGGAATATCGAAATTCTGACCGGGTAACGAACCACCGTTCATAGATAGAAAGATCGTGTAGTGCACATTGCGCGTTTTGGTTTCGGTAAAAAGTAGATTAGCAGAGCAACATTGACTGATGTTCTGTGGCTGGGATATTACCTACCATGCTCGTCTGTCCATATCTAACATAAAAAAACATTAGTAATGTTATTGTGTTTGTCTCGCTTCCTTCACCGGAGCCACTGAAAATATGTGTTGGGGCTTCTGTCCCAACTTATACTGAGTGGTCTTCCGCTTCAGGCAACACATGTTTTTTAATTATTACAACATTAATGTCTTGTATTTCATATTCTTTCAGAACTGTTTTATATGATTGCAATATTGTTTTATTATGTAATAGTGTTAAGTGGTCACCTGAATAAACTTTTTCTTTTTCTATTTCTATAATGTAGCTTTCTATTAGTGAAAAATCGGTCGAGTAGTTTTAGAGTTTAATCGTCAAACAAATCTTTCCTCTTTATAATATTAGTATAGATTTGCATTATTGTTTTTTTATTATAATATAGGGGGCTTACGAGCCTGCGGCTCTCCTGATGGAAAGTGAACACCGCCGCCCATGAACATCTGCAACATCAGAGGACTTGCAGTTGCGTTGCCGGCCTTTGTAACTTACGTAATCATTTTTGGTACTATTTCCAATTATTTTTTCAGGAAAAATCACCATCTCACCGTGACAAAGGTGAGAAAATATCACCAACCGACGGCAACAGGCAGAGAGGCAGGCTGGAGACGGTCGCGGAGCACAGGGACATCAGGGAATACAACGCGCTGGTCCACAGAGGTTTGATACATGACAGAGGATAAACCCGCCATTTGTCTTCTATTTTTCGTTTTTCTGTATAATTTTATGTAACAATAAAGAGTATTCTATCTATCAATTTGTCGAACTTTAGATAGGTCTATTTAAATTTAAACCATTTAGGTAACACAACATACACTTATGAACGTCAAAAAAAATATTAAATACTTCATATCTATTTACTGCCAATTATAAAATCAGGATGAGAAGAATTGGCAATAAACTCTCGCCACTCTTTGTAAAAATGTTTGGAAGGAGCTGCAACCATTACACCACATTACACATAACATCTTGAAGTAATTTACTATAATAAGAAAAAATAAACGAGAAAAAAAAACGAAGATTTGTCCTCTATCAGCAGTAGGTAGACATCGTGAAATAGGACGATGCACAATTTTTTATTTATTTCAGATATCGGCAGACGAGCATGAGGTTCACTTGATGGTAGGATACCTCAGCCACAGAACATCAGTCAATTATGCCGACCTACTTTTTACTTCGAGCATTCGGAAATCCGTAGGCTAAAACCGAAACGCGCTACGCGTGTGCAATTGTCTATTGAGTGCAATTCACGGTTTTTAAAACTATGAACGCCGGTTCGTTACCCGGTTGAAATTTCGATATTCCTCCCACTCGATCAATACCCGAAGTAACCAGATATAAAACGTATAATAATTTATCCATAATATTGCATTAACACATGCGTTCCAGAGATTTCTACCTAAACTTTTGACACGGTTGTATCTAAATTTATATGAACGCCTCCTAATGTTAAACCTTGACAGCAGCCTTTCACCTGTTCTTTTTGGTAATTTTTAACGAATGTAATGTGTGCTGTAAAGCATGTTAAAGTTTTAATAATTTTTCAGATGATGTCAATCCGGTTCCGCCTCTGCTGAAACAGCAAAGAGTCACTTCTCAGGATAGCACGGTACGTAGAGAATGCCTCATTTTATCTTTAATACTATTTAAGAGTTAGTTTTTGCCAAAACAATTATTGATTTAGTTAAAATAGGAACAAAATATGATTAATACACTGGGTTACTTTAAAATACCAGTGAGTCCTGTTAGCCAACGATCACCGTAGCTAATTAAAATAAATAGTATATATTGTTCCAAAATAAAATGTTTAATTATATCTTGAAAGGTTTTGTACTTATTACAATTTCAAAAAAGTCAGTTTTTACCCTATGTCATGATGAGATGGGATGGGATAGACTATTTCCTGTCAGAATGTTGGAATCAAAATTAAAAATATATATATCACAGCGCCACACACAGCACAGGTTCAGAGGTTTAGGAGGAGTTCGATGCCATACACATTACATGATAAAAAAGATGATATAATTTAGATGATGTTATTTAGAGCCAACAATATCACTGTAATTTATACTATTATTATTTTTAAACGTCTGATAGTCCGCGGCGTAACTGAGGCTACAGCTGAAGTGTGGTAAGTTTTTGCCGCTGAGGCTGAAGCTTACCACGCTTATTTTCAGCTAAAAACAGTATAAAATATATATTTAAATGGACTCTCATACAAAAAACGTGTTTTTTTTGCAGTTTTTATAGATCGCACTTGGCCGGTTTTCTTTATTTTATTGTGTACCGACATCTATAATAATCAATACAAAGACGTCTAATCCTGAATCGCGCTATATAAATGTTTTCGAGCGCTAAATATTTATAAAACCACGGGGGGCCTTAGGGCGGGCCAGTCAGTGGTTGGACTGGTCGAGGGTCCTCCCTTTACTTTGGACCACAGCTCCCTTCCTCCACGTATTGTTTACTTGTTAAGTTTAGTTTTGTAAGAAATTTGTTCACTCTCTCTCTCTCTCTCAATTCAAATTCCGTATGCGCTGCAGTCTCAAGGCAGGCCCCGAGTGGAGCCGCTGATCAGCCCGCCGGGGTCGCGGGGGTCGCCGGGGTCGCCGGAACCCCAGTACGAGGAGGCGGCGGACCTGTCGCAGTCCATCGCCAAACTGAGGTCCTTGCTCAGCGAGGCCGCGCCCAGGTAGCTAGCGCGACATGTACCATCTTGCTTTATGTTAGACTAGCAACACGCACTTTCATACCGGTGCAATGTAGATGTACTATACACAAACAAACAAAAAAATAGAGCCTATGTTACTGGCTTATAATATAGCTTTCTATTGGTGAAATTCGGTTCAGTAGTTTTTGAGTTTATTATCTAATATATAAAATTCTCGTGTCACAGTTTTCGTTGCCATACTCCTCCGAAACGACTTGACCTTTGACCGTGCGAAGCCGGGGCGGTTCGCTAGTATTATATATAGAATTCCATATTGTATTATATACCTTTCTCTTTCAATTGTTTTATAATAAAGGGAGACAGAAGCACCTTAATAATTACTAATGTTGAAAATTATGAATGCATTTATGCAGGAATGAGGAGATCTGGTGGGAGGGGGTGGAGGAGACGAGGGGGAGGACCCAGAGCCACTCCTCCGAGAGGCACGTGGACACGGCCACACTCGCCGGTTGGTACAGTCATCGTTACAAACAATTTTTTTCTTATAATATTACATTAGTATAGATAAATATTCCTATAATCGAGTGTAATTTATATATTTTATATGTATCAAACTATAATAAATGTTTGGTAGATGAGTACGACATGAACTTGGAGCGCAACGCCTCCCCGGGACAGACTTCCAACAACATGCAGCGCCTCGACAAGTGAGTGGCTTTGGAAGGTGCCTGTGAAGGATGCCCTTAATTGTTACTAGCCATTTGAGAAATAATGAGAAATTAACATTTTGAAATATTAAAATAAACTCATTAATCAAACTCAAGGTTTTCGGAGTACTGCGCTCGCATAAAAACCTTCATAGATTCATATTATAATATAATCTTACTATATTATTTATTTTTTGAAGAGTGCACTGCATCTCCGTTTCTTAGTGGACGCTACCAAAAACAGTATTATGTGTAACAGATAACTCTGAGGCGGTGACCCGTTTCCCCCCAGGGCACAGGATCTACTCTATAAAATTATTTTTATTGCTGATTTTTGTATCTCTTCATGTGCTTTTATTTAATATAATCGCTTTTATAATGTTAATGTAGATTTTATTTTATGTTAGATATCGACATACGAGCATAAGGTTCACTTGATGGATTACTACGAGCATTCGGAAATCCATAGTCTGAAACCGAAACACGCAATGTGAACTTCACGGTTCTTCCATCTATGATTATGGGATAATCATCATGTCGTCATGTCATCTGGAATATTTTTACAGGCTATAGGCGAAGAGTTTATTGCCAGTTCTTCTCGTCCGCTCTACGCCCTTGATTTGAGAACTGGCAGTAAATGTAAAATTAGAAACATTTAATATGATTTTTATTGACGTTCATAAGTGTACATTGTGTTACCTAAATGAATAAATAATTTTGAATTTGAAAAAAAATGATTTTGTATGACCGTCTCCCCCGTCAGATTGTTCCAACGCACGGTGACGGGGGTATTCAACTCGATCAAGACGGCGGTGGGGGCGGAGGGCGAGGGGCAGCCGCCCCGCGCGTGGACCTACGTGTGCAGCACCGCGGAGACCAGCGTGAGTGGCCGCTACTGGGGGCGGGTAGACAGTAGGACACTATTGTCGAGGCCGGAGGAGTTGCGTTTTAACGGCTTCTATAATCTACACATACGAGGCCGGCTAACGCTTCCGTCGAGGCTAATATAAAACTTAAAAAAACGTTAGAAGGAAATAAATAAAGTAATATAATAAATTAAAATTTTAGAAAATCAATTTATAATAAGTATTTATCCCCTGATTGTGGCAGTGACGAGTTTTCTATAGCCAATTTATAGTATATTCCTGATTTTAAATTGGGTGGAGTTTTTTTAATATTGATTTCTTCTGTGTTGAGCAAATTAAATATTCATAAAATACAGTCATTTTTAGTTACGGTCTTAAGTACGTAATATGTATTTCTTAAAGTGCACATACGACGTACACCTGTTAAATAAACACACCAGCCGGTCTAGCATGACAACCATGACAAAATTTCGTCGACCGTTATCTTGTGTTTTAATAGATTATATCTTTATGTCCTCCGGGTCTAAAATGACACATTTAAAACTTGACTTCTAATGTCCAAAGTAGAGATATTTGTCGATCGAGATGTCAATCAAAGTTGTCGATGTCGAGCTATAATAATATATATAATCTCTTGATGGTCATGCTAGGCGGGCTGACTTACAAGCAGGGACTGACACCGGTTAATTTTTATTTTCCAAAATACGTGTCTAACTGTGATACCAGGATTTTAGTTTTAAATAGTAATACACACTAAACTTACCACAGTAATTTTTTCAGTAAATATGAATAAAAAATAAAGAATATTAACAAAACCTTTATATAATATAACTCCCATAGTAAATTAGCCGGTATTCAGTCCCTGATTACAAGGAGATCACACGCAGGTGGGCGGGGCGGTCGCGCGGCTGGTGGGGGCGCGGCGCGCGCTGTCGCACGTGGACGCCGCGCTCGACTCGCTGCAGCAGCTGCCGCCGCCCGCGCCCGCGCCCTCGCACCCCGACGACTTCGGTCAGTCACCTCTTATATTTCCGATATATTTTGATTACGAAGTATTCATATGAATCTTTTATCATAAGTAATATGCCTATGTAAAGTATTAGGTAAGCTTACTCCAACGTGGTTTGAGACGGAGACGTCCGCTTCCAAAATCACTTTCAATTCCTCATTGACAACGAGGGTCTCCGGCCCTCCACGAGGTTTTTTCTGGAGGTCAAAATTTACAAAATGAAAGCGTTGGAACCAAAAACGTACCTTGTTTTGTTTCTGCAGCGCTGGTGCCACGGGGGAACTCGTATTCAAAAATAATGCGATATTTTAAGTTTTCCATATTATGCACAGAACGATGTCAAAGCATAATGAAATGGCGCAAAAACAAATGAATTAGAACATTCTAAACACAAATAGACAAGATTTAAATTAATGTGAATTAGGAATTCCTAACTAAATGCCAGAATTAAGTGGCCAGTTCGATAAAACACCAATTTCTTAGTCCATTAGACACAAGATTTAACAATGATCCTTAATCCCTCTATATAAATGTGATTGCGGTGTGCTACAGGAGTGGAATGTGCAATCTCTGGTCCAGGGTCGCCTGACACAGTGGTAAATGGAAAGATTTGGAGGAGGCTTTCACCGCTAAATGCGGTCCATACACTGAATAGATTAAAAATAATACTATCGTATGTTATATTTTATAAAACAAACAATAGTTATTTTAGCTCTATTTGTATAGTAACCTCACTAATAATCTCAAAACTCAAAAATCTCTCAAAAAAGAAGGACATTGTAATTGAATGAATAAAGCTCATTCATTCATTCATTCAGAGGATTGGTGCGTGGGGCGCGCCCGCTGGAGCGGTACCTGCGAGCTGCTGGGCGAGCTCGGGCTCTGCGAGGAACACGTCTCCCACAGGATCGCCACGCTGCTCCTCGCCGGTCAGTATCGGTGTGGTTGCGGTGTGCTAGAGGAGCGGGGCGCGGGGCGGGGGCGGGGGCGGGGGCGGGGGACTTCATAAAACATATTTTATTTATTTATTTAATTCACCTGTCAACTTCTATTATAGCCTATGACGTTATTACAGATGTAGCGGAAAACCTGATATGTTCTTGGCTGGAAGACTTAACGGCGTGGACGAGAAAGCAAGTATTCGCTTTCTTCGAGAGAATGTCCGAGCCAGAAACCGAACCGGCGACCACTGATACATTGCGAGAACTGGATATCGACGAAACGTGTCGAATTATCATGGAAAAAATGCCTGGTAACTTGTTCACTTTTTATGTTTAAAGCTTATGTTTATACTTTTAAATAATTCCTGTTAAATCTTTTTGATCTAGTATCAGGGCAGTCACATTTATTTTATTTCTAATATTTAAAAAAAATATAAGTCTTCTAGAGCCTCACCAATAATACACGCATATTACTTTTTAGAATAAGAATGATTAAAGATAACCCACGAAGGACAGGAAACAAATCTTAGTAAATATATTAATTATTTTTATTTCCAAAAATATCCAACTAAGGATACATAATACTAAATAGTATATGTATATCAGAATTAAATAAATATATATAAACTAGCTGCCCGACCTGGCTTCGCACGGCTTTAGGCATTAATGAAGAAAATGAGATCAAATCAAACCAAATATTTCTCATACCTACTAAATATACATACATAATTTCATAAAAATCGGTCGAGCCGTTTCGGTGGAGTGCAACCACAAACATCGTGACACGAGATTTTTATATATATAGATAGATATAATTTTAAATGAAAACGAAATTAGAAAAAGCTTTATATTAATATTAAGAAAAAAAATTATATTATTCTTAAAATATATCTTTTTTTTGTTTGATGTAAAACAATTGACTATATAAATAATACCCCTTTGTAGAGACGTATATATTCGGCGAGGAGACGGTCGCACGGGCCCTGCGGCTGCTGCTGGCCAGCCTGGGGCACGGGGCCCTCAACCGGGACCTCGCGTTCCGGGCCCTCGACCTGCTGGTGGCGCACTTCACGCGGGCGGCCGGCCTCCGGAACCAGTCCTTTGATAATAATTGATTTATCGACCTTCGGAGACTTCTGTGTGGGCAATATCAACATTGTACCTATTTGGTACCATTCGAATTGGAACCTAGCCAGGGGGAAAGCTATTACGAAGGAAATTACATCAGAATAGGTGAATACCTGGTCGGTTTCTCACAATTGTAAGAGCAATCTTCTAAAAAAGTAGCTACTAAATAAAAACTATGACTTTCTCAGATTTTTTCGATAGACCAAAAAAAGTTCTATTTTGAAAAAATATCCATAATATGTTTATGTTTCCTCACACCTGCGCATGCGCATCTACTGGCTATAACCGATACCACCAGCCCAGCCCAGTTGTATGACAGTACACATGACACATTGACGATTCGAATGCTTTCTCGCAAGTTGTTCTCAACTTACAAGAAGCAAGCGTACCAATTACAAGGTCGGCAACACACTCGTGACGCTTATGGTTGCCGGATGCTTATGGGCGACGGTTACCACTTGACCACTTTGGTGACACGCAGGCTCTTTTGCCTCTCTATACTATAAAAATATATAACTACGTTCCATAGCTTTATTTGATCTGACTTGTTTAAATGTGTGTTTGTCCCGCGTCACATTGTGATATCAGCCGGCCTAGCATGACAACCGCGACATGTCGACCGTTTTCTCGTGTTTTAATCGATTATCTCTTTATTTATTCCGGGTCTAACATGACAATTACACTTAAAACTCCACTTTTAATATCAAAAATAGATATATTTGTCGATCGAGATATCTTTTCTATCAAAATTATCGATATCGAGATATGCATCTTAGTTTGTCTTCTCTCGTCCGCGAGATATCTCGTGGCAGTCATGCTAGGCCATTATTAAATTTGAATTATTTTACTATTATTTAAATTAGTTTTTAAGGCACAAAGAACTCTCTTCATGATCTCAACGTGGCTTTTATTTTCACGTAAATAAAACCAGACTTACCAAAAACCATTAGTTTAATACTTAATATTAATATTATATTTATCACAGTACTCGATAGTCACTTTGAGCAGATTTTGAAATATTTTTTGGGAGGAATAATTTTGAATTACTCACTTATATTAATTGATTACAAAACTTTTATATTCTCAATTATTAAAAAATATTTATTCCATGATTTTTAACTTTTGTCATGATTTTAAAAGGTAAAAAAAACTTCCAAGTTACACAAATTATTTTTACGGCAAATGTTTAAAAAAAATGTCAGCCATGTCTCTTAAAGTTATTAAAGTCCTTGCAAATACCGAAGGCAGTCTTAGACTAATAAAATGGACGGAATTATAAAATATTTGGTAACATTGCATTTGTTCTTACATTAAATTATACACATTGTTTATACAAATAATTATTATAAAATACATTTTGATGTCTAGCTTACTTAAGTACCTCTATCTCTGTCTATTTCTATAGTCAAACAATGAACAGGGCTAGAACACGAGCATTTGTTTAGCTGAGATCAACATTATGAGTGAGGCTTTATAATATTTTGAGTTATGAAATATCTAATATATTGTTAGTTATAATTAAATAAATATTATATTTACAGAATATCACTGTTTCGTTTTATTTATAAATGTCATTTGTATTTCATTTTCGATGTTTTTGATTCTACCTCACTAACAGTAGTACTACGTAAGCTCTGACTCGTGTTTCTCGCCCCCTAGCTTGGTACAGTCAGCAACAGAAATTGGTTAACTTTAAAAAATATATGAATACTGAAACTAACTTATGTCTGAGACAGTAAGCCATTAAAACTCCATGAGGTTGATTTTTCTAAAATATTAGAATAATAAAACTAAAGGGATAGATTGTTGATATATCGTTTAAATAGCAGATATTCACACAAACTCAGCCCCTTTTTGAATTCCAGTATTAAATAATTATTTCTAAATGCTAAGCGCTTATCTCCCTGACGTGTCGAGTCTTCAATCCAGCTACTTTCGGTAACCATCTCATCAGAGAGCTGTGACGATGCTGAGGTCGTCACTGGCGCGCCGGTACGTGTTCCCGGGGAGGGGGAGAGACGCGTGGGAGGGGGAGGGGGAGGCGGGCGGCGGGTGGAGGGGGTCCTCCAGGGTGAACGGGCCGGACTCGCCGCTGCAGTTGAGGAACATCTGGAGACAATAGAATGAAAGAGTGACTGACTTGTAATAGAGTAGGTATAGTTTAAGACAACATTTTGTCAGTAAATATAATTTAGTAAAATGTAACACATCATTTTCACAAGGATAGCGCTGTTTTTTGTTATAAATTAATTAATAGTTATTTGGATGATAGATGGATTGTTGCCTGCAGGGATAAGAAGTTGTTTATGACAAATATTTTTTTAATCAACTCGCAAACATTGTACAAGCCGAAATTTATCATTATTGTAAGATTTAAACAGAAACTAGTAATATATTATGTCCTAAATAGGAGTACTGGTATACTTCATGCACAAAAATACAAATTAACGGTCTAATTTATCAGGTTTATTTCAAATAATAAATCTTGAAACTGATGGATATAATCGAAGAATGGGGTAAATACATGGGGTTTTTTGCATGAATATCGAACTCCTCTATCATTTGACTTCGTTTGGTCCAGGTAAGTTGGGTGAACTTGTATAGAGCGATATGCGAGCGACCCTCAGAAGATTGACTTACCTGTTCGAGTGAGGTCTGGTTGAGAGTGAAGTCCTCCACGAGCCCCTCTCGCTGGAGCGCGCCCATCACTCGGAACACCTCACTCACTCGAGTGACCACCTCCTTATCGCCGACTGAAAGGTTCAGCAAGAAATGAGTTCATATTCTTCAGACGGGTCTATCGAACTTATGGACTGGACTTGTTCTATTTTTTTAAAATCACGGTTTACTTTGAACACACTTGTTACCTCATACCGATATTTCCCAAACGTATGCGAATATCGCAAAAATGTGAGTCAAACATAAAAGTATTTCCTTAAAAAATAGCACTCGTACTGGTGTACTACTACCGATGTACTATAGAAAATAGTCTAGCTGTCCTAGCAGCATAAAATAAAACAAACAAAGAAAATATTTCAAACGGACTGACCCGTGGCGAGCGTAGGAACAATGAAGTGTATAGCGGTCGCGTGGGCCACCGTCAGCGAGGCGTGTGGCACGCGGCTGGCCACGCGCGCCCACACCGCGCGCGCGCCTCCCCCCGCCGCCTCCCCCGCGCCGCACACGCGCGCGCACACCGCGTACCCGCCGCCGAACCTGCGAAATCACCACAAATTAGTTTTTTTTATTGAAATTGTTTCAAACTTCACTTGAGAAACTGTTCTAAGCATGGCATCAAAACTGATCTAGCAAGAATCAAATTACTATCGCGTGTACCTGGCCAGGCTGTCGGCTCGCGGCGCCAGCGCGCGCAGGCGGCCGGCCCGCAGCAGCGCCACGCGGTGCGCGCGGGCCGCGTCGGGCAGCGCGTGCGTGGACACGAGCACGGCGCGCCCGCCCGCCGCCGCGCGCGCCCAGCCGCGCGACACGCCCAGCCGCGACCCCGGGTCCATGCCGCTACACAGAGATCATTTTTATTATTTATATGTATGTGCAAATACCACAAAACGCCAATTAATTGTATCTATATCATTAATTAATTAACATTTTAACTCGTTATTATACTAGCGTCCCGGCGGAGGTATTCGATTCTAATCGGTACAATGTTTGGGGATGGGAATTATTATTGGTATAGGCACTGTCTTACACTGTTCAGGCAATGTAAGGTGTCAGTGTCAGTAAGTACGGTATATCAATCATTGTGGAATCTGCCTGTAGTTGGATCTATGTGTACATATTTTAATTAACTTTATTTTAAATAAATTGTTCTAGATGTGAATCTGTTGGTCGCTTTTTACATAAATTCTTAATAATAAGAAGATAATAAATACATATTTTCAAATCTCAAAAAATGTCAACTCATTCAATAAGTGTATAAAGCACACCGCCACCTATCGGCGCACCGCAACAACAACAACAACAACGTGCGGTCACCTGGTGGGCTCGTCCAGCAGCACGAGCGGGGTGCGGCCCATGAAGGCGACGGCGGCGCTCAGCTTGCGCCGGTTGCCGCCGCTGAGCGCCCCGCTGCGCACCTCCACGTACTTGGTCAGCTCGAACTGCTCCACTGTGCGTTGTATTACCTGAATTGAATTTTTTTTTATGTTAGATATAGACAGACGAGCATGAGATTCACTTGATGGTAAGTGATACCTCAGCCACAGAACATCAGTCAATGATGCTCTGTCGACCTACTTTTTACTTCGAGCATTCGGAAATCCATAGACTGAAACCGAAACGTGCAATGTGCACTTCATGGTTTCTCCATCTATGAACGGTGGTTCGTTACCCGGTCGGAATTTCGATATTCTTCCCACCCGATCAATGCCCGAAGTTACCAGAATTGGGGAAAGCATGCTAACAGAAAATGATAAACATGTCCCGGTGGGATTCGAACCCACGACCCATCGATGCGCACGGCAGGTGTTCTACCTAATGCACCAACGAGCCCTACAAACAAATAATACAACTATTTCATGATAAAAACCAAAGACAATTAATCCTAAAAAATATTATTGCAATTTATTCGATCTGTTTTACATTAATAAACGCCGAAGCAGCGACATCTAGTGACAATTGGAGCAGCATGATAGACAATCGGATGTTCCACGAAACAAACAATAATATTAACGCATGATTTTTTATATCGTTGTTCATGAATCAGGGTGATATAATTCACGCTATAGATTAAAGGAAAAAGTCATAGATTAATAATAATTGGTCTCCGCGCGCTACGACTAGATACCACCGGCGGTTTAAAAAATGCGGCAACAAATACTACGTACGTACCACCGAAGCAAAATGCCAGTTTGCGTAGTCAAACTATAAAAATAAAAATAATACTACAAGAAACAAGAAAGATACCGGCATCACATACCACCAGTAAGTAGTGTATAAATCGTCATAACTTTCACAGTAAAATAATATAACGAATCTTTACACACACTACAATATTGAGTTGCCGCATTCTCCTGCTTTTTCTTTATAGCGCGGTATCTAGTCGTAGCGCGCGGAGACCAATTATTAATCTATGGGAAAAGTATTATTAAAAAATCCTAGTGTAACTAAACAATATGAAATAAGTAAAAGAGTACCTATGATGGCAATTTCCATCATCATGCTAATAAGTAATAATATGAGAGTATTACCTCATCCTGGTGAGTGAGTCCTCTCAGTCTGCAGAAGAACTGCAGCGTCTCCCTCACGGTGAGGAGGGGGTCCAGGGCGTCGCGTTGCGGACAGTAGCCTGCAGCAACACACGGGTATTAAACTCTATAGACTATAAATAACCACACACATAAATGCAGTGAAATGAAATGATCTAGAATAACTCTTCTAACACATTGACTGCCACGCGTGTTTACAGCGAAATCCCCGTCAGGCCACTCGTGCCACTGTAAGATGTATGATCTGTAAGGTGCATGTTCAGAAATATTTTGGAAGGAGTCACGGAAGTAAGGGGGAAACGGCCCGATGAGAACACTTGCTGTCACCCGAATACGGGTGACACGGCAGTCAACTTGTTAAGGGGTTCCTGTTTAAAAAGGGGTGTATCCTGTTTAAAAAGGGGTTAAATAATACTAACAAGGAAGCTTATCTTACTGTACCTCAACAGGATCAAAATACTTTTTATAGTTTACAACAAAAGTATAAACTAATTTTTTTTACCGCTTTTGAAATCTCAGGCATTTCTAAGCACAAAACCCAGTCGCCTAAAGGACTGCTTCGCCTACTGTGTCATGTGATCGATGTTTAACGTTATGAATATTGTTTATGCAAATAAAATATCTTTGTTATATGTGATTAATATCTTACTGATAAGTCCCTGGCACAGGTCCCGACGGGTGGCGGGCCGGTCGCGGATGTGCAGGCGGCCGGCGGAAGGCCGCAGCTCGGCGGTCAGCATCGCGAACGTGCTGGACTTGCCCGCGCCGTTCTGGCCCAGTAGCGCCGTGCACTGCCCGGCCCCCAATACACATTACTTACATTGTTATAACACAGTGGTAGTACAGATTCAGATAGTATTTAGAATTTAGTACTACCTTTTATTTGTATATTTTATTTCAAAAACAATAAATAACTATTGTATTATTTATATAATTATGTTATATATGACAGGTCGCTCCAATACTTGAGGGCCTAGCACGAACGACTGTCGAAAAAGTATTCGAATCGTCCATCTGTCAGTTGTATGAGAAATCATTTGAAATTTCATATTCATATACTTTTTCGCTTTCCCAGGCTCTCTGGTCCAACATGCGCCCAAGCGCTTGTTTAAAAATAAATTCATAATCGTGATTATGCGTCAATAGTCTTTAGACTAAATTATACTGGTGACCATTGTACGTTTACTAAATTTAAGGTTATGTTTATAGCGACATCTATAATCTGCGGCTAAAATCAATACGAAGATGTCAATAATCCTGAATCGCGCTATCAGTGTTTCCATTGAGCACTGACTACATATACAATGACAATGACTGATATACAACATCTCGACATCAATCACTGGGGCCTTAGGGCCGACCAGTCAGTGGTTCGACTGGTCGAGGGGCTCTGTGGCTGAAGTGTCACCTACCATCTTCATGTTCGTCTGTCGATATCTAATATTAAAAAAGATTTTTTTATTTACTTACTAGCGATCCGCCCCGGCTTGGCACGGGTCTACATTTTTTGACAAAAAAAAGCAGGGGTTGGTAATAGATGAGTGAAAATATAGGGTTGTATGTAGGTATTTTTTAATGCCACATAATAAAAAATAAAAAATAAATTATCCACCCCCCTGGACACCCCTTATCACTTAGGGGTTTGAAAAAATAGATAGTAGTCGATTCTCAGACTTACCGAATATGCATAAAAAATCATAAGAATCAGTCGAGCCATTTCGGAGGAGTATGGGAACGAACTTTGTGACACGAGAATTTTATATTTACTTATTTATATGTTTACCTGAGCAGGCGGTATGCCCAGGGTGAGGTCGTCCACCGCGCGCCGGAAGCCGCCCACCGTGGGGAAGAGCCTGCTGACGTGCACGCAGGATATGAAGTCACCCCCGAGCGCGGGGCCCTTCAGCGAGTTGCCCTTCAGGTCTTCTTTGGAGTCAACGAAGCCTGGAATGGTTGTTAGGTATACTGTCTTAAGTGGTGTCATGGGTGTTATGTTATGATATACTTATATATCTATGAATTGTGTATAGTTCGGGGTAATAACTTCACTTGTCACCTACCAGCAAAAACATATCAATTAAAATAAAATTAAAGTACGTCGTTAACATAAACGCGCATGGTAACTAAACGTATGAAAATAAAATGTTTATTATGTTTCATAATATTGTTAAACAAGGTAAAAATTAAAAATAGAACAAAACACATAATTTGAACCAGAAATAAAATTTTGTTACTATGAAATTGAAGACATGAATGGATGAAGGGGCTATGTAACATGTTTTTATACTCATATTTTTTACGTTGAGTGAAGGTGTTATGTGTCTCCATAACAATATATACATATATGTATAATTATTTTATTTGTCAAATTTATTTAAGAAACACTCGAGAAAGTTATTAATTATTTAAAAAATATGTAACCAAACTGTTTTGCCCATTTTCTCGATATTTACAAATTGTATCATAGACCCGTCACCCATTCATGTCTTCAAATATTGCGTATGTGTTATAGTAATAAATATAGTATATAGTATTTATGTAAAGCTTTACCAGCATTAATATTCCCGATGGTGCGCAGGCGCAGCGGGGCGACCGCGGCCGTCACGCGCCGCTCCTCGCGCAGCGCCTCCCCGTCCCCCTCCCTGTCCTCCCCCGCCCCGGCACCGCCCTGCCCCTCCCGCACCGCACCGCCCGATTTCGGGTTGCGCAGAAACCATCTGATGGCAAAATATTTGTTAGTTCTACCAAATGTCAGTCACCCTAGGAGTCACTCGAAGACAACCCGTTCTGCGAGGCCGTCATGTTAAAGAAGGAAGACGCGGAAAGGCTCCGGGAACAGGACTCGGGAGTCGACCCGGAGAAGGAGAAGACCGGGGAGACGGTGGAATATATGCGCGCGCCAATCTACCCTGAGTACCAACACAAAAGCTGAGGAGAAATGGCGTAACATTACACGCCTGAGACGGGCTGCGAACAAGCGCGCTGGACGCTTATGACCGGGACAAGGAACACTGTTACCCTGTTTCCGTTCATAGGGAGCAAAAGGGGTCGTCAGGTTTTAGTGGATAGAATTCCATTCCATTCTCGTACCGACTCGCACATGATGTTTTTGTAGTTATAACAGAGTAATTGGTGAGTAAAATGGCATTCCTAAAATAAGGAGAATTGATTAAAATTTATTTCTTTTATACACATTGTTGGTCTAAATATACCTTTTACTTGACAATCCTACCGATTTCGCATTTGACTGTCGAAACCCCTGACGTCATTACCTGGTGATCAGGTCGTCGAAGAAATGGTATTCAATGGCGAGGTTCAGCAGGTGCAGCGTCGAGCCCACGGCCAGCAGCGCGGCGTAGTGCGGCAGCAGCAGCGCGCTGCGCAGCGGGTCGCGGTACGTGTCCATGCCGAAGCCGCCCAACACCTACACATTTTAAGTGTTTTTCTCATTAAAAACCATACAAATGGTATTCCGACGGTCCTACCAAAGAATAAAGGTCTTATAGGCGCGCTTGTCACGGTTTCTCTGGGGTAAGCGTAGTTCTCCCCCCAGCCACCGCGGCGCTGCTAGTGTCCGTGTGGACGACACTCTGACGCTGGAGTCATAGCGCGCACTCTCTCGCACCCAGCCGCTTGTAGAGCGTTATTGCCGTTCGCTCGTAAGAGCAAGCGAGACAACGCGAGGGGAGGAGTCAGCGGACTGCTCAGATGTGTGTGTCACACCATTCTATACTTCGAGAATAGGGAATATGCATGCATTTTTTTTATCGACTTGTTACATCATTTTACCCTAATAAAAAATATAAATACTCTTGGCAATGTCCAAATTATTTTTTAAAATTACTTTGAAAACATCGATAAAATTTGATCTGTTTAAACGCGGCCATATTTCGCGGGCTTTGGATGATATCACATTACACGCTCATTGACGGATAGAGTGAGGTAACTATGGTAACCAGTGTTTGACGCCATCTTCGATGTCAATGGACGCCATTGATAAATCGCTGCCGATAAATGACAGAATGTGTAAGGTGACGTCACGTTTTGTTTCGACCAATGGTGATGCGTTTTGCAAACTTGAATTTCTCTCCCTTATTTTACACATTTTAATTAATATTTTTTGCAATTAAACACGAACTAAATAAGAAAATAATTGTTTAGGCATAATATCTGGGCCATAAGGATTCAAGGGAAAAAATATCAAGTAAATTTAAACAACATGCATATTCCCTATTCGGAAAACCAAAGACTGAAATCGATACGCGTTAGACAATGGCTGGTCGGCCGCTAGCTCGCCGCACTCACCTGCGCCTGTATGGTGTTCTTGGCGACCTCCAGCAGGCCGTCCGCCAGCGCGAACTGCGGGCTGAGCAGCAGCGCCTTGTGCAGCGCCCGCCGCGCGCGGTCCGTCGCCTGGCACGGACGTTTACATGTATTTTTTGTTTTTTTATGACAGATATCGACAGACAAACATGAGGTTCACTTGATGGTAGGTGATAAAATTCAAATTCAAAATCATTTATTCATTTAGGTAACACAATGTACACTTATGAACGTCAGTAAAAAGTACATATTAAATGCTTCTAATTTTACATTTACCACAGAACATCAGTCAATGATGCGCTGTCGAACTACTGTTTACTTCGAGCATTTCGGAAATACATAGATCGAGTCCGTCAATAAACATTACATATTTTTCAAAGTACAATATATTCATAATACCGTGTATTTCATTGTGACTTTTCTTTATTCATAATTTTGTATCACCGAAATTATGAATAAAGAAAAGTCACAATGAAATACTCATTGTGACTTTTCTTACAAACAAGTAGATGTTTAGGGGTCGAATGGCTTCCAAATTGAATTTTATTTAATTCTGAAATGCTATAATAAATATCTAAGAAAATGGATTTGATAAATACTATTAAACATAAAATACTCAGTTGACAAGAAAGCGAAAGTTTAAAATTCTTCTAAAACGAAAAATAAATTGATGAAATTCATGCATTATCGATTTTATAAATATTCATTATCGTGTATTAATATAATTTCAAAGAATTTACAAAGCAAATTAAGTATGCTTCGTAAATTTTTTGTTATATATTTATTATATCGTAACTATGTACTGTTGCTTTCATTAAATCTCTCGTTAAGACTCACGTCCGAGTCGGAGATGATGTCCAGCACGAGCAGCAGCGCGACGCCGGCGAGCGCCACGAAGCTGTTCCCGCAGAACAGCAGCATGTTGGCCAGGCTGGCCTCCGCGAACAGCTTCTCCAGCACGTGCACCACTCCCGCGCACCCGTAGCTGCCCATACAATACTATTAGTATATACTCAATATTATCGTTTTATAAATATGCGTTATACTATAAAATACATGCAATTTTACTTTGGAATTGTTTTAGATATTTTATAGGATATTATCCTGTGTACTTCCATCACCGTACCACACGTCATAAACAATTATTTCATCCGCATCACCTTGACATATGGAAGTCGAGCACCGTAAGATTTACGCGCAACTTCATTCCACGTACAACTAAATTGTGGAATGAATTGTCGCCTTCAGTTTTTCCAATTAATTATGACCTCGCTGGCTTCAAAAAACGAGCCTACAGATTTTAAAAGGCCGATAACGCATCTCAGACCTTCTAGTCGTAAATGTTCATGGGCGGTGGTGATTACTTACCATCAGGTTACACCCCTGCTCGGTTATCTGCCTTGAGATAAAAAAAAAGTCCTGGAAAACATTGATCACTTTACCAGGAGTCAGAATAGAATACAATTTTATATAATATATATTTATATAAATTTTATATATAATTTTTTTATAATAGAAGATATTATGTAAATAAACTCACCCATATAAAAGTATAAGTATACATATTGCGGGTAGATTGTTCCTCGCCACGAACACTGGGAAGTTGAATATCTTCAGGATAACTACGGTGATCGCCAAGTTGATCAGTATTATCTGGTAAGAAAACGATTAGAATTATATAATATATTGATGTACATATTTACTAGTCTCTCATAATCACATATAATCCCCGTAGTTATATGTACCAATAATATAAGGAATTCAGTAAAGATCATCTGATAGTACAAACTATATTATAATATTCACCAGCATAATCATTATAGTCTTAGTAACAAAATTATCACACATGAAATGAACTACATTTAATACGGTATAAGTTATTTTATGTGGATACTGACAATCATATCACAGAGCAGCGCAGTAGCCCAGTAAAGGGCCGGCGACACACCGCAGAGCAGCTGCAGGCGCTTCTGCTTGTCCGTGCGCTCCGTGACCAGGTAGATGGCGGAGCCGGCGCTGACCAGGCTGTAGCCCAGCAGCAGCATGGCGGAGATGCCCGCGTCCGCGATGTGCTGGTACCTGCAAGTGTACCGAGGTGGTCAGTTACCCGTGACCTCGCCCCCGTCAGGAGTGCCTGTCGCAACAGGTTCATGGTCAGTGTTGCCAACTTTTGCCCAAGGGGATTTTCCCTAAAGGGGGAAAGTCAGATGAAGAGGGGTATTTTGTGGGAGAACTTTTTTAAAAGGGATTCACTATGTAAGTGTGTACTTTCTATTTGTATCAAGTCGTCTCTCAAACAGGATGCCTATGGATCAGGGACTGAAACCGGTTAATTTTTAGTTTCCAAAATACGTGTCTGACTGAGATACCATGATAATAGTTTTAAAGAGTAATACACAGTTAACTTATCACAGTAATTTTTTTCAGTAAATATGAATAAAAACGAAAGAATATTAACAAAAACCTTTATTCAGTCCCTGCTATGGATGCCAGGGGCTTTTCGAGATAGTGCTGTGAGAGACTTCTCAAAGGTTGGCAACACTTTGCGGGTCAGTCTCGGGGTCTACCAATCTCCACCTTAATTACTATCCTACACCCACGTGAGTCTACATACACGTTATCCTTGTTGAGCTGCTCGGTGGAGATCTTGAGCGGGTGCGTGTAGAGGGCGAGCGAGGGGCGCGGGGTGCCGGGGCGGGCGGCGGCCTGCAGCAGCGCGTTGTTGAGGCGGTGCAGGTAGGCGGGCGCCGCGTGGTGGCCCTTGTTGTTGTACCAGGCCACAAGGCGTGCAGTGCCGTTGGATGCGGACGCCGAGTAGCCGCCGTATCTGTCGCACACACACCGTATTCAGCTAATTTCTGCTTATTTGGACGGTGTTAAGCAATACAGTGTCAACCCACACAATGATAAAATTTTGGTACCAATCGATTCCTTATGAGCTGGAGTACATATTTCAAAAAAAAAATATTAAAAAAATTAACGGGCACGAAACCCTAACATGTCCAAACATTCCAAAATATTTAACAATAATGCACTAAATTCTATTACTTTGTTTGATTGTTGACACTGTATTGCTTTATAGCGTCCATTTATGATGATGCAATTTACTTGAATTCAATAACGACAACACTAAAGATATATGGATTTTTCTTATTCTGTTTCTGTAGTAGAAGTGGCAGCGTGCGTAAAATGAGTGTCCCACAGCACTGATTTTCAGCAGCTCCCATTTGAGGTTTAACGACGCAGTGCTCCCGTTTATACAATAATTTATTTGAATCCTAACACATTAGCGCTGGTCGATTATCTCCGGACATGAAGTCTTCATCGACCACTCAGAATACAGCACTATGATGCGACTAAAGCTGTAAAGTACAGATGCTTAACAAAGAAAATGTAGATTTTCTTTAAATTAGTTATTGACATATGCGTGAGCTTGCTAGATAGTAGGTGATACTTCTACCATAGGACATCAATTAATGATGCGATTAAATAAGAGCATACGGAAATCTGTAGATTGTAACCGAAGTGCGAAATTACGGATATTTCAATCTATAGATAGAGGTAGATCCCTAACTGATTAAAATATCACCACTTCTCCCGTATAACGCGCTAAGCAACTAAACGTAAGCGAAAACTTGATTCTAGAAAATATAAACAGGGGTATTACGGACGGTAGTGCAAAATTAGTTAACTAAAATCAGAGCGATGTCCTTTAAATATTCAGAAACTGAATAGTACCAACTACAATCGAGCAGTATCAGCTCTTTTACCTCTTTTCAATATAGACTTGTTGTGACGTCACCAGCCAGTCGTTGAGGGTGTCCACGTCGGGCAACAACATCAGGTCCGGTCGAGCGAGGGCGGCGGGCACCTCGCACTGCTGCGCTGCGTCCTCACACTTGCACGTTAACGAATCCTAGAATATATTTAAGAGACAATTAAAGGGTTGCCTATAAATAAAAACACTAAGTGTATACCGACTTCAAAAAAGTTCTCAATTCGTCTGTTATTTTTTGTATATTTGTTATGCGATAACTCCGCAAGTTATGGATGGATTTTGATGATTCTTTTTTTGTTTGGTAAGGGATATTTCAGCCAATAAGGACTGTGTAATCCTGCTTTTGCAAAAAAAAATCGAACGGTACGGGGCGGCACAAGATAACTGTTAATAAATAATGCTTTGAAGTAATTAAAATATTATTTTTTACTTTTTAGTTGAAGTTTGTACATACTACGTGTAGTTATAGTTTTGAAGTCGGTTTTTGTTTTTTGCTTAAAAATAATTTTATTTAGGTATATTTTCCCGGATTTAAAAAACTTCTTTGACCTATACTTCGCTTAATATGAACACGTGAATAGTTTAGTGTTATTGATTTAAAATACTCTAGTGGATTATAATATAAATAACATTATAAACAGTAATGATAAAAATACAACATTTTAAAGACATATTTATATTGTTACCTGACTTGTCCAGTTTCGCGATTGTTGTTCGTATCTCAATATGTCCATAACTCGCCTGGCGAGACTCTCATTGTCGACGGACGAGTTGGATGGAAGAGGGCTACATATAGTTGAAGATAATTTGAAATAATATAGAATATGGAACTCAAAATAAAAAGAATATGGAACTCAAATATATTTCTAACAAAATATGGAAAGAGTTCGTCAGTTAAATACTTGCTGCCGTGCGCACCGATTGATTGTAGGTTAGAATCCGGGACGACATGTTTATAATTTTCTGTAAGCATATCTTCCCCACGTCTGGTAATTTCAGCCATTGAATAAGTGGGAGGATCCAAATGTCGACCGTGTAACGTACTACCGTTCATAAATGCAAAAATCGTGAAGCGAATATTGCGCGTTTCGGTTTCAGTCAACGTTCAGTAAAAAGTAGGTCGTCGGCGCATCATTGACTGATGTTCTGTGGCTGAGGTATCGCCTATCATCAAGTGAACCTCATGCTCGTCTGTCGATATCTAACATAAAAAAAGTATTAATTCAAATAAATCCAATATATATGTACACGAGGTAATCCGTGGTCGGGTGGTAGAGGCTGGGGTCGAGCGCGAGGCTGACCTCGTTGTCGGCGGGCGGGCGGATGGACGCGAACCCCATGGCCACCGCCACGAACAGCGCGGGCAGCGCCAGCAGCAGGAACAGCAGCCATCTGCAACGGGCGGCGGCGTTACTGCCCGCCACGAGAGGTGTCTCGTGGACGAGTGAAGACAAAGTTGTCAATGTCGATATATAGATATATTATAATATATCGAGATATCTTATTTTGTCTTCTTTCGTCCGCGACATATCTCGTGGCGGTCATGCTAGGCATTTCTATCGATCTTCTATGAATTCATCTCAAGTATCATCAGCAATGAAAGCGGTGTTGCACGAAGTGATTTTGTAAATCTCATCGTATGTCTTAATTCTTCACTTCTACACTTTTTTACGAATATTAAAATGGATATAGGCAAATGCCTATGAAATTCATAAGAAATATTGTTGTTAAAACATAATTATAAATATATTGTTTTTCTATTACAGTAAGTTATATTCGCTACGTTTTCTTTTGACCGCCATGTCAAAACGGCATCTCCGTGCCCTGTACGCCGAGCCAGAAAATCGACATTAATTATGTTGTTTTTTGTCATCAAATATTTGAATAACTAATTTTCTTTGCTTTGTACAATTAAGTAATGATTGGGGATTCAGTTTTTAAGATGTATTAATAAAACACAGTAAAGTATTGATTTAATAGGTTTATTTTGTATTTTTCTGTGAGCTGTTTTCTGTCTTGCTGTCGATCATAGCCGACGTCGGCGTCGAGGGCACGTTTGCGTTTGTCGAGCATAGCCGACATTGGCGGTCAAAAGGTTAAAAATTCTAATAAAAATTGTCATTAAATACTAATTTTACTGTGGTTGAATTTCATTTTACTTCTTGTTACTACTGCAAAGATACCTTTAATCCCTGAAGCTTAACATTCAAAATGCAATATAGTACCTGTTCCTGGTGTAGTGCATGTATCGCTTGTGCAGCAGCGCCTGGAACTGCTGGAGGGTGGACCCCCGGAGGGGCCCCTCGGCCGGCACGAGCGGCGCGCTGTCCTTCATGCTGGTCGTGGACGCGCTCTTGGACGCTGTGTCTGTTGCTGCAGCGGGAGAGGGGTTTTTATAACAGAGCGGACAACCGAGCAGGTGGGTTACCGGATGGTAAGTAATCACCACCGCCCATGGACGTCCGCGACTTAAAAGTCTCAGATGCGCTGTCGGCCTTTCAAAAATTATAGGCTCGCTTTTTAAAAACAGCGAGGTCGTAATCGGATGGAAACACAGAGGGTGGTAATTCTTTCCATAGTTTGGTAGTGCGTGGAATGAAGTTGCGCGTGAACCTTACCGTGCTCGACTTCCATTCATCGAGGTGATGTGGGTGAAAGGACTGACATGAGTTATTGTGTGACTACGAAAGCTAAAGATTTGTCGTATTAACCAATGATTTCGGGTTTACACATTTCCAAGGAATAGTAAAATATTGCCGTTTTGCCAGTTCCAACTCTTTCTAAAATAAAAGAGAGAAGAGAAGAGGAAAATGTCGACAGGTTGTACTGTAAGACAGAAAACTCTCTTATTTAAATATTTTTGATTTCTATAAAACAGCTTAAAGGTGAAAAAAATCGGTCCAATGTGGCAGAATACAATGCTTCCTGCAGGAATTATTTAATAGACGTATCATTAAAAAAACCCAAGGAAAATCTTAACTCCCTGCAACTACGTTAAAATTAACTTCTTTTCAACACTCATAGACACAAGAGTAGTAGTACCGGTGGGCGTGTCGCGGTCCTGCTGGCGGCAGATGTTGTAGAGCACCTGCTCGAGGCTCGTGCACTCCACGCCGAAGCCGCGGCACCCGAGCCGGCCCTCGCCCTCCTCCAGCGACGAGCACAGCGCCTCGAAGCTGACACATGAGTAAAGTAACCACTTAAGATAGGGTTTGCTCAAACTTCGGGCATTGATCGGGTGGGAGGAATATCGAAATTCCGACCGGGTAACGAACCACCGTTCATAGATGGAAAAACTGTGAAGTGCAGTTTGCGTTTCGGTCTTATTCTATAGATTTCCGAATGCTCGAAGTAAAAATTAGGTCGACAGCGCATCATTGACTGATGTTCTGTGGCTGAGGTATCACCTACCAGCAAGTGAACCTCATGCTCGTCTGTCGATATCTAACACAAAAAAAAAACTAAATCTTTTATGATTGATACGTTACGAGGAACTGTTACTGCGGCGACCTATGTCGTCTGGTCACTTGAGCATTAATCGGTTGGGAGGAATATCGAAACTCCGACCGGGTAACGAACCATCGTTCATAGATGAAAAAGCCGTGAAGTGCACGATGCGCATTTCGGTCTCAGTCATAAGGTTATATTTTCTTTCTAGTGATGCCACTTTATTAATACCTAACACCTATGTGTATGTAAAATATTTTTTTGATAATGAAAATATGAAATACTAGCTTTTGGGTAAAAAATGTTTTTTAATATTTAATATACTAAATTTGATCTTATTTCTTATCCCTATAAAATAAATACGAACTCTATAGTAACTTAAATAAGAGACTTTGGTACAATGCAGAAAACTCAGCATAAAACTACTAAATTGTGTGGCGCTGATTTTCAGCCAATCAGCGCTATGTCCGAAACCGAGTCTCATTTGCATTACACTGCAACATTTCAAAAAAAAATATGTTTTAATATAAAAGCGATACTTTGTTTTGATTTTTTTAAAATTACTAGTATTTTTCATAATACTTTCATAACTTACTCATTGCTAACTCCGTGATCATCATAGAAGGGCACATTGACCTCCACCTCGCCCCCGGCCACGTCCACCAAGCTGGCGTTCTTCGCGACGCTTTTGGCCACTTCCAGAATCTTCTTAGTGTTCTCCTCCATGTCCTGGCCCGTGACGTCAGCGGGGTCGAAGTGGACGGTGAGCCGGTAGCCGGAGCCGAGCGAGCGCTTGATCTCTACTGGGGACCCGCTTGTATGGATGTGTCCCTGTGGAAATTTTTTATAAAACAGAAAAAATAAATGTCTATTTATGAAAATAATATATGAAGAAATTGAATTCTTGGTAAAAATAGAATAGGTAAGTACTATTAAATGCTTTTTTGTCATAAAATTTTGTTGTCAAGGTTCGCTTTAATTTTTTTTTGCAAAAAATTAAATTAACAATATAACAAGCTCTGACCGATAACAATACAAAACTGAATTCAAATGTTTGAAAGAAAGTAGGGATCGCTTAATTTATTAACTAAATAAAATAAATGCTGACCTTGTGCATGATGACGACCTGGTCGCTGAGCAGCTCGGCCTCGTCCAGGTGGTGCGTGGTCAGCAGGATCGTTCTGTTCGCGCGCAACTTCATTATCATTGACCAAATTTCTCTGTAACGGGAAAATTTGGTTACAAACAACAAATATATTGTACCTAGTTATATGTATTTTGTAATAACTATATGTATTATTGCACAACAAAAACCACTGGGGTTTATACAAGTGCTAAGAATATAGCTTTTTAAATCTATTATATTATTTCTCATCTTTTTTGTTGGATATCATAAAATTAGATTCAAGAAAATAAAATGATTATCACTGCAAAGGATGTAGTATTAAGTAACGATAAAATTAGAAAATAGTAAATAAGTATAAATTAAATATTAGATCAGATTTTTTTTCTGTTTTTCTATTACTTTTCTCCTTTTCTCTTACCTCTAGAGTACCATAATTTTCAGCTTAAAAATTATTTTACTACGATGTTTTTTTAGAAGAAATTTATATTGTATTCTCACTTCCTGGCGTGCGGGTCCACCCCCGAGGTGGGCTCGTCCAGCGTGACGAGGTGCGGGCGGCCCACGAAGGCCAGCGCCACGCACAGCCGCCGCCGCGAGCCGCCCGACAGCCGCGCCGCCCGCTCCGCGCCCACCGCGCCCAGCGACACCGCCTCCAGGATCCTGGGGCGGACATGTACCTGTGCTTACCTCTTGGCTAGTGGTTTTGTATAGAATGGCAAGTGATTACTGGCGTCCATACACATGTGCAACACCAGAAGGTTTGCAGTTTAAGTGTCTTCTGCTTAAATCTAACTGTTGTGATTTCCACAGACCGATGTTGAACCGCTCAATATGTTATCATGGTTACCCTACTTTTGAAAGTAGTCCCTTATGTGGAAGGAATTTATTTATTTGTGTTTCTGCCCTAATCCAGGGTGTGATGATATATGTAAATAAGAAGCGGACTGTATAAAAACTGGATTTTATGTTAAATAATAATCTTGGAAAATATAATGAACAAGTGAACGTATGTATGTTGCGGTTCGCTGATCGAAGTCGAATGCTTCTTCAAGTTCGCGCCCCGCGCCGATTTCTCTCCTCCGCCGCCCGCGCCCCGCACCGCGCCGAGCAGTTCGCTGCCACCGACCTTTGCCGAAAGCAGCCGATGTTCGAATCTCGAACAATTTGTATAATTAGCTAGCTGTACCCGGCGTGCGGTGCAACGCCACTCAAGAGTGTTTTTTTTGTGTGTTGTGTATTTTTCGGCCAGGAAGCTTGGTGTATGCAGAACAGCATGAATAGAAGCGCATAAGGTACTTACATGGAGGATTTTTATTTAAGGTGACACTAGTCGACATTTTTTCCATAGAAATTTCGGGGGGTATTACTCCACTATTTAGCACTGTACATGCAAAGTTATACATGATATCGTTTTGTCTCATTATTAATTTTGTCTGTGCAGAAACAGAATGGTAAAATAAAAAACCATTAAAAAGTTACGAGCTACCAAAGATTCGTTTTTATTGCCATTTTTTAACACAACTTTGGGCTTAAATTAGTAATAAAAGAAGTATCAAATTTTCAAAACAAAGTCGCTACAAACAAAGCACGATTATCGAAGAATACAATAACTTTTATTTGTAACTAGTGGACCCCGCAGACGTTGTTCTGCCACAATTTTGGCTTCGAAATTATATAATTAAATTGACTCTAGAAAACGTTTGTATGGGAAATAGAAAAGGGCTGTTTTTTAGGGTTTTCCCGGAAATTATTCGAATTTTTTTCTCGCCTTTTAAACCTTCCCTAGACCTCCACTAACATTTCAAGACTAAGATAAGATAAATCCGTTCAGCCGTTCTCGAGTTTTAATCAGACTAACGAACAACAATTCATTTTTATTTATATAGATAGATTGATTTATGCAGTGGTTTTTTCATAAAACTCGATTTTCCAAAGGCTTTTTCGTATTTTTTTAGACGCCCCTTTTACTATGAATTATCGTGCATCTCACTTAATAATGACTGCCCCGGTGCGGTGCGGGAGAATAGCATGCTTTTTGGCGACGCCCACCAGTGAGTTCGAGCCCGCGACTTGTGCAACCTTAAATAGCACTATATGCGAGCGTAGGTACCTGTCGACCTCAGCACGGGGCGCGCGGTTGAGTCGCGCGTACAGGTGCACGTGCTCGCGCGCGCTCAGCTGCTCGTAGAGCACGTCGCGCTGCGGGCACACGCCCACGCGCGCGCCGCCCGCCCCCGCCCGCACCACCACCTGTCCGGAGCTCGGCTGCAGCATGCCAGTCAGGATGTTGCTGGATCAAAAGGAACTCTTCAAACCTCTTGGAGAATTTGTATTTGATATGACGAATATAATAAGATGAACGATATTGATTCAGAACTTGATATATTCGGTAGCGGGCTGGTCAAATTTAAACAAAGTGTTGTTAAGCACTTAGCAGGTAGAGGTACTCTATCTGCATTAGTCAAATAAGAATTTCCTTTTTTTTCTCTAACTATCAAGTTTAATTTATCATTTGTACTAACATTTTTATTTGTTCTTTTTTTGTGTAGCTTAAGTAGATATAATTTTTATTATTTTTATTTTTAATTGTTTCTTTTTTATTTGCAATTACGAAGTATTTTTTGTAATTCTTATGTTCACCATAATTGTCATATATTTTTGAACAACAAATTGTAACTTAAATTGTAGAAAATTGTATTATATATGGTGTACTTTAATAAATAAATAAAAATAGATTGTTTTGTTTTCGACTCTTTTATTTATTTAATCATCCGGTAACAAGGATCCATAATTGTTAGTAAGAGCTTAATACTAATTCTTAATAATCTAAATCTATGAAGAATACAAGAGGCAGTGTATGCGTACACTCGCCGATTTGCACCGACAAGTGTAATCGCAAAGTGCCTCACTATACGAGCCGCATAATTTTCTTCTTCTTCGAGCCGCCCGTGTACGATGCTGTTACGACTAAGTCGTAGAAGTAAGATTTCTTTTAGGGGCCATAGACCATCTAAGCTTAAAGTGAAGGCGAACTGAATAAATACAGAAACATTACAACCATGATCATTTTAGGTAAGAATAGGAAGATTAAAAAAGACGATTAAGAAGATTCTTTCTTACCAGGGACTAACTTTGATAATCTAATATTATTAACATTTTTAATTGGTTACTCACATAAGTGTACTCTTTCCGGCACCATTGTGTCCGAGCAGAGTGGTGACTTGCCCGGGTCGCAGCTCCATACTGACCCCGGCTAGCGCGGGTTTGGTTCCCCGTCCATACACTTTAGTAATGTTGATGATGCTTACACCTGCCTTCTCATCGGTTGAAGCTATGTGAGTTATGTTGCTCTGCACTTTTTTCAGACCTGTGATAAAGGATATATTCAGGAGACTTGGAAAATCAAACTCTTTTTAACTATGATTAAATAATAATAACAGTTAAAAAAGGAATACTAAACAACATTGGCGCGAAATAATAACCATTGTACTCTAAAAAGTACAAGTAGTATGCTAAAAGTAATACCAGACCGAGATTACCGGACTGACCTGGTTGCATAAGGAAAAAACTCAAAAATCTTTTTTATCGACTAAATTGACTATATGTCAGATTTTTATTTTTAATTCAAGGTTTCGTATTCTATATAGTACATTGAGACACATGTATTGTACAATAATGTTTCCTCCATTTCAGTCAGAGCCAATAGGAGAACTTACCCCAATTCTCAATTTTAGTTAATCACATAACGAGCACATGTATACTTACCCCAAAACGTTTCCACAAGATATCCGATAGCAAAGTATAGGCCGGCGTCGAGCAGCATCATGCCGGCGGCGGCCGCAATACTCATGTCGCCGGCGGGCGTCCACAGCTGCGCCCAGCCCGCGCCCGCGCCCGCCGCCTCCGCCCGCGCGATGAACAGGAACGCGTAGCACAGCGCAGACGACATGGACAGGCTCTAACAGGCCGTATACCGACATAGTTAATGGAATAAACCTATTATACCAACTAAGAATTATTAAGGTATTTTTTTTAAAAAGAGGTACGCGAGAGAAATGCACTGGGTACCCCCCGCGAGATGTAGTGCAGGGGAAGTGTAGGACTCGAGCTCACCCGGAGAATCTCTCTGCTAGTCAGTAATACCCACTAAACCCCTAATCATTTGTATACCAATCGCTTCCATAAGAGCTGGAGTACATTTTTCAAAAGAGTTTAATGTTATCGTTTTAATTTCTTTGTGTACCTAAGATAATTTTATACCCAACCTTTTCAAATTAAATAACTGAAAACTCAAAATTATATTGGGTCTTAGCACCTCGATATATTATATCCATACGTTAGAATTGGTTTGTATGTTTCTAAATATCAAACGATAGCTCGTTTACTCGCGTTTACTCGCGACACTGCACTCGGATTGAAATGATACACAACACTTGCACACAGAAGGGCTTTAATCAATATCGATAAACAGTCTAATATAATTACAAAAACGTAACCATATCGCGACTTAGGAGACGCGCAGCGCCATCTATTTTGAGAGTTTGGAAACTCAACAAATTTACTATATTAACTTAAACATCTCGCCCACCAAGAACTCTGTTCTTTAACTTAATTAACAAAAAAAAATGAACTTTAACACAAAAAAAAAGTATAGTAACTACATACAAATTGTAATCTTTACGTAATATGGATATCTAAGCAGAAAACAATAATATTAATAGCAAAACAATAGAAAAGAAAAAAAACAAACTCAGTAATTAATCAAGAAATTAGTATCAAATAAACTAAACAATTTTGTCATTTTGTATGAGCATACATAACTTATTTGTAGGACGTTTATATAATCCAAATTTAGTTTTTATAGTTGCTACACGGGTTAAACCGTCTTGACCTGGATGAGTTTCTACAACTTTCGCTAAAAGCCACTTGGCTGGTGGAAGATTATCTTCCTTTACAATAACTACATCCCCTATCTTAATTTCATTGCCTTTAAAAGACCACTTATATCTATTACTTAATGTGACTAAATATTCCTTGGACCATTTAGACCAAAACGAATGAACTATTCTTTGACAAAATCTCCATCTATTATGCAAAGATAAATTGTCATTTGAATGATCTTGATCAGGCACAGCGATGAGAGATTCGCCCACCAAGAAATGCCCTGGGGTTAAGGGAAGGGGATCATCAGGATTATCACTAATATAAGAAATAGGGCGCGAATTTAAACAAGCTTCTATTTGGGTAAGAATTGTGCTAAGTTCCTCGAACGTCAGTGTAGAATCACCAATCACTTTTTTTAAATGGGTTTTGGTAGATCTAACTCCTGCCTCCCACAATCCTCCGAAATTAGGTGCATGTGGCGGAATAAAATGCCAAGTTGTACCTTCATTGATCAACATTTGGTTAAATTCTTGTGGAAGTTGAAAAACAGATTTCTTATGCATGTCACTTAACTCTTTCTGAGCCCCAATAAAATTAGTGCCATTGTCACTGTATAGATTTTGGCAGTAACCTCGTCTAGATGTAAATCTTCTGAAGGCTGCGATAAAGCCTTTAGATGTCAAATCTGACACAGCTTCTAAATGAATGGCTCTAGTGGCCATACAAATGAATATACAAATGTAACCTTTAAAAGATTTGGAACCTCTTCCTGGTGAGAATCTTATGTTTATATGACCTGTAAAATCTACACCTGAATTTTTAAAAGGTCTAGATGGAGTAAGCCTTGCTTTAGGTAATTGACCCATTAATGTACTATTATTTTGTTTACCGTATCTTTTACAAGTAACACATTCTCTATATATCTTTTTAACTAATATTCTTCCGCGCAATATCCAAAATTTTGACCTCAAATAGTTCAACATAATCTGTGGTCCACCATGTAAAGTTCTATTGTGTCCATCTAAAGCTATAAGTCTTGTGAAGTGACTTTCATGAGGGAGAATTATAGGATGAATTTTATTATAACTTTCCTGTGCATTCACTACTCGACCACCAACTCTTAATATATCATCTTGATCAAGAAATGGATGCAAGTTATGTATAATACTTCTTTTCGCTACATATTTCTTTGCACGTAAATCTTTTATTTCATCTTCAAAATGTAAACTTTGTGTTGATTTAATGCAAATTCGCGTAACTTCATCTATCTCTTCCTTAGTTATAAGTTTAGTAAATTTTTTGTTAGGTAGTTTAAGCTTTAAAAATCTTCTACAATAAGATAAAATTCTTAATGCTTTATTTAAATTTGAAAATTTTGTCCAAATAAAATTTTCTGTTGGTTTAATATTAGTTGTAAATGTTTTAATTGCTCTCATCTCTTCATTTGTTGTAAATTCATTTTCAGATAATTCATATTTAGAAGATTTTGATAAAAAATCAGGACCATGCCACCATAAATAAAAATTAACTATTTCTTTACTTGACAAACCTCGAGAAGCGGGGTCTGCTGGATTTTGAGTAGTGGGCACATGATTCCACTGATTCTCGTCTAACATAGATAATATTTCGGAAACTCTGTTGCTGACAAAAGTATTCCATCTGCTTGGTTCACCCTTGATCCATGCTAATACAACTGTAGAGTCTGACCAAGCAAAAAGATTAGCTTTCGGAATATTCATTATAACCGAAACTTCATAAATCAGTTTAGTTGCCAATAAAGCGGCACACAATTCAAGTCTAGGTATAGTCAGTTCTCTATCAATAGGTGCGACCTTTGTTTTTGCAGTAACTAAATTAACAAATGTATTTTGTTTATCATCAACAACTTTAATATATACAGCCGCAGCATAAGCTGAACTAGATGCGTCCGCAAAAACATGAAGTTCGCGAGAAAAAGATTTTTTGGAATTTAGCCAACGTGGAATTTTTATTCGTTTAACATTAATCAAATCATTTTTATAGCCCACCCAATCATTTAATAAATCATTAGGAAGCTTGTCATCCCAATTTAAATTAGATTTCCAAAGCCTTTGCATAAACATTTTTGATTTAACGATAACTGGAGCGATCCATCCTAAAGGATCATAAAGCCTCGCAATGATGGACAAAACTTTACGCTTAGTAATCATGTTATCTTCATTCTCATTAATTTTGTAACTATATTCGAAAGTATCTGTTATTCTATTCCAAAATATTCCTAACACTTTTAATATATTATCTGTTTTAAAAACTACGGTTTCATTAGTATTTTGACTCTCACATTTTATATAATTAGATAGTTTTTCTGAATTTGTACACCATTTTTGTAACTTAAATCCCCCGGAACCCATTAAATTGTTAATTTCCTCATAAATTTCGATAGCTTCTTCTTCACTTTCACTCCCCGTTAGTAAGTCATCAATATAAAAATCCTTAAGGGTAATTGCTGCTGCAATAGGATATTTTATTTGTTCGTCTTTAGCTAGTTGCTGTAAAGACTTAACCGCTAAATATGGTGCACAAGCCAAACCAAAAGTGAGTCGTAACATACGAAAATGTTTTATTTGCTCATTGTCAGTAGATCTCCAGTATATACGCTGATAATCTGTGTCATTCTCATCGACAAGTACTTGACGATACATTTGACATAAGTCAGAAACTATGCAATAAGGATGACATCTCCATCTCATTAAGATATGACGTAAGTCTTGTTGTAATTTTGGACCTACTAAAAGCGTATCATTTAAAGATAAGTTGTTTGCGTCCTTACATGAAGCATCGTAAACAACTCTTACTTTAGTTGTCTCTCTATCTGTCTTGATGACAGCGTGGTGGGGCAGATATATTGATTTAGGACTCTTTATCTCTTCAGTTTTAATTTCTTCCATATGTTTTTGATGAATATAATCTTCTATAGCTTTTATATATTCTTCTTTTAAATTTTTATCTTTTCTAAACCGTTTCTCTAATAAATAAAACCTATGCAACGCTATTTTATCTAAATGATTATTTAATAAATTCTGTTCGGATTCTTTAAATGGTAGGCGTACTTTGTATCTTCCGTCCTTTTCTCGTACTGTAGTCTTTTCATAAAACTGCTCACACATTACTTCTTCTCTGGACATTTTCTTATTAATTTCATTAGGTTCCTTTTCGATTTCCCAAAATTTATTTAATATTTCGTCTTCTTTCACACGAATATGAAGGTTTAATACTCTCTGGATATCGGTTGTATTTGGATTCACGACTCGACCTGATAAAACCCATCCTAGTTGCGTATTTTGCGCAATCGGACCACTAGAATTGGAAGGATATTTTAAAAGACCATTTAATATTATTTCACTGTATATCTCAGCTCCCAGGATAATGTCGATTCGACCAGGCGCTCCGTATTGTGGGTCAGCAAGAGGTAAATCATCAAGTTCAGACCATTCCTTGACAATAATTTTACTTGTAGGTAGAAAAGACGTCAAGGTACTCAATACAAAAGCTTGAACCTGCACAGAAAAATTGGGATTATGGATAGACTCTAATTTGAATACAACACGACTTTTAATTTTCATCTCACCATCACCTACACCTGATACAAGACCATTCACCGGAATTTTAACTTACCCTAATCTTTGTACAGTATCTTCCGTTACAAATGATGCTTCAGAACCCTGATCTATTAAAACTCTAACTAATTGGGCATACCCAGATACTGTACGTATTTTAGCTAAAGCGGTAGCTAATAGGATTTCGCTATGCTTATCTGATGCGAAGTGCGCAAGAATTTTTTTCTCAGAAATTGAATGAGAAGACCCCTCGGGAACAGATAGGATTTGAGTCTTCTGGCTTTCCGTTGACGGTCCTGGTACTGCCGCTCTTTCTATATGTAGGAGTGTGTGGTGTCGTCTACCACATCGACGGCAGCATGTTGATCGGTGACATTTCTTTACATTATGGGTCGATGCGAAACAATTGAAACACAACCCCTTGGATTGGATAAACTCTATTCTCTTTTCGGGGGGTTGGTTTTGAAATTGTTCGCATTGAAATAACAAGTGTTGTTTATTGCAGTGCACGCAAGTTAAATTTTTATTTGAATTTTCTTCTACAGTACAATGATAAGATTTCTGTCTTAAAGTTATTTGTTTGTTTGGTTTGCACTCCTGTACCATTTCCAACGTTCTAAATCTTGATTCTAGAAAATTCACAAGATCTAGCCATGTTGGGAGATTATCGGAATTATTCTGGCTTATATTCAATTCCCACATTTTTCTAGACTCAGTATCAAGTTTAGTTAATACCAAATAATTAATTATTGTATCCCATGAATCCGTGTTAATATTTAAATTGTTTAAAGATTTTAAACAAGCTGAAGTCGTATCTAACAGCTGCTTTATTGCCGATGCTGAATCGGATGTTATTGATTTTTGAGAAAATAAACGCTTCATAACTTCATTGACAATGTATCGTTTGTTATTATATCTTTTATTTAATTGTTTCCACGCTTCTTCATAGTTTGATTCAGTTATACTCAGATTCAGAAGGAGTTTTGCTGGTTCTCCAAACAAACAACTCTTTAAGTAGTGTAATTTTTGTACAGGATTAATATTTTTATTTTTGTGAATTAAGGAATTAAACAAATCGTGGAAAGATTCCCATTCTTCATAACTTCCTCTAAAAGTGGGTAGATTTATTTGAGGTAGTTTAATCTCATTTTGTGTTGTGGTTACAACATTTGTGGGATTAGATATTGTTTTTTCCGTAAATTTCATAAGATCTTCTTTTAGTTTAGTTTTATACTCCGTGTAAACTTCCTCAAATTCATTGTACATATCATCTTCAAAATATTGAAGTCTTTGTTTTTGTTCACTATTAACTGCACCTACTATTTTAGAGTGTGACGCATGAAAATTTTCAGAAAGCTGTTCTAAACTCTCTAACTTTGTTTCTATATAAACCTCATTTAAACGGGATTTAGGAGATTTCTTATAATTTGTAAAAGCCTTTCTTAAGTTTTCAAAATAATCTTGTTGTATCATAAGTAATGACTCCATTTTGTTTAATCTTATTTAGAATATCTTCAATGTTCCTCGTATTAATTTATTTAAGTTCCAAATAATTTTCTATGTTCTGAATGGTTAAATTTTCTATGTTCAAAATGATACAAATTTTTCTAAGTTCCGTTTAGGAAAAAATTTCTAAGTTCAAAGTGACAAGAATTTTTCTAAGTCCCAGATAACAAAAATTTTCTAAGTCCAAAATAGAGTAAATTTTTCTAAGTTCGGAATGGAGCAAATTTTTCTAAGTCTTTAACACTTGTAATTATTTTCATTAACACTGATTTTACTAAGTCTTTACACTTTAGTTATTGTTCACTTTAACTTTACTCACTGTTTACTAGTCCTTCCCGGGTTTCGGCACCATGTTTACTCGCGACACTGCACTCGGATTGAAATGATACACAACACTTGCACACAGAAGGGCTTTAATCAATATCGATAAACAGTCTAATATAATTACAAAAACGTAACCATATCGCGACTTAGGAGACGCGCAGCGCCATCTATTTTGAGAGTTTGGAAACTCAACAAATTTACTATATTAACTTAAACAGCACATCCAAGGGGGGTTTATAGGAGCCAGAACATACCACGACTATCTTGAGGCCGCTGGTGAGCACCGCCTCCAGCGAGAGGATGAGGACGAAGGGCATGAAGGTGGTGAGGTAGCCCAGCGCCGCGCACACCGCGCCCGCGCTCGCCGACGAGAACAGCTTGCCCATCAGGTAGCTGGCGGAACATGAGTGGTGAGGTGAGGACACTTGGGCAACTACGTATTGCCAATGTTATTACAAATAACATAGATTTACATAGAAGCACAGGCCTTATGTGCGCGCTTGTCACGGTTTCTCAGGGGTAAGAGTAGTTAGTTCCCACCCCAGCCGCCGCGGCGCTGCTAGTGTCCGTGTGAACGACACTCTGACGCTGGAGTCATAGCGCGCACTCTCTCGCACCCAGCCGCTTTAGAGCGTTATTGCAGTTCGGTCGTAAGAGCGAGCGAGACAACGCGAGGGGAGGAGTCAGCGGACTGCTCAGATGTGTGTGTCACACCGATACATTGCCACGCGCTCTACAGGTCAATGCAGGACTACTTTTTCTGTGCCAAAAGTTAATATGGGACTGTACTTCTATGTAAATCTATGTAATTTGCTTATTGGTTAACTTTTGAGTGGTGGTGTATAAGCTCACCAGAAGCTAAGCACAGACAAGCCGAATATGAAGAGCAGGGCGAAGATGAGCGTGGGCGCGGTGGTGGGCAGCACGCGGCCGTAGTGCAGCACGGCGGTCACCAGCAGCATGGTGGCCGTCACCTCCAGCAGCGAGCTGAGGAACCAGGCCAGCGTGTGCCAGCGCAGGTCCACGCCCATCACTGACATTAGCTGCAAACATACCATGGTGAAAATAGAGCTGTTGCCTAAACTCACCAATAGATGGCGGTATGTTCTATACATTTTATCAGAATGAGTGCACAATTTTTGTTAAAAAGTTTGTGTGCTTCGATTTGATACGAGATTGTAAAACGAATAAAACATTACACAAGTGATATAATACATTATTTAAGGGGGGGGTAAGGTATTAAAAAAAAAAATTTTCGATTTTTTTTTTATTTTTCTAATTGAATACATAATATCTCAAGAAGATTGTGTTAAAATTTCAAGTCGATCGGGGCAAAATTGACGAAGTTATGAGTATTTCAGCGTCCGTTGCCAGCCTGAGGTTTTATACCTGAGCCAGGTCAGGCCCATTTATTACGACTTGAGCAAGGACGAACTGTTGCAGCGATGTCTTGGAGGTTTCACGCAAAATAATAATGAGAGTCTCAATCAGCTCATTTGGAAAATCTCCCCAAAGTCTGTCAGTGGCACCTCTACAATTGTTGAAATTGCAGCGAATGTAGCTGCATGTATTTTCAATGAAGGTTCTTCTGCCTTGCTGGCCTTTTTGCAAGAGATGAACATCGGTACAGGGCCAAGTTCTCACGAATGGGCACGACAAGCTGACGAGTTGCGAATTAGTAGAGCAGAGGAGCAAGCAGCGCATGACAGTAAAGAAGAGAGAGTTTTGCGTAGACAAATGCAAAAAGATACATACATACATATACATCACGCCTCTTTCCCTTTGGGGTAGGCAGAGATCACGGAATTGCATATGCTCCGATCCTTACATACCACTTTCGCTTCTTCTACTTTCATCAATGCTTTCATACACACTCGACGGTTACGAGTACTTTTGACCTGGCCCTTTTGCAGAAGGTCCCCGATCTGATCAAGGTACGTTCGCCTAGGTCGACCACTTCCGACTCTCCCACTCACACCAGTTTCATAAATCTTTTTCGATTCCCTACTTTCATCCATCCTTTCTACATGCCCAAACCACCTCAACATACCTTTCTCAATTCTCGTCACTACATCGTCTTTTACTCCGCAACGCTCTCGAATTTGATGCTCTAGATCATCTTGATGGAAGCCTTTTGTTTTCATTTTAAACATACAAAAATAGACTTTTATCAAATTTGCGCTGAAATACATTACATTTTAAAAACAAGAATGCGCAAAGTATCACTTTAATTAACCGACCTCGAATTAAAAAATGGCAATACTAAGTTATAGACCACTACATAGACGATTTTGATAAAAACTAGGTAATGATTATTTTTACAGATTAAGGTAGGTTTAATATTCAAGCGCATTTACTTACCATCGTGTTACCAGATTCTTTATCCACTAAAATAAACCTGACTGCCGAGGACACGGTGAAGAGGAAAGAGAAGAAAAATGCGACGATTAGCGCCTGCGACTCGTACAAAGAAGTTTGGAAGCTGAAACATACAGTATTATGTATGGTGAGTGTTATGATCATTGAAACAACATTCAGACAATAACTAGCTTTATTATCAACTACCCTCTCATAACTTTATGCTATAATGTTGACATTAATATCATAACAGTAAGAGCACGAGAGATAGTATGATCGTACGCTTAAGATCAGATCATCAAACTTTGTATCTCTCATCTCGAGATAAGAGTGAGTACTCACTCGTTACTCCATGACTGAGTACAAACATGGTAAGAAGACACAAAAATGTCACTGACCTTGTGTCATCTCCTATCTTTCCTTAGAAGTCGAAAGCAATAAAATAATAATTTTTATATGAAACAACTCGTATAAAGAATACTAACAGATCCTTCCTGTAGCACGGATAGGGGTTTTGCTGAGTGTAGACAGTCCAGTCTGCTTCATCAGAGACCTGCCTCTTGCGTCTCCCGGAGGAGAGCTGGATGATGGCCTTCTCCACGATGTCCTGCACCTGGATGAAGCCGCGGAAGTAGCGCATGTTCTCCAGGAAGCTGGCTTCAGGTCCGGGCGTCCAGAGGCTGTGTTTAAGAGAACAATTGGTTTCGACTTTGGAAGTCACATCCGTAGCTACGTGGCTACGTGTACTTGCTGTGCCTTGATTCAACGAACAGTGAGACCCCGGGTCTTTGGAGACCCCGGGGCCCTCCGATTTCTTGCGCCGAAGACGGCCACCGTGGGGTTTTAGTCGGTAGGTCCGTGACGCATTGACTCTTTGGAGTCCGGTTGCGGAAGTCCGACATAACCCGTTGCTCCCCCCGGAGTAGCGGGTATCATTGATGATTTCACCACGAAAAAAAAAAAACGAACAATAAGAAAAAAACGAACAATAAGAAAAAAAAATGAAAGTAAATTCCCGAGACCCCAATGGGGCATGGGGCAGCCAAATTTCTGTCTATTTCACCGATAATTTTTCTTTACAGGCAAGCCTGCTGTGCCCTACCCGACCGAAACATTTTTTTTTTTAAATCGTATTTCCCTGGGATTCGAATTCACGATCTCCGTTGCTAAACGCATCGCGCTATGATGAGCCACGGAGGCGGTGAACAGTATCTGAACGACTTACTAATTCTTAGTACGTTTGGTGGTCGGCGAGTTCTCGATGTCCATGCGTATCTTGTATTCGATGTTTAGCGGCAGACTGGTCTGCGTCTCGGTCATGTTCAGGAACACCAATCCTGTAATCGGTACAATAGATACAGCTCACTAAATCTCACTCGGGTTGTTCATTCAAATGAATTGAATTGAAAATTGAAGAGAATTCCTAGCATTAATAAACTACTATACTACACATGCCTAGCATCGAAACCTCTGTCTACCGGTTACTTAGTAGAAATTGCTTCTTATTTTTACACGTTCCCTGTCCCAAACAAAAAACCAAATCGAGCCGCAATTTCAATAGACTTTTTGCAAAACACAAGTAATATTTTTTAAAGACCTAGAAGCAAGTATTAAGTTACCCTGAAACACATATATGGCCCAGGGACTTAAACATCAGTGCTTTCCAATCGTAAGTTTCTTGAGCCGTATATGGTTTCTATAATATTATCAGAACCATGGAGAAGATTGTTAACAACCTATATGAGGTAGGTTACCGGCAAGCGAGGATAAGGACAAGCTGTAACCCCGCCTTCCGCTAACCAGTCAGCTGAGGGGCCCTTGGGCTTTAGTTAGTAGGGGTCCATTGCACCACCGGACTGACCCCCATATGCCACGCCACGCAAACGGGCAATCTATTTACAGGCCCGCAACGGAGCATGCCCCTCCGGTCGGCAGTGGTCGGCAAAGTGCGGCTCCAGAGCCGCGTGTGGCTCTTTGGCTCCTTAAGTGCGGCTCTGGCACAAATATCCACGGAAGGCGCAGTAATATTTTCATTTAAAAAAAACATATTTTTAAGTATGAGATTTAGTTTTATTTAGTGTAATAAGCAGATTTGGCTCCCATTTTTTTTTTGTTGTTGTAATGTTCATATTTGGCTATTTGGCTAATAAGTTTGCCGACCACTGCCCTAAACTAATGATTTCCCAACGTTAAAGTTTACCGGCAGTGAACTCGTTGACGGCGGCGAGCCGCGCGGCCTCCGCCGCCAGCCGCCGCTCGTCCGGGGCGGGCTGGAAGCGGTCCAGGTTGAGGCAGCGCGCGAACTGGGACGCCTTGCCCAGCAGGCGGCCGAGCGCCTGCAAACATTTGCTTTGTACACCATTTTAACATTTAATTATTAGTTTCTTATAACCAGATTATCACAGATCAGAAGAAGTAAGTAGAAGTGCAATGTGTCATAATTTGTACCGGATCGACTGTTGACAAATTCACACAAAGGAATGGAGTATTTAATATTTTTTTATTTTTTTATGAAGAATAAGTAAGCATTTGACCGCAATCCTGCCTGATGGTAAGAGCGGATACGATCTAAATGGGAGCATGCTTACTTAGAAGAAGCCTATTCACTCTGGCTTTGAAGACGTCAAGATTGTAAGATACGGGAAGGACAGACCCAGGTAGAGAGTTCCATTCTTTGGCGGTTCGGAGGATAAAGGTTTATATAATACATATACGAGTATAGTTACCAAACTAAACTTTATGTGAAAGATTTTCTGTGCAGATTATCTTAGTTTTCTTTCTTTCAATGAAGCTAGAATACACAAAGTGAAAGGAAGATATTGATTGAAAATACTCTATATCCTCTATACCAACTCTATCGTTATTCTTGTTATACAAATCTTTACCTCAGAATCCCCAATGCCATCAAGCAGCTCGTCAACATCCACATGAGGCGCCGACACATCCCCGAGCAGTGCCACTCGTATCTCGCGATATTCTTCGGCCGCCAACAACTGCTGCAGAGCCTTCAAGCCGGCTCTGTGCGCGGACATCTTGTCTATGGAGCAGAAGGCGTCCGCGAACGAGTGGATCAAGTTGAACATTTTTGCCATCGGAGTGAATGTGGAGTTTGCCTGTAAGGAGGTTTGAATTTCATAATAAATAGTGTAGTGTCATCTATGATCTGCTACTAGAATCAATACGAAGACGTCTAATCCTGAATCGCGCTATATAAATGCTTCCGTGCGTTGAGTACATATACAACATCGCGACATCAACCACTGGGGCCTTAGGGCCGGCCAGTCAGTGGTTCGACTGGTCGAAGCTCTTTAGGTTGCAGGAAGAGCACACCTCCCTTCCTCCACAAATAGCTATGATAGTGTCGTCAGGTCTCATAGATCTTAATACGAAGCTTGTATAAAGTGCGGTATAGTGACCGTTTTTACACAATATAATAACCGCTACACATCTTTCACTTCACATATATACAGTAATTAAGCAAAGACATATTAAGCCAAAATAACTCAATCCGTGCGAGAGATGAGGATAGGAAGAATAATGATAGCGGCGCCTGATCCCTACTTATTTAACTCTCACATTAATCGAACAATGTTATTTATAAAATATTAACAGAAATAAATTATTTAGCTAAATTGTCGATAATGGAAGGATCCTAAACTAGGATGAAAACTGACGGGGTCGGCTGTCCTATCCCAATGGTTGTTATTGAGGTTGGTTTTAAATATTCTGCGAAACTTTGTGAGCGTGATTCAGGATACGTGACGTCATTTTGTATAGCTGTCTCGTTTTGTCGTCAACTTCTACTGCTCTAGACGGCTGTGGTACCTGCTCAACCACCCGCCGCACGGCCGGGCTGGGGGGCGTGTAGAGGATCTTGCCCATGAGCAGGGGCTTGACGAAGCTCCACACTATCTTGCCCCCCTCCATGGCCACCACGTCGGCGTACAGCGAGCGGCAGAACTCCGCTGAGAGGAAGAACATTCTGTTACGTATAGGAAAGTACCAGTGATTTTTCATAAATTAAAAGAAATAACTTTAATCTGATTAAAACTGACCGCATTCGTAACTTATTGTTAAACGTGATGCGTTTAGCACCGGAGGTCCTGGGTTCGATTCCCGGGGAAACAAATGAAAAATATTGTTTCGGTCGGGTAGGGCACAGAAGGCTAATCACCTACTTTCCTGTAAAGAAAAATGATCAGTGAAACAGTCACAGAAATGGGTCTGCCCCATGCCCCACTAGAGGACTCGGGAATTCACTGATTAAAAATAGACTTATTTATAATATAATATAAACTAAAGGAATTCTTAAACAAATAATGTAGATTTTTCTGCAGTGAATATTGAATATTACTACAGTGCAATAAAAGTTACCCACTGGAAGTAATATTGAAGCTTTTTGAATATTCCACTCTTATGAGGGTGTTAGAGTTCCGAAATGATGTTAGTTAAAAATATATATAAGACAAAAACTATTGATGGCTGTACATAGTTTTTGTATTTATTTTATTTGTGAATTATGTGTTTGAACCAATAATAAATATTATTTTATAATAAATTAAATGATATTATTATAAAATAAGTATCTTATCCTCACTCGGCAACACCCGGAGCTGTTCTTCGTCCGGCTCGGAGGAGAGGTCGACGCTGCTGACGATGGTCTTGTAGAACCGGCTGACCCCCGAGTGGAACGGCTTCCCGCACACCATGCGGCCCGCCCCCGCCAGCAGCTCTGGGGCTGGGTGAAAAAGCAGTCGTTAGAGGGCAGTCGAGCATACTTTTTTATTAATATTTTGTATGGTTCTTCACCGATTTTTTTTGCTCCAGAGTGAGATTGAATAAATTCGTTTAAGTTCAGACCGATTCTGCTAAATTATATAAACAGTTGCTGTTTTTGTGTTAAGTACTAGTGTCTATCTTTCATGGAGATAGCAAAAAAAACGTTAAACTTAAAAAAATAAAGATAATTAATCACACACTTAGTGGGAATATACAGTACGAGCGGTAAGTCTGTTGCATAAATACACTCCATTTCAATTTATTGTTTGGTTGCCTTTAAGTGCCGCACTTTAAGTTATTTTTAAGATTTTGATTCTAATCTTTTGCAACCATTGACGTAGTATTAAATATGTCAATGCATCCATCGTATCGAATTCACCGCTTACCAAGAATCTTCACCACCGTAATGCAAAATGCTGATTCTTGTAGTCAATATATTTATCAAGCTATACGAGCTATATATCCCACAGTAAGTCACCGCTACCTTCCCTTTTAAATATTTAAATATGTACAATCATATTATATTTTTATTCAGTAAGCGGGACACGTACAGGACATGAGGTCTCCAATAGAGAAGCCGGCTCTGAGCCGCTGCAGGAGCGGCTCGGCGGCGAGCGCGGCGGTCAGGTCGGCCACGGCCCGGCGCGCGCGCGGCAGCAGCTCGGCCGCGCCCGCCGCCCGCGCGAGCACCGCCGCGCCCTCCGCCGCCGACAGGTTGGACGCCGCGTACAGTTTGGTCAGGAGGAACGATTTAACCTGCGGGACAACGTTGATATTACAGATCAAACGGATATCCGGTGTGGAGGAAGGAAGGATCTTCCTTCAACCTAAAGGGGGATCCTCGACCAGTCGAACCGTTGACTGGCCGGCCCCAACGTTTCTATAAATGCTACTACGTTAAGGTTCTTCAAACTTTAAACTGTTGTCGCTCTGAAGTTTCGACGCTTTTCCGCAGCAGCAACAGATGTCACTATTACCAACGTCACCGACATTTACCAGTGGGGGTGACAACTTTACCGACAACGGGCAGCCGATGATGATATAAAAGCTGAGTTACCGCCACGAAGAGTCATTCCACGTGCACCAACTAAAGTAGTAGAAACTCTGCCCAATTGTGGATAATAATTACAGTGTCAATTTAATAGTGATCTAAAGTGAATTATAGCTAAAGTTATACTTTTGTATCGTAGTATCTGAGTGCATATAAAGTGTGGTCATGTTACATTAAAGGTATCTGCATTAATGGTGTTTATTTTCTTCACAAAACATATTCCATCATTGGAAAGGCTTCGAGATGGCGACGCGATTCAGCTTAATTCTATGAATGCTTAATTTTATAATGCTTTATATATGCAAGATCATTAATTATCTAATCATCAATGTTACCTGATCCAGTACAAAGGTAAAGTTGATATTTTCAATTAAAACCGGCACAATCTTCTTAGCTTGATCGTCTTCCATGTCGCAGAACTGCTCTTTAACCGCAGAGTAGAGCTTTTCTGAAGTGACATTGTCCAAGTTCCCTGGGACGAGCACCTGGGCCAAGCTGGCTTCTTGGCAGATGAATGGTTTAATGCTGTATATGCCATACTTTTGAGACAATATCTGGAATGAAGTTGTTTATTTTCAGGCATACATATTTTTATTGGCAGTATTAATAATCATACGAATATTTGTCAATGTAGGAATAGAAGTCACAACCAAAAAAGTAGGTATTATAATTTATATTCAATGATACTATGTTAGTCTCGTCTTATTCATAAACGTGGAAAAAGGTTGAAGTAGTTCAAGTATCTTTAGAACTAAAGAAACAAAACTGTTAAACTCTTTACTATATTATAGAAATTGTTCTATAATAAAATTCTCGTGTCACAGTTTTCGTTGCCATACTCCTCCGAAACGGCTCGACCGATTCTTACCAAATTTTATATGCGTATTCAGTAGGTCTGAGAATCGGACAACATCTATTTTTCATCCCCCTAAGTGATAAGGGTTGTTCACACTAAAAAATTTTTTTTTTTAATTTTTGGACGAAATTTTTTGTTTTTATATTTTTATAATGTGGCATTAAAAAATACATAAAACCCCTGCTTTTTTTGTCAAAAATCTTGACCCGTGCGAAGCCGGGGCGGGTCGCTAGTTGTTCTATAATATAGTAAAGAGTTGTCTTTGGTCTTATTAGATTTGCTAGAATACCCATTTGATCCGTAGTCATATTGTAAATGCGCTTTTATTGGCTTGGCCTTAGTTCAAGCGAAAACGGAGCAGCTTGACTTTTTGACCGAGGATTTATTAGAGATGCGATGTAATAAAAGACTTTCTATTGACCCCGAAGATATCTTAAACGAGTAAAGCCGCGAGCGTCCTCTAATTGTTAGGATAATTTATAAATTAGGAAAATTTACATTTAGAATGTACATATACGGTCTTACTTATAAACGTAGTATAAGCTTGATATAGTTAAAATATGTTTTGTCCCGCTCTATTGAATACAAAAAGACTACCAAAAGAATAACAAAAGAATAAAAACATATTTTAACTATATCAAACTTATAGTCTTAATAATATGTAAGTAGGTATATAACTAAAACTCAATTCTCTCACCGGTTCCAAATGTATTTGACCTCCGTAAAGGTTCTCTGCTACGCTCCAAAATGCTGTGTTGTTAACTCCAATTTCCTTCAACGATAGTTCTATACGATCCGGATTTTTAAAAATGTCCGACAGCGTTACTAGAAAAATATGTTTTTAAACTATTATTAATTCTGAATTGTTATATGATATGCTGTGATATAATAAAATTAAATTTATTTTTCACTGCATATCATTAATTGCATAAAATACTAGATAATAGGATGTACATATGAAAACAAAACTAGATATTCTCTTTAAACTAGAAATATTTTGATGTCATTTTCCCATACTAAATAATTTGTTTATATTCTCGCAATATATTTTATTCAATTAGGAATATTGGTTTCACAATCAAATATTAATGAATCATTAAGAAAGGACTATTCACATCTGTTCTAAAACTATCCGGCTCGAAGTACCACAAAATTTCAGATATACAATGATAAGTAACTAGTACGAACTATTAATATCGTGTACAATGACGTAGTTTTTCAACTGAGCCAGCACCCGCAGGCCGTCGAGCAGCGCGGTGACGTCACGCTGCAGCGGCGAGTCGCGCAGCAGCGGCGCGGACTGCTCTAGGATAGCTTCGACACTAGAAATGGAAAATTTCAAATATAACTGTTGTAATATGTATAAATTTGTGCCTTCTATAATCTGTAGTAATCTTTATTAGTCTATATTATATACTCTATGATTTATTCTTTCTCTCTACTCTGTGGTCGTTAATAGAAAGTATTGCATTATAATCTTAATTAAATTATTCAATATAAAATAATAATTTTCATTTAAAAATAATAATAACAATAGTTTATTTATTTTTATATTCTAATCATAATAATTAAATAAAATGATAAACGTGGTAGACTAAGTAGACAAATGCGATTTATTAATTATATTATTCATCTAATATATAAAATTTCCATGTCACAATGTTAGTTTCCGTACTCCTCCGAAACGGCTTTACCGATTTTTACCAAATTTTATATGGGTATTCAGTAGGTCTGAAAATCGGTTACTATTTATTTTTCATACCCCTAAATAATAAGGGTTATTCACCGTTAATTTTTTTTTTTAATATTTGTACGAAATTTTTTGTTTTTATTTTTTTATAATGTGGCATTAAAAATACATACAACCCTATATTTTTTTACTCTTCTATTACCAACCCCTGCTTTTAGAAAATATTTACATGGCAAAACAACTTTTGCCGGGTCAGCTAGTTACTTGCTATAAAGCATTCAAAACGGGACATATAATTAAATCATATTTGCATTACCTAAATTGTTTTATACAAAGAAGCTATTTCAAATAGTTGTCTGTGCAAAATTCTATTAGATTTTTACAAACCTCTGCAACCAGCCATGTAAGGTATCGTCCATCAGCATTTGCATAACAAAGTCTATCGAAGCTGTTAGTTTTCCATTCAAAACTCCTTCGAGGTCCATTTTACTGAGGAATCTTAAGATCACACCGACATGTTCCAGGATAACCTCTACGGGTTCCAGAATATTGGAGATGAAGTTAAAACGCCAGAACTCTTTCTCTTGCAGATCGGGTAACTGGGTGACCTGAATAAATGTAAGTGGTAAAAAAAAAATGATAGTTTTGAGAAGAGACTGAATACCGGCTAATTTACTATGGGAGTTATACCGGTATAATTTACTGAAAAAAATTACTGTGGTAAGTTTAGTGTGTATTACTCTTTAAAACTAATATCATGGTATCTCAGTCAGACACGTATTTTGGAAAATAAAAATTAACCGGTTTCAGTCCCTGTTTTTGAGTGATCGCTATTAATATGAGTATTAATATACATAATTATATGTATAAGGCTGTATAATATATATATATATATATATATATATATATATATATATATAGCAAAGCGCCCCGGCTTCACACGGGTGCAATGTAGATGTACTATACACAAAACATAGCCTATGTTACTCGTTGATAATGTAGCTTTCTATTGGTGATTTTTTTAAATCGATCTAGGAATTTTTGAGTTTATTCATAACATACGAAAATACAAATCTTTTCTTTTTATAATATTAAGTATAAATAGTATAGATAGATAAGTATAAATAGTGTAGATGTGAGCTCACCTTTTGGCTAATTAAAGTGGTGTTCAAGTGACCGCTTAACAACTTAATAATTTCTGTGCAATTATATAGTTGGCACAGTGTTTTATTAAGTTTAAATGACGAATTCTCTAAAGGAAATCCTTTGACCTAAAATGTAATAGTTTAAAAGTATTAAAGTATTTTTAGGGTTTACCATATCTTACTAGTAGATTAACTATACACTATATGAAAATAAGTTACTCGCTGATAATGTATCTATCTATTGGTGAAAGAATTTTTAAAATCGGTCCAGTAGTTTTTGAGTTTATACATTACAATTTTCTTTTATAGAATAGGGGGCAAACAGGTGTCTCACGTGATGGTAAGTGATCACCGCCGCCCATAGACATCCGCAACACCAGAGGGCTTGCAGATGCGTTGCCGGCCTTTAAGAAATGTGTCTTGTTTTTTAAAGGTTCCGAAGTTGTATCGGTTCGGAAAAACACCCGGCGACAGTTGGTTTCACAGAGTGGTGGTGCGAGCCCTCGCCCGGCAATATTTTCAGTATTTCGAATGTCAAGCGATCGTACAGAAATATTGCCGGCCACACGTGAAAACGCTTAGCCATATCAAATATATGGCCGGGCCATTACTGCAATATTGCACAGACTGACTGGTACTACTGGCAATGTTGCCGAGCACTGTAATAAAATATTGCTGTGTTCACAGAATGGTTGTGCGAGCCAGGAACAGAAACATAGAAAAATACAAATCTTTCCTTTTTTTATTACAATAGTATAGACTTATAGAGTATAGATAACATTATTATTACTTACTGTGTTTATATTGAGGGTAGAATATTTAATAGCTGACAGAGCAGCAGCATCTATTATCTGGTCTAAATCCTGAGTCAAACTAACGTCATCTCGCAGGAGTTGCTCTAAGGGGATATGGACATCCAGATTGCGGGCGACGTCCGCTTGGAGCTGGACTACAACAGGGACGGCTGTGAAGCCCGGTACGTGTTGTAGGTGCGGTAAGTACGATCTGAGTACTCGTGATATACCTGACAGAAGGTTGATAACCCTGGAATAAAAATCAATTAATTATGAATTAGAAGTTCAGGTAAAGCGGTGTTTTTTTATGGTAGATATCGACAGACGAGCATGAGGTTCACTTGATGGTAGGTAGGCCACAGAACATCAGTCAATGATGCGTTGTCAACCTACTTCTTACTTCGAGCATTCGGAATTCCATAGAGTGACGCCGAAACGCGCAATGTGCACTTCACGGTTTTTATCATCTATGAGCGGTGGTTCGTTACCCGGTCGGAATTTAGATATTCCTCCCACCCGATCAATGCCCGAAGTTACCAGACGTGGGGAAAACATGCTTACAGAAAATTATAGTATATATTATAGTATATGGGCAGGTGTTCTACCGAAGGCGCCAACGAGCCCGTCAGGGCATTTATTGCATTACATAAAGGAAAACACCTATGCACAATTATTGCCATGTGCTCGTTATGACAAAAAAAGGCAATCTAAGCTATTTTCTTTATCGATTTTGACAAAAGCAAGTTGATAGTGCTCTCAGAAAGGTACCTTTGTTACTTCCTTAGAGCACTATGTTCACTTACCTGTGAACGTTTTCAAGTAAAATATTTAACAGTATTAATGTACGACTCTTTCTGAATTCTATTTATATGTTTGTTAAGATCTCCATGTACATATTTCTAGTTATAATTGTATCGGACACTTACAAGGTGGCGTTGCCGAGGGCATTTCTGTTAACATCCTTCGCGAGACACGCCGCCAGCGCGGGGCCGCCCCCCGCCAGCTCTTCCAGGAGGTGCAGCTTGACCTGCTCCAGCAGCTCGTTGAGCGACTTGTTCAGCTCGTATTTTGTGTAGTTGCGTGTGGATATCAGCTGGAAATACGGATTGAGTTATATATGGACGCATACACATATACGGTAGACCGGAGGAAAGCTTCGGAGGTATGTTTGTGTTTTTTTTATAAGAAAGATAAGCCGTTTAAAAACAAATATACGATTAAATGTATTTGCTTATATTAAATTACCCATCAATTGTTTTCTTTTCTAAAGTACAATTGTAATTAAAACATATTTAACTGACAGATCTTGTTACGTTTTCATCTGTAAGTTGAGGATGTTTTAAGTGAGAGATTATTCATAGTTAAGCAAAAAATGAGTCTGACATATTATGGACAAAAATAATCATACTACTAATTCATAATACTATGATTATGTTTGTCCATTTATATAGGTACAAAATAACTTCTAAATGTTTAGTTTAGCGAACACGTCGTTGCGGATTCGATTTTCGTCCTTAAAAAAATAATGTGACAAATATTTGTTCAGATGCTGCATATTTTGTTCCCGATATAAAGATTTTTACATTACACGATTTATCCCCTACACCCGCGTGCAATGTATATATGTGCACGCTCGATATTGGACTTCGTAAGATATAATATCTATATGTTTGTTTCGTTTGCAATAGATGAACTCACTTCGCCGACAGCCATGTCCCAGTGGAAGCGGTCCCGGAGCGCCAGCTGGATGTCCCGCAGCGCCGTCCCGCGCGCGCCGCACAGCAGCGTGTCGTAGTCCTGCTTCTTGAACAGCTGCAGAGTGAGCTGCTTCGCCCAGCTCGTGGCCTGCGGGCACGCCGAGCAGTAGCTGAAAGTTTTGAAACTCACTTGAATACAACTAAATATTCCTGTGCATCACACTTATTTCTTAAATTATTCCTTTACTGCTCGTGTTATAAAACTCTGGAATTCCCTACCTCTTTCTATCTAAGCTCAATCTCTTCCTATTTTCAAACGAATGCTGAAAGACCACTATCTCTCACTATTCAAACTATATTTAGTTATTTATTTTTATTGTGATTATATTATGTGTACTTAATTATTCTATTAATCAATAATCATTATATACTTTTATATCCCTCCTATCTTTATACATATATCTCAAACTTCAATCACTTTCTGTTTTTTAGATTAATTCTATAGGTTATGTTTTTAAAGAAAGTGTTAAATAAAAATATAATAAATAACACAATATCGTTTATTTATTTAAATACTATAGTTAAGGCAAAATGATAGAGTCGAGTCTTCTCTTAAAGCAGTACTATTGCAGAAGTCCTAGACGACAGAAACAGAGCTATACAGAACATATCGCGCCGTCACGTTCTCGTAAAGTAAGACGGTAATAGTATTGCTCCTTGAGATGGTGCTATAGCACCAGTTCTCATAATAAATTGTATAGCAGCATTTATTTATTAAACTTGTATAGCAGCATTTCTCATGCGCTAAGCGAGAAACTGTCCGACATATTGTCCACAAGTTTTTTGATTACTGACATCCCACATGAGTTGAACCACTCAGACTGTGTATTGTAAACTATATTGGATGAGAAGGATAAGAAGTTAACTGCTGTATTGGTTACCCAGACCTTATACCAGCTGGGTTTGACACTCCAGCCGGGCTAGCATGACAAGCGCGACAAAATTTTGTCTACCGTTTTCTCGTGTTTCAATCGACTATCGCTTTATTTCTTTCGGGTCTAACATGACAATTACACTTAAAACTCGACTTTTAATATCAAAAATAGATACATTTGTCGATCGAGATATCTTTTCTATCAAAATTGTCGATGTCGAGATATAATATATCGAGATATTTAACATCTTAGTTTGTCTTCTCTCGCGCGAGATATATCTCGTGGCGTTCATGCTAGCCCGGCAGTAGTGCTATTGGAGACAATATGAGATGTCACCGATGACGGTCCGTGCACAAGAGGCCTATCATATAGCACAGTGAATGCCACAGTCCATCAATAGGGCACGGGGCAGATACATTTAGATAGTTAGATAGATATAATATTTCTGTGTCTAAATCAATTATTATTTTTTACAAGCTAATTCAGTATAAATCGATTGCTATTGTAAATAAAGACCATGGCCCATCGCTAATGAAACACTTAATTTTATATTTTAATCTAAATATAAAATTAAGTGCTTAAACATTTTACTTACGTATTGTTCAAATACAGTGTACTAGCGTCAACCACATTACTCAGTACACCGAAAGCTATTTTCGTCAACGTCCGTTTCGACAACATGTCGAGAACCGAACCCCGGAACCTTGCGATGTTCTCGTCACTGACCCACTCAGGTCGTCGGGGCGACTGGGGTCCTCGAACTATGGACGCCAGTTTGATTTCCGCTTTAGATATTTGTGCATTTAGATCGTTGTAGTTGACTGTACTCGGTAGTTTTAACGAATCTTCATAACCCTGTGATAGAAAATATATCATTTTGACGAGCTCGTTGTAATAGTCTTCTAAATAAATAAAAAACATAGGTAAGTAGAGGATCCGAAGATGGCCTCGTTTTTAAAGGCCGGCAGCGCATCCTCTAGACCTCTAGCGTTGTGGATGTCCATGCGCGACAATAATCGTACCATACGGTTGGACCACCTGTCCGTTTGCCTGATCTATACTAATATTATAAAGAGGAAAGATATTTTTGTATGTTATGAATAAACTCAACTACTAGACCGATTTTAAAAATTCTTTCACCAATAGAAAGCTACATTATCAGCGAGTATACATAGGCCATATTTTGTGTATAGTACATCTTCATTACACCCGTGTGAAGCCAGGGTGCGCTGCTAGTAAAAAATAAAACTCATGAGGAAGTCTATGCGTACGCTAGTCGATAATAGTAGTGATGTCCGACTGACCTGCGCCGCGAACCGCAGCGGCGTCACCTCCGCGAGCAGCCGCGCGCGGTCCGCGCACAGCGGGCGGAGCAGCGCGCTCAGCCGCCCGCCCGCGTCCGGCGCGTACTGCCGCGCGCCGCCCGCCGCCGCGCACGCCGAGCTGTTCGCGCTGAGGTCGTGGACGAGCCGCACTACCTGCGATGTTCAGATTATTGGAATAATGCAAACTGTTGTGGTCTCAGGCAGAATGACCAGCGCTTAGGAACACGTCTGCTCCACAGCAATTATGCTTTATCAGCATTAGCTGAGCCAGGGCCAATTACAACCACAACACACACATTTACCCTCTTAAAATATACCTTATTCCCTTTTTTCCCTAATTTTTATTTTGTGTGTTTCGTTAGTAGTAAATGTTGTCTATGTCTATATATATGACATATAATTACGTTAAGGTCATTATTAATTTTCTTTTTATGGTTGCATTAATAGGACAAGCCGGGCTTATGGGCTTGTATGGTGGTCTCGTCACGGTATATACATCACGCCTCTCACATTGCAGTAGGCATAGATCACGGCATTATATATGCTCCGATCCTTACATGCCACTTTCGCTTCTTCTACTTTCATCAATGCTTTCATACACGCTTGTGAATCGAGAGATCGTCCCCGATCAGGATCGAAGTACGTTATAAATAAAATAACTGTATGATTGGAATAATGCTAAGCTGTAAACATGGCATGCGGGTCCGCGATCAAATGTGTCCGAACTAAAAGAGAAACAATCTAGGAAAGGAGAAATAATCGCGCGGCTGTCTTCATTTGATCGACTAATATAACGTAACACACGTGTAGATAACGCCGTACTTTGGTGTGAAAACGTCTAAAAAGTAAATTGAAATGACAAAAGATAATAGTTTAAAATATTTTCAGTAAGTAAACATTGTTCTATGGTTCATTGGTATTTTTTATTTAAATTTTAAATATGTAAAAATACAAATCATATAAACAGCCTAAATGAATGAAAAGTGTCAAAAAGTAATACGTTTTTAAAAATGTCTACTTTAAGCTACAAAACTAGCAAAATGACTTACATGTATCTGATCCAAATTGTTAAGGACATCATCAGCAATATCGAAGCTTTTCTCAACAGAATCAAGGAAACTTGTCGCCAGCTCTCCGGCGTACAGACCCCGCAGTTCCGACCACCAGTCATCCCCCGCCAGGAAGCCCAGCACCACGCTGTGATGCTGGAGGCTGCTGCCCAGGTACTGCATATATATGGGGATATCGAGATCCGATGCGTACTTTATCGATCTTTTCAACGAAGCAACTATCGAATCCCTAAAAAAATAAAATAAAATTTGGGTGGAGATTTAAAGTTGCAAAATTGTTATCAATAAAATATAATACTAAAAATGATATGATGTCATAATATAAAGCGTCTCTGGAACTTACTTTTCTTTGAGGAATTCAAATACATTATTGACATCATCCATTTCGTCAGTCTGCAATACTTTTACAATATTCAATAAACTGCTTCTAGCTTCATCATAATCATCGTCAATAACATGTTGCACTGCGTTATATATTATTTTATACTGTTTTGTACAAATAATAGCTTTAATTCTTGTATTATCACCTAATATTTCCTTACTAGAATCATTTTTTTTAATATTATCACACAATATTTCTAACGCATTGGTAAGTTTGTAATCGTTCCTGTTCGTCCACAATACGTCTGTTATAACATCGAAATGTATGCCGATTACATCAGAGGCTCGTCTTTTAAACAGCGTTTTAAGTGAATTCATATCATTTTCAATAGATTTCTTATCGTCATCTGATACATTAGTAACTATATCTTCAATTTTTAAGGTGTTAAGTAAATTAGCTATTTTATTAATAATAGCAGTTGTTCTTGTTAAATAAATTGTAGAAACGGATTGTTTCTTCATAATTTCATTGAACGCTACGTATGAAGGATCAGTATCGTTGATTCTGTACGATATTAGCGCATCCACAGCTCTTTCCAGTTTAGACTTAAGAGTATCCAATGATAGATCAATTATGTTATTTTGCCGAGAAAGATCTTTTAATGTACTTGATAAATTAGCAGCTGCAACATACGCCTGGTCATATACACTTTCGAAGTTTGTTACTTGCAAAGTGAATAAAAGATATTGCTGAAAATAAAAAATATCCAATTAAATATGCCTATTTATAAAAAAAATATAAAGAAGAATGCAACTACGCCAGCTAGTGAAGCTCATTATCCATTCCTACCACCTTTAGCTCCAAGAAAAAGATTTATAGTCTCAGATAGGTCGAGCAGTTACGTACGGGTTTAGTCACAACGTCCATCAAGGTATTCGCTCCCGTGGGCATGGACAGCCAGTACAGCAGCGAGGGGCAGAGCAGCGGCTGCAGGCGGAGCAGCGCGGCCCGCGACACGCTGCCCGGCCCCGGGGCCAGCGCCGCCAGCAGCGCCTCGCAGTCCCAGAACTGGCTCAGCGATGCGCGCCGCACCTGGTAGTGTAAATATCGATCCTTACGATTATAATCTCATTGGTTTCCAGAAACGAGCCTATACATTTTTAAATCCTGTACCTGACACCCTGTAGGGTTAGCACTTTAATGTAAGTTCAATAATGTTACACAAAGGTTAATTTGTAAAAAAATATGTTATATAGTACCGAGCAAGAAGAAAATAAGATCTGTGAGTTAAGAATAAAAAAAAACTTAGGGGTTTGTGTTACATTCCTTACCTGAAAAGTTTAGCTGTAATCTGTGAAAAGATACTAAGAAATAGAAATATCTTAATATTTTATGGCCATACCCTCTCAAGAGCTGCAGCATATATACGTAAAACTTATATACATACCTGTTGCATGAAACCTAAATCCCAGTAGGAGTTAACAAGCACGCCGATCAGTTCCAGGATCTTGTCGTACATGGAGTACAGCGCCGTGCGGCTGGTGAAGCCCAGCAGCTGCAGCAGGGTCGCGTGGTCGGCTGCAAGGCGTTTAGTGATCAGTATGGAGAACCAATATTCCCTTAAACTCCAATTAAAATATTAAGATGTTGTTGAAAATTATGACTAGGATAATTTATTTAGCATATTGCCGCTAAAAGTCTAGTAATAGTGAGACAATTTCTATATTCTGTTCAGTAGTTTCAGAGTGATTTAGTTTTAAAATAATATTTAGTTATTAATAACGATTATTTTAAAAAAAATACTAGAACACATTTCATTAATTAAATAAAAAGTAATCTATACATATAATAAAAGAGTAGGATCGAAATTACGCTTCACTAAATATTTTTACCAGAAATTAAGAGGGGTGATAAAAGAAGGGTAGCAGAATGCATAAATGCAATTTTTAAGATTCTTGTCTGTCTGTCTGTCTGTCTGTCTGTCTGTCTGTCTGTCTGTTTGTTCACGCTAATCTCCGAAGATACTGAACCGATTTTAATGCAATTTACACAAATATATTAAGGAAAGCCCGGGGCAACATATAGGCTTTGTTTCATCGAAATTGGTTATCGGAAAGAAAAGTTATCATCATTTAAATATTATTTTAAAGGCACCATATCACCAAATTTCAATGCAAACTGACTCGCGTTGAACTTTTTCGAATTGTCAGATGTCAATCACAGTCTGATATGTAAATGAAATAGTTTGATTATTTCGCCATTTGCAATATGTATTCGTAGAATAGTGGATAGAATAGTGGATATGCAGTCCCATAGCGTAGCTTTTGATGCGAGTTCGAATCTGAAGTTGAAATGAAAGAAATATTTTTTTGGTATTTATTTATTTATTTTTTGAAAGAACTATATTATAAAAAAATAGAAAATGTATTATTGAAATAATATATGAAAAAGTATTTCTTATGAGATCATTTATTTCACCTTTTCATCAATCCTTTCTCTTAAACAGAATTACGATTATTCGACATTGCTTTTTTGCTTCCGTATCTTAGAGGTTTCCGCATTTAGCACCGGAAACCCGGGCAGGAATCCCGGGAATTTAAAAAAATGTCCGAAAATGAGAATAACCAATTAAATGAACGCACGCATTTATTTAAGACAGAAAATGTATTGAAAATTTAATTAATTATGAATTTCCCTAATGTTTCTTTAAAGTTAGGTTAATTATTTCAACTATTGAATATCAAATCATCCTTCGAACCCCAATCTCAACCACCATTAAACATGTCGATAACATGATGCAAAAGCAACCGTCAATGACTAATTTGATAGCTCTTTCCCAAAAGAAATCACCAAGTACAGAGGGTGGAGGAGGATATGTCATTTGAAGAAAGCTTGCTCAAAAACTCAGCTTAAAGTGAACCCCACGCGAACGAAGTCGCGGGCATCAGCTAGTATATAATAAATATGTCACATTCACTATGCCTCAGATAAAGTACTTAATACAAATATAAGTGTAGATATATTGTACTAAATGTCTAATAGAACATTTAAAATAATGCATTCTTACTATTAGCTTCACTCAGATATGTCGCAATATCGGCGGACACGTTTCCCACGGCCATAGACAAGAATTTGAGCAGGCCGGTCCACGCGGCGCGGCCCGCCCGCCCGCAGCGCCCGCCGTGGTGCGCCGCGCCCGAGCACTCGGCGTAGCGCAGCCACAGCGCGCTCAGAGTCACGTTCGCTTGTGTCGAGGACGTGTTTATTGAATTAACCACGGTATCTACTTTGGTGAAAAATTTCCTGAAAAGTTTCATATCTTTGAAGAAAATGGCACATGATATTCCGATGCCATCTGCAATACCAGAAGGTGTACAGTTGTCGACCTTTAAAATATTTTATATAAGAGATATCGCTAAATAAGTTTGAGGCTCACTTGATGGTAGATTATTATAGACACAAGTACCTTTTCTCTTTTGTGTACTTCAATCATTCAGAAATCTATAATATGAAGCTGAAACAAGCAATCTCCTATCTGAAATTCCTCACACTCCTTTCATGCTGAAAGTAGCCAATAGCAACCCGATGTTTGTACAAAATTTTGAAGTCGCCGTGACTTCAAATATTTCTTTGAATGCTAGGCAGTTACACCTCCTATTTCTTCAACCAGCTTGACATTTCTGAATGAATGTCGCTGATCCCTCAAAGAAGATCATCGTTGTAAAACTTTATCTATACTATAATATTATAAAGCTGAAGAGTTTGTTTGTTTGAACGCGCTAATCTCCGGAACTACTGGTTCGAATTGAAAAATTATATTGTGTGTGTTGGATAATCCAATTATGGAGGAAGGCTATAAAACATCACGCTGCGACCAATAAGGAGCGAAGCATCAGTGAAAAATGTTGCAAAAAATCGCGCGCCGCGTTGCGCGCTCGCAGCGAGTAACACGGCGAGGGGTTTTGTTACGATTTAACTCAAAAACTACTCCAACGATTTTAAAAATTATTTCACCAATAGAAAGGTATATTATTAGCGAGTAACATAGGATTTGCTTTTTTATCTACAATGCACCCGTGCGAAGCCGGGGCGTTTTGCTAGTATAGAATACTTACCGGAGTACAACGTCTCTGTCCGTCGTGTTCAGTGTGGCCACGGTGTGTCTCCAGGCGGACATCACACTCGCTCGTCCGTTGTCGGGTTCCTTTAGCATGTTGTGGACTATCTCCCCGATAGCCTCCAAGCTGCTCACAGTTCTATCGAAGGCGGACGAGAACTTCAGGAACACGTGTGGAGCGAATCGTGTAGTATTCCACTGAGCGGTTTTCTGCAAATATGTATTGTGTTGAAAAGTAAGTTCTGTAGTTAATATTAAGTTAGTTGCGAAGAAGACTATCAAGATTTATTGTATATATTTTTTTATATTTTGTTGTAATGTATATTATGTTTTAAATAATTGCCTGGACGAGAGCGAAAAGGCCGTCTATGGCACTTTACTGAATTTAATTCTGCTCGTGACCACGGTTACTGGAAAGCATCCGAAACGTCGGGATGAATAATAAATCGCGTTTTAATCTGATATTAAGTATTTGATTTAAATGTATTTAAGTTTTTTTTAATCTCTTTTCCATTATGTTTATGCAAAAGAGTATCAAACCTTTTATATTTATGTAAATTAACACAAATTATATCTATTGAAATAGTTGCTTAAACATTGATTTTAAGTATGATATTTTGAAACACTTAATTCTTACCTACTCATCTTATCTTGTACTTACTTTTAACTTTCAAGTATTAGTGGAAATAAATATAATTGCAAAGTAGTCGCGTTAAAGTATCCAACTCAAGAATTCTTAAGTCTGGTTAAATCTTGATACTTACATATAAGGTAACATTTTTCTGGTCAAAATACAGCTTCCATTCAGTCTGGAAGGTTCTGTCGAAGCAGACCAGCGTCTCCAGGGACCTGACGACTTGTTCCGAGTACGGGGAGTAGGGCAGCGGGCCGGCCAGGCTGGGCCCGCACGGCCAGGGTGGCTCCGCGTTCAGGATAGCTATTATTGGTTCTACCTGCAAGAATCTCTACGTTAGAAATAACTTTAAATGCTTTATTTATTTCCGTTTCAGTCAAATTTCAATTGAAGGCAATCAAAGATTATCGCCAGTTTTTGCCAACTGCCAAACCAAAGAAACTTATAGACAGTAAAAACCTTAAATAACGTCTTTTTATTCATTTATTATTTATTAAAAAAAACGATTCGTTTTTAATAACCAATCAATCTCATTAAGACAAGTCAATCAATCAATCGTAATTATTTATTATTTTTATAAGTATATAACGTTTAAATTCACACACTCTAAAAAGTCCATATTATATTTTACAACATTATACTAACCAATCGTACATTTCGACAAATACGTTCCGTTAGCAGTCGCAAATGTACACTCTTATTACACTCTGGGATCGTATAATATAAGGAATAGTTCAGTAGCACGAGCGTTATTGTACCGATGACGCTAAGAGTGCACCACAGAACACTCCCGATAAGGTAGTCACTTATCTGTTATCTATAAACCCCCCAATTTTATAAAAAAAAGTTTAGCGCGTTGGTAAATGTTGAGTAGTTTAACACTAAAAATAAATTCCTCTGTCGTGTGGAGGAAGGGAGGTGTGGTCTTCCTCCAACCTAAAGGGAGGACCCTCGACCAGTCGAACCACTGACTGGCCGGCCCTAAGGCCCCAGTGGTTGAAGTCGAGATGTTGTATATATACTCAGCGCTCGGAAACATTTATATAGCGCGATTGAGGATTAGACGTCTTTGTATTGTTTCTTGTAGCGGATCATAGATGTCGCTACAGTCGCATCACCAGGCCGCCTCAATACAATGACACTCACCTCTACATCGCCCCTCACAATGACGTCAACAGTTTCTACGGCGATCTGCGGCAGGCCGGCCAGCACCGCCTGCAGGACAGCCGACGTCTTCACCGGTACGTCTGTTTGTGGCGACTCGTTTTTAGATATACCTGATAAGAATAATTTATGTGTTAAGAAATCATCACTTCTTATACAATATCCCTTTATTTTTAGGATGTTGACGCTTGATAATGAACTGTTAAAGCGGATTTTTTTGGGCATTTTTTTCATATCAGTTTGAACAGGCCCTAATCATAAATCTAAGGTGATATACATGCTTTTATCACATCTATTCAAAAAGAGCTAGTTGGTTCACTGTAAACAGGGAGCAAAATAGCTTTTTAATCCATAAGTAGTAAAAGTGATTTGAATTTGGAATGTGGATATTGTTAGTTTTTTTTTATAAGATGTTAGTAAATGTTTCAATTACCAAAAAGATCGATCACGCACATTCTATGAAAACGTCAAAAACTAATCCGCGCGCGGACCAAATAAAAAAAAAAAGGTTTCTTTTGATATTTTATTTTTGTTTATTTAAGATCTGGTTTTGTCGAATCACGGCTCCACCTTAAAACAGCTCCAATTTTTTTACTACTGTTTTTTATCAGTCAGGAATGGGGTACCATGCGCATATAATAATAATAATATGGTGGCGCATGCTATGGTTATGTTGGTATGGTGAGTGGTGACCACCGCGCGAGTCACTGTGCCGCGGCAGCGGCCGACGAGTGCCAGAACAAAGCTCCAAGTTATTTTCTAAGGATTCATGCATTTTATATAATTAATTGCTCTTTGATTATTTATATGTATTTATATGACATATAAATAATCTAAGTAATTGCTATTTTAATTTTTTTAGGAGTCCAAAGCCTTGCGCCTCCTTAATATTACTTGGAATACTATATACAGGTGGTAAAAAACGACAAAATTTTTTTAGAGCACTTTCGAGGTGGAGCCGTGATTCGACAAATTTACCTAAGATCTTTCATAATTGTTCAAATATGAACATTAGCATCTAATTATTTCTGTTTCTTATTGATCCTAACTGTATGTAAAAAATAAACGTAATTCTACTTCATGAGATGCAGTTGGATTGATTGTAACTCCCTGACGTACCGTGAAGAAGCTGTACAAAGTCGTTGACAACATCCAGCGGTCCGGTGACGCCGGCGAGGTAGCACCTGGCCCGGAGCCAGCCCTCCGGCGCCAGGGCAAAGGCGTCGCTGTCCAGCAGGTCCAGCGCGCGGAGCCCCACGTTCACGCTGTCGGGCCACACATTACTCAAATACTCTACTACAGACTAGGTGATTAACGATCAAGCAAAAATATAATATCATCTCGTCACAAAATAAGAATATTGTGAGATTGGGTTGTATAATAAGTGAAAATACTGTCCGCAAGATGTAAAAGGTACGGTATGACAGATGCCGTCTAAGGTTTAAAGCTAAGAAAATCGAATAATAAATAATAATCTAATTATTTTATCACATTAAAGAAAGCCCGAAATACCCCATTCAGATGTTATTTAACTCAAAAAGCTTGCAATTCTTGTATACGTCGTTCACAGCTGTCATAGTGTACCTTTTAGATTGTGTCAGCTATAGTGTGGTACATTTCTGGTTGTTTCACTGATCATTTTTTTCTACAGGCAATGAGATCATCAAACTTATGTGCCCTGCCCGACCGATTTTTTTTTATCTTGTTTCCCTAAGATTCGAACCCGAGACCTCCAGAGCCACAGAAGCGGTCAATCAGTCAATTTACTTACGTTAAAAGCAATATCCTTTTCCAACTCTTGAAACTGAACCAGTAGTCCTTAGCCTGCCGGAACAACAGCTCGACCTGGCGTTGCGTCTGTCTGTCCATGCCGTAGCTCCGGAACTGCAACACATAGGGGTAGTCCTGCTCCAGCGTCATGTACAGGTGCTTCAATCCTTTGATTAGTTTCGTCCAGTTTATCTCTTCTAGGACACTGTGATTGGCCGACTTCACTGCTGCTATCTGTAAAGAGTACATCAAGAGCAAATTATGTAAATATTATTTCAATCAATATTAATAGTTTAAAAAAAGTTTTTTTCAAGGTCAGCAACAAGCCCTCTGGTTTTCGTATGGGCGATGATCACTAACCATTAGGTAAGCCACCTGACCGTTTGCCCTCTATCCCATAAAAACAATATTTATTGGATACAAATCTTAACGATTTTACGGCCGACCAGTTAATGCTCAAACTGATCGAGGGACCTACCTTGAAGTCTCTGGAAGAACAAACCTTCCTTCTCCCAAAACTCTTAAAAACTGACCCTAACTGTTTATAAATTTAGTAACACTTACACCTTTAGCCACCACAGAGTCAGCGTTGAGTCCGTTCTCAATTTCAATAGACACATCGCAGAGCACATCCGCGAAGTTGCTTCTGTTTGTATGAGGCGGAAAGTTTAGGTATAGCGAAGCGTTCTCCGGCCCGCGGCAAAATATATCTCTACTCGGTGTAGACAATGATTTGTATGTCTGAAAAATGTATGTTCTCTTTCAAAATGTTTATTAATCACTAGCAATTACCCCCGCAACCCCCCTTGTGGGTGGAATTTCGTAAAATCCGTTCTTAGCTGACCTCTACTCGGCGAAAGGAATATTCCTACCATATTTCAAGTCGCTACGCCTTATGGAAATATCGTGATGAGTCAATATATAGGTGAGAATCTCTTTTATATATATAGATAATAGGTTTGAATCAAATGAATAGTAATACTTATTATTTTTTTGCATAATTTTATGTAAAATAATTTCGTGCAAATCACCCTAAATCTTCTTTAATAGTTGATGCGATCAAAATATTATAAACCTACAAATAAAACTAAAGGATATTGTAAATGTGAACGTGTTATAACCATTTAATATGTTTGCACAAAATACATTTTAGCAACCGTCTCATATTTATAATAGTCATGTGGAAAAAAATTAATTTTCGCATCAAACATAACGTGGGACGTTGTAAAAATCGCAATAAATAAGTTGGGTTTATTCAATAGTCAATACTTGATTAATAAGTCATAAGTTTTTATTTTAAGCATGTATTATTCTTCCAATTAATATAAGTCATACATTACATACATTCGATTGTTCCACGTCGTTGTTTCTTTCGACGGCAACTTCTTGTACAAACTTACAGGAGTTAATTACGATGTATCATTTCCACATTAATCGGTATATTATTTATCTATTTATCTATACTTATATAATATCTAGACTAATATTATAAAGCTGAAGAGTTTGTTTGAACGCGCTAATCTCAGGAACTACTGGTTCGAATTGATTTTTTTTTGTGTTGGATAGTCCAGTTATCGAGGAAGGCTTTATAACATTACGCTGCGAAGCGAAACATCAGTGAAAAATAATAAAGTCTTTTATTAACGCGAGTATCACACATTTAAATAAAATACTGTATACCGGATTAAAACGCGATTTATTATTTATATTTTTTAAATTATTTAAATAATTTAAATTATAAATCGCGTTTTAATCCGGTATACAGTATTTTATTTAAATCAGTGAAAAATGTTGCAAAATCGGAGAAAATTATCCATATAAAACTACTCGACCCATTTTATTATCATGATCTGATACATTGCACCCGTGCGAAGCCGGGGCGGATTGCTAGTTTATTATTTACGTAAACTATACAGGTAACATTGCACACTAGTGAATATATAGATTTTATATATTACTAGTAACACGCCCCGGCTTCGCACGGGTGCAATGTAGATGTGCGACACAAAAAAAATTGAATATTACTCGCTGATAATGTAGGTTTCTATTGGTGGTTTTCAAAATAGGTCCAGTTTTTTTGAGTTAAATCGTAACAAACGATCAAATCTTTCCTCTTTATAATATTTGTATAGATGACATCTATATAAACTATAGCTGATAGGACATATGGTATCCTTAGATTAGTCTTACATACCTTGTCTTCGTCCAAGGCAGTCATCGCAAGAACCGTTAACAAGTCCGCATATACTGTTTTAGCTCTCTCAGCGGTTTCCTTTGAAGACAGTTTCAACTGTTCGTTGATGACTCCCACTATAGCCGTGGTGTCCTTTAGGAAGGGACTTATTTTGAATTCTAATAGAGGATTTTGTTTGACTACTTCTTTTGCGAGACATCCGTGAACTGTTAGACTGAAATAGTTCACTTTTTAGACAAACATTATAATAAGATTGTAACATTACTTTTGGACTTATTTAAAACTTCCAAAAAGACAGAAAGTAACGTAACTTACAGAATAAGTTTTCCGAGACCTTCCTTTTCTTTAACTACTTTCAAAAACTGTGCATCTTTTTGTTGATTGAATATAATACTCCAGTTAAGTTCGGGTTTTTTCATTTCGTCCAAATTCGCGATGAGTTGTGTAAAATTTTTGAAAATTTCAAAATCTTTTTCGATTGTGTAGAGCTGGTCCGACACGTCGCTTCCGATTGTATTCATCACGAAAAGTGAGGCGATCGAATTTATCTGGGAAGGAAATAGATAGTTGTATCTGTTTCTGATATCTTAATTAAAAATTGAAGGTAAATATAGATTTTCAAGTCCAATTGAGGACTTTTATATTTTAACACTATATTTACAGAATGAGCCAATTATTATCATTAACCAGCTAAGTTATAAAATCGATTAAGTAAATGTTATTCTTCCCCAAATAATCGAATATACCGTTTTACGGATATGAGCAACATTAAATCATTAACATCAGTTAATCCAGTGTAAATATTTAAAATACTCAAAGCAAATATTTATAATAATAATTAATAAAACCCCTTACATTATTTTTAGCTTCATAAGTTCCAAAAGAAGTAATCATATCTTGCACATAAACCTTCCACTCGTCAGTACAAAGTTGTGATTTTAAACTCGCTGCCTCCTCTTTAGAGACGAGAAAGAATTTACTGAGGCGATGCAAGTCGCAGAACGGTTGAGCCGGATTTCCAAGATTCGACGTTATTATCTAAAAAGAATGCATTATTAATAAATTCATATAATATAATTAACGAATAAAAATTTTTTTTACTACACGACGCCTGTGGAAATTACAGGTAATTGTAAAATATGTTTTGCGTTTGATACATTTTACCATTTTAAATTTCGATCAAACATCTGAAGCTAATAATTTTATTATATTTCAACAATGTGTACGCACTTGCGCTCGCTCCGGGTCAGCGAGGCCCTCTAGCCCGCTCGCGACGAGCGGCGCGGGTAGGGTCAGCAGGACCCTGACGCCGGCGGGGTTGCGCAGGGACACGTCGTAGATCACTTGGTCTATGTTAGTGTTAATGTTGACCATCTTGTCTGCCACCTCTATTAACTTCGACAGAAGTGTAGAATAAAATAGAATATCGTGCTTTTGGTCTTTTGAAAGGAATTTTAGGATTAAATTTGTTATTCGGGTTAATCTGAAAAGCAAAGGAAAATTAATTGTTTTCAATAATTGTTATTTGTTGAAATCGGATTATAGGGGATTCCTTTAAGACAAACAAAATATTATAAATACTTACATGTCGAATACATCGAGAGGAGTATCAGTAGCAGGTAACTCTTGTGCAACGCTCAGTGCATTGTTTACTAAATTTGACATTCGATTCAACTGTGCACTTTCACTAATTTCATTACTGTCTCTTGTGTCATTTTCCTTCTTCAAAACTCTACTTAAATACTTAACGCCAAGAATTATAGAGTCTGTCATATCTTTTAACGTTTTATAGGATTGTGTATTTCCAAATGTAGGTTGAAATAGGTTTATAAATTTATTAACCCTGAAATTAGTAACAATAATATGATATGATATTATAGGATTTTAATATTATTCATTCAACAGGGGAAGCCAAAACAAGAGTGATTAGAAGTAGTCTCAATGCCAATTTCCATAAAACTTAAACTACATTTTTCGATATCGAAATCCAACAAACTCATCCATTATCAGATTTAGCCCAGATATAAAATTCAAACTTAACATATACATGTTAAAGAGAAAACCGCATCACATACATAGTCAAAGGAAAGTAAGAAAAGTCAGCCTCTTCTCCATACACGATGCCGCTCAGCTCGGGAGGCCAGAAGCTGTGCGCGGACAGCACGCGCAGCGCGGCCGACGTCGTGGCGCCGAGCCGGGCCAGCCGCGCGTCGCCCGCCAGCCTGCGGTACATGTTGCCTGCCTGAGGGGACATACATATAGCCCTATTATATAATAATCGGAATAAATATATACTAATGAATGAATGAAAAATACTTTATTGTACACCAGAAATTAAAAAACAGAAAATATTAGGTTAGACTATGAAATTGGCGTTTTATCGAACTGGCCACTTTGGTCTCAAAAATCCGGCGTTTGTTTAGGAATTCCAAATTCAAATTTACATCAATTTAAAGCTTGTCTATTTGTGTTTAGAATGTGATAATTCATTTGTTTTTGCGCCATTTCGTTTTGACACAATATGGAATACTTAAAATATCACATTATTTTCGAATACGAGTTGGCCGTGGTACCAGCGCTGCTGATTCTCGCTCCCGCAAATTTAACAGCAAAGGAATCAATGAACTGCCTATAAAATGGCAAAAGTGCGTAGATAATATCGATACATACTTTGATTGATTAAAAAAAAATTTAAGAACATTTTTTGTTTCTTTTTTTATATAAAACGCTAATTTCATAGATAAGGATTATTACCTACTAATATTAAAAAAGAGGTAAAGTTTGTGAGTTTGTAGGAATCTACTGAACCGATTTTTAAAAAAGACCTTTTTTTTGTATGTAGTACATCTATATATAGCACATCCGGGGCGTGTTGCTAGTATTATAATAAGCTCATATTAGTTAACTGTAAAAAAAAATTGAAAATTCTTAACATATTGATCCAGTTGCTTGGTTTTTTCATGTGTTTTATATCTTCAAAATAAAATGCAAATATTAAAACAGTACATACTAGGGAACTGCAATTTAAAAATCTTAACTCTTCCAACTTACCATTGTAACATATTTTCCAATATCCATTTCAAGCAACAACTTAATGAGATGTTTTTGTAAATCGTCTTTCGTTATTGCACACAGTCGTTCCACAAACACGCTGAGATGCTTGGGATTCTTTATTTTTATCATCTTCACCATGGAATCTTTACTGCATCTATCTATGTCACCACCAATCTAAAAAAAGTAAAATTTATTATTATTATTATATAATTGATAGGTTTGCTTGTTTAGGTTTATATGTATGAAAGGAAAGTTATTTCCCTATATTAAATAGTTATCTGCCAAAAATCAACTATTAATCACGATTTTCTATTTATTTTTTTAAATCCTCTTTATTTCAGGAAATTAGAAGCAGGAAAATAATAACAATTGAGAAGGAGGTAATATCTGAAACTGCTTTAATGAAAAGCAAAATAATGTATTAAACCAAAGAACAAAGTAGATAGAAGCAGGCCAACTTTTGGCACAGAAAAAGTAGTCCTGCATTTGACCTGTAGAGCGCATCCGTGTGACCCACACATCCAAGCAGTCCGCTGACTCCTCCCCTCGCGTTGTCTCGCTTGCTCTTACGAGCGAACGGCAATAACGTTCTAAAGCGGCTGAGTGCGAGAGAGTGCGCGCTATGACTCCAGCATTAGAGTATCGTTCACACGGACACTAGCAGCGCCGCGGTGGCTGGAGTCAGAACTACTCTCGCCCCAGAGATACCGTGCCAAGCGGACCTATAAGGCCTGTTCTTCTATGTACATTGTACATCTATGTTTTTTGATAATACTCACCGCACCCAGACCGATCTGAGCAAACATAACGCTGTCAGCGACGTCGTCCGGCACGCCCAAACTGTCGGACAGATACCGCGATACTCGTTTGGGATTCCTGAACAAGTCTTCAACATATATACCATTTTCTGCAATTAAAGTACATAATATTAATGTTACTGCAGCATCGACAACTTCATTAAATTATTGATGGCTTATACTATTATAAATCCTATGATCTTGCTATGAAGTTTTAAAAAATATGCACAAAATATCAAATCTAAAGAAATATTCCTTAGATGGAATTGGAGAAGATGGATTCATTCGTTAGGGAAACGAGAAACACGTGGCTCGGTAATTATATTCTCAATGTAGCACGATATTTTTTATATTTTTGTATTTACTATGTTGACAGTTTGTTTCACAGTTCTTACCTATATGTAAAAAAACCGTAAGCAAAATTACCCTTGATTTTATTTTATGTCGTTCCGTCTCATCTTCAATTCTATTGAATTCAAAGCTGACTCGATGTCTAACTCGTCTTCGAACAAAGTCACAATTAGTACTCGAAACCGAGCGCCGTTCATAGATAGAAAAACCATGAGTTGTAAATGCGCTTTTCGGTTTCAGCTTAAAAATGTCCGAATGCTAGAAGTAAAAATAGATCGACAGGGTATTGTCATTGACTGATATCCTATTGTTGAGATATCACCTTCTATTGAGTGACGCTCATCTATCTGCTGAAATGAGATGTAGACTCACTAGTGATATCCAGGAAAGCGGGTTCATCAGCAACCTCAGCCAATGTGGAGAGCAACTTGAGCGTGTCGGGAATGGAACCTGCCACCTCGATCACGCTCTCATTGTAAATCAGCGGCGCCAGCTGGTTTTTTAACTGCGTCAATCTACAAAGCATAAAATATTAACCCATATATGCTCAGTTAAACGGGCGAATACTCGAACTAGTCAAAATTGTGTTCAGCCTGCCTAATAAGTGAAGACAAAATAATATATAGAGATATGATATCTTGACATCGACAACTTTGATAGACAACATATCTCGATCGACAAATATCTCTACTTTTGACATTAGAAGTCGAGTTTTAAGTGAAATGTTAGACCCGGAAGAAATAAAGAGATAATCGATTAAAACACAAGAAAACAATATTTTGTCGTGGTTGTCGTGCTAGGCCGGCTGTAAAAATAAAATCATATACAACAATATTATTTTGTTTTATTTTACTAAAGTATCTACACAACTAATTCCTTTTTCTCCTTCAAACCCAACCGGGCTCCGGGGAGTCGAACACAGCGAAAATAAACAATTGAGAGACGAAGATGATCAGTAAAGTTTTTGTGACGCATGTTCTTATTCATGTACTAGACATGGAATTTTTTGAAGGCTACTTACTTGGATTTCTCGTAAGTGGGTATTTCCTGAAAGTCCTCCATGGGCGAGCATTCATTGTTGATGTTGCATATGAAGGACTGCAAGAAGGTGAGCAGCCCGGCGCTGGGCAACGCGCGCGCCGCGAACTGACCTGTCATAATTGTATATTATTATTGTATAACATTTTTATTATAACTATTGTAATAATCATAATCTACACTAATGTTATAAAGAGGAAAGATTTTTTGTTTGTTACGATTTAACTCAAAAAGTACTGGACCGATTTTGAAAATTCTTTCACCAATAGACAGCTACATTATCAGCGAGTTACATAGGCTATATTGTGTATAATACATCTACATTGCACCTGTGCGAAGCCGGGGCAGATCTCTAGTAATCTATATAAATAGAAATTATAGTAAGTATGTTGTCCTATATGCACTCCTAAACTATTCGCTGTTCTTCAAAATGGCCAGGTCAAAGGTGAAAACATTGATTAATGTGGAAGAAGCGAAAGTGATATGCAAGGATCGATCATATTATGGAACTCAGTGATCTCCGCCTACTCCAATTGGGAGTGATATGCATGTATGCATGTATGTATGTAAACTGCGACATACATGTAGATTACGGTATACAGAAAATTGTTTACTTAATAAATAAATAGCAACGCGCCCCGGCTTCACACGGGTAGGTACAATGTACATTTAATATACACAAAAAATTTACTATATTTCTCGCGGAGAATGTAACTTTCTAATGGTGAAAGAATTTTTAAAATCGGTCCAGTAGTTTTGATTTTATTCATAACATAAAAAATTCCAAAATTCAAATCTTTCCGCGTTTTAATATTAGTATAGAAGTATAGATATACACGTAGATAATAATATGTAGAATTTGGTATAAAATACTTTTTCCCTCTCGTCGAGGCACTATATATTATATTGGTACATACTTACATGTTGGGAAATCCTGGTTGTCGATGTTGTAGCGCACTATACAGATCGTTGAAATTACACCCACAGCCCATAGTATACCGGCCACAGTGATCTAAATATAATTAAAAAAAAATATTAATGAAAATTGCGGGAAAAACTGTAACTTGACATATATTTGTCTGATATTAACTGCGTGTGATGCTCTTTGCTATACTATAATAATAAATTTTGCGCTGTCGACCTATATTATTTTTAATTCGACTATTCATAAATTCATAGACAATGTAATGTGTTTTGTAGATTTTTTCCTAAGATTATGATTTTTCTGGAAGTAATCGCTGCCTAGGAATTTTATATGTGACCCAAAGTCCATTTAATGCTGACAATGTTTATAAAACTTTTTATTTTTTTACAATTGAATTGAGTTCACATTAAATATGGGAATCACGCAAATATTCTGTCAGACCCAGCGGTCATCGAACCCGTCACCTTTGGATGCTTATACCTGATATTTGTCACTTACCGGTTGCCTCTTCCGCATGAGATAGTCTTTCCACAGCAGTAGCCGCAACTGCCGGCCCGCCATCTTAGTAGATATATAATTATCCCGACTACATTACTGTGGACGACATACATATATTAAATTGTTTGTAAATAGAATAATCAATAAAGTTATGGATTATTCAATCAATTTCATTGATATATCAGACTTAAGATCGTATTTTGCGTGTAAATAATAACATAAATAGACTAGTTTTGTCTGACATGTTCAAAAATTAATAATATGTTGCTTGAAGATAAATCTGGAGCCATACCTTTATCTTCAAGTATTAAAACGAGAGTTGAACGGTTAGAACGAAAAATACCTATAGCGCTGTCGAGTTCTCTCTTATAGTAAAACGGTAATAACTAAAAATATAAAAAAATCTGCTCTCTGAGACCGTAGTATGACCCCAGAGCTCTCAAAAGCACTGGTACTCGAACCTACCGATATATCGCTAGTTTTAATAATATCATTAGTGAGTAAAATAACATCACTAATGTAAAATAAAGAGATTTAATCAAATTTCTTGATTTTTTTTTCATTTACCGTTTTTTTGGTCCTAATATACCCATTTTACTTGGCAACCCTACCGATTTCGCATTTGAAACCACTGGTCAAAAACATATTTGTGAATGGTAACCAGATAATATGCAATTATATTTCAAATACGAATAACTAACAATTATCGGGTTACCTCGACACAAATTGTATTATTGTAAGAATTTGTCACAATTCAGTGGCTAATGACAGCCCACGGTCACACAACCCGTTTGACTCCCGGAAATGACTCTACAAGATGAGCTAGTCATTAGTACGAAGGACTTATCAACTGTATAATATGAAAGGCATGGATAACGATAGTAACGACTGGTTTCGGAAATGCAACTTTTATGGGTGAAGCCATTGACATAATATTAAAAGTAAAGCCATCGAATTTTACTCCTTACTGTATTTACTATTTTATGTGGAGTAAACAACACTTGTAGACACCACGTAAGTAGAGGTCAAACTCTTTTTATCCTATCTTTAGTAAATATTTTACTTCAAGTTGTCAAATACGCTGAAAATCACATTAAAATCTATTGCAATTTAAATTTGATTTTTGTAATTAATAATTTGAATTTTAAATTTAATATTACTAACTATAACCCAGTCGAGTTGGATATGTATGCTTTTATATGGCATTTGTGTAACAAAGTGTAAATAAATAAATCACACTAGCATACAAACACAAACTTTTTAAATAACTAATTTGAAATACATACGTAATTGACATAAAGTTGAAGCTTTTCAAATCCAGACTCCTGTTTCCCGCGCTTATTATTATGCTTAATTATATATTATGACATTGACAATAGACATACTAGCGGCACAGATAATATAGCATAATTCAAATGTATTATTTGTATTGTATGATTATGAGACTGTTTCTGTAAGGTCAAACAATTAAAAATTACATTTGTTTAATGTTTATGCTTCCTCAAATGAAGAATATATATTATTTTCAACAAAATTTATGCAGTTTTTATGACTGAGTATAATGAAAAGATAACATTGTAAAAAATCAAGCAAGGTGATTTTTTTCTAGAATGCTGTAAATTAACTTAGAATTGAAAAATTTCTATTATGTCTTATTTATTTTAGAATATTCTGAAACTATTATAGACCAGTTCGTAGTTTTCCTTCGTGGAATCATTTAGTAGCATTATGTAATCATATTCTTTTAATTAAATTATCATAGTTCATAAGATTTGTCAACACTAGACAGTATCGTCGTTGTCGACACGTGTCTCTCCTCAGCAAGATCCCGGCCTAGCATGACCGCCACGAGATATGTCGCGGACGAGGGAAGATATCTCGATATATTATATCTTGACATCGACAATTTTGATAGAAAAGATATCTCGATCAACAAATATATCTATTTTTGATATTAAAAGTCGTGTTTTAAGTGTAATTGTCATGTTAGACCCGGAAAAAATAAAGAGATAATCGATTAAAACACGAGAAAACGGTCGACAAAATTTTGTCGCGGTTGTCATGCTAGGCCAGTCTTTCGGCTTTCCATATAACCCTTAGTTATTCAAGCCTAAGCAATATAATTTACCTGCTGTTCGTAATTCACATTACACATAACTAAAAAGTAAAAACTACGTCCAAATACAAAGTAGGATAATTATTTTGTTGATATGTAGCAAAGTATAATGTGCAAAGGGAAATGTTTAGTACAATAATTACATAATCATTTGCTTTTCCGAAAGCATTTAAGTTTTATCATACAACTTCAGGCACACTTAACTAAATTACGTGTTTTTTAAAAGGACAAGCAATTCCGCGTGGTGATACTCGCATATAAATTAAAACCTTTCTGAGTCACTATAGTTTTTTGTAGATATTATAGTCTATAATAAAATTATAATTTCACTTTAATAACGTGTGATACTGTGTTTCAAATTAGCATGCTTCTTAATTTATATAGTTTTACCTTCATATTGTAGGTATGTACCTATATGTAAGTTAATGACACTAAAGTAATAAGTAAGAAAATAACTATAAAAACGAAGTATGTACTTAGGGCAACCTATGAATAATTAGTACAATGCGTAATCGATCCGATTTCGATATGAGAGAAATATTTATAGGACTTCAAAAATCTTGTTTTATTTTAAATGTATTTATTAGAGCTTCCACTGGTTCGGAAGTTTACTCCTGCCCAGAATGAATTCCTGAGTGCCTTAGTGGGGTATGGGGCAGACCCATTTATGTGTCTGTTACACTTATCATTTTTCTTTACATGCCTTCTGTGCCCTGCCTGACCGAAACATTTTTTTAATTATTTATTTCTTGTTTCCCCGGGATTCGAACCTAGGACCTCCGGTGCTAAACGCATCGCGTTTACCACTGAGCCACAGAGACGGTCTACCGGTCCTACCGAGAAGATCCGGCAAAATAGGCACTCTTATGTTTGCGTCACTCTCAAAAATAAATCGTTTCGAATAAAATAACTAAAACCGCTCTTTTTACTATAATACAAAATAAACAATGTGTTTACACAGAGGTAAGTATGGATAATACCATATTCACACGATATAATTAGCATGTGAGCTATTTGCGTAACATAGATTCCGTGAAATCATATTATTGTTGTCACATACAATGATATGCCCCGGCATCGCTCATTGTTAGTGTGACAAGCAAAGGTTACACCTCAATAAACAGAGCATTCAGCCGTCAGTGCTATTGACATTATTTCATACCTTTCGGGGACTGTCCATTTTAGTTTTTTTAAGAGTAAAAAATAAGGAGCAATTTTGTTATGATGCAGAAGACATTATTAGATTAAAGAAAGACTGCCATGTTTCTCTTACATGTTTCTTTATTAATAGGAAAACTTTCGATGATTGATATTCGAACATCAGACAAGTTTTGGACGGGGAGCGTATTATTCTTTAACATTTCTTGATTTTAATGAATTTGAAAATTGATGAAAATTCATTACTAGATACTTTACCTAAGCTTACCAACCCAAAAGCGATTAATAAGGCAAAAAAAATGGTTTGGCGAGCGCCATACTAAATTGTGTATAAGTGACACTTTGCACTTTATAGGTATATTTTAAGGTACGCCCAGAAAACTGCGCTATCTAGAAAGAAAATTATCTTGAAAATAGATACTGTGTGGTCACCTTAGGATTAGAAAAACACATCCATAGTGAGTAGCCTTGAAGCAAGTGCGATACGCTTGCATAATTATCTTAACGATTCTGTTATTCAAAGAAATCATTTACCTACACGAGTTATTATAAAATTGTGGTAATAATTTATATATTGAATGCTAGCGAGCACTCGCGACTTCTGTTTGAAATTAAGATTATGAAAGATCGTGTGGAAATTATTTCCTTGGAATTCTAAATATCTACATAATATACTAATATTATAAAGAGGAAAGATTTATTTGTTACGATTTAACTCAAAAACTATAGAAAGTTACAACGAGTAAATTTTTTGTATATTGCACCCTTTCGAAGCCGGGGCCTAGTTTTATACAAAATTTAATCATAATGATTTTAGTGTTTCTACAATAGTTCCTTCACCATCGACTTACACCGCGTTTATTCGCCATAAATTCCAAGTTGCTACGGTAATTTATCTCTCATCGGTCATTAATTATTTTGAATTATTTGTCGAGGCCCCTTGTGACAGACAACAACGTGGCTATGGTTATCTATCTAAGTACCATTTGTTAGTTAAATACTGTAACCGGGCATAAGTCTACCTTATCTACTGTTTAAAGCACTCGTAGGTACTCCTTCTCGGCTTTACCTTTTTTATAATATGTATTTTTTAGAATATTGGATTTGTTCTACTAATTTATTCAATGAAAGTCGGATCGACTGCGCATAACTAATGTGGCTTATGTATAAACTATCCTCGTCTCACGTTCTATCTATGTGTGTTTAAATACATATGTATGTGCGGGTAACCATGTAGGTTTTAAATTTTTATGGTATATATTATAATATCAAATTATACGTTGTAGAGTATGAATTATGAGAGAGAGTGAGACCCACAATATTTATAATGTATAATCATGACAGAATTAATTATATATGGTAAAGGAAGTAAGAATTAGCGTAATAATATACTTAGTATGTTTCGTATGACTTGCAAATTCTACGAGATTTCAAAGCATATTGTCATGATAAAAACTGAGGTCTTCGTATTATGCATTAATGTACTATTGTGTGTAAAGATATCAGCTGTGAAAATCGGAATGTTTACCTCAGACCTGTTTGTTGCAATAATACATGCAGGTATATTTTTATGAAACAAAAATACCTTTTTGTTATGCCACTATGTGGAGTTTGCGAATATCAATTAACGTTAGTTATTTTCATGTAAAGGCCTACAATATTTATGACTAATTTTTATTAAACGATTATTATTCAAAAAGTATCCAGAAACGGCTTGACTGACGCTTTTATAATGTAACTCCAGAGTCCATTATATCTAGCGTAAATACCTGTAGTTCGATTTTTGCGGAAAACGAAACAATTTTCGAGCCGATCGCGATAGGGCAAAGGAAGTTGAATCTCCCTCAACTTAATAAAATAATTAATTAAGTAGACAACATCCCATAGCCACTAAAACTCCATTGAAACAAAGCACAAACTTTCAAACAAAAAGTCATTTAAAACATAACTTGAGAGTCGAATAAAATAAAATTAACATTCCTGAAAGGCTTTTTTTATGTTTTATTACAAAACAGACAACCGAGCAGGCGGTCCAACAGTCTTGGATGATGGATATTTTAAGGCTTATGCCGTCATCAAATTGATATAAATATAGGTACATAAAGATTGAAGGTTTTCTTGGAATATATTATCAGACACTGGGAGCTCAACAGTGTAGCACGCGATGGCCTAATAAATACAGTTGTTGGCAACAAGATGCAATAATATCTTGATGAAAAATAAAACTTGGTATGGCTATGGAAAAATGCTTAAAGTAGGTATTGTCGGAGGCAATGTCGGTAAAAACCTCTAATTAACTATTTGTAAATTATTCTGTTGGTTTTATAAAAAACAAAAAACATATGAATGCGTCGAGTCTAGCTTTTGTTTAAATTAAATAAATATAAGAAAATATATAGTATTATTATTATACTTACTATAAAATTATTTTTATAAATATTTACTTATTTGAGGTAGGCACCTAGGATTGGATGACGTAAAGTAGAAATATAAATTGTTTTTTTACTTTATCTGTAAAATCCAAGGACTTTATATATAAAGTCCTTGGTAAAATCAACTATGATCAAGAAAAAGACGTAGTCATTTCTCTGTCCATTCCCGAGATAGGGATGTAAAAAAGGTAACAAGGTGTAACTTGTCAAACATAATCAATATCTATCCATTCTAAAATTTTGATTGATTTATTTATCACCTTCTCAATAATTAATATTGCGATTCCACTCATATTACTTTTGATACAAATCTGTCTTTATCATATAAAAATATGAAAAAATGATGCCATTGCATGTTAAAATTGGCGTTATCTTTCTAACATTTCGATGGAGCAAACTGTAGGTTAATATAGCACTGTAGCACAGGCTGGAGCATACATAATTGGGGATAATTTGAAGCCATCATCAGTAATCACGTCATGCAGTCACTTATATTTTTTGTAATTGACTTACTTCTGATTTCTAAAGCAGATGCGAATTATGTCAGCTAGGTAAGTTATATCAAGTACTGAAATGCGATTTTTTATGCTAGATATCGAGTATCGACAGACGAGCATGAGGTTCACTTGATGGTAGGTGATAGCCCAGTCACAGATCATCAGTCAATGATGTGCTGTCGACCTACTTTTCACTTCAAGCATTTTGAAATCCATAGACAGAAACCGAAACGCGCAATATGCACTTCACGGATTTTCCATCTATCGGTGGTTTGAGGTCGGAATTTCGATATTCCTCTCACCCGTTCAAAGCCCGAAGACATGGGGAAGACATGCTTACAGAAATTTACAAACATGATGGGATTCGAATCCACGACACATCAATGTGCACGGCAGGTGTTCTACTGAGCCCGTCATAATATAAAAATACTAGCGACCCGCCCCGGCTTCGCATAGGTCTAGATTTGACAAAAAAAGCAGGGGTTGGTAATAGAAGAGTAAAAATTTAGGGTTGTATGTATTTATTAATGCCACATTATAAAAAAATAAAAACAAAAATTTTCGTCCAAAAATTAAAAAAAAAAAATTAAGGGTGAACAACCCTTATCACTTAGGGGTATGAAAAATAGTAGCCGATTCTCAGACCTACTGAATACGCATATAAAATTTGGTAAAAATCGGTAAAGACGTTTCGGAGGAGTACGGTAACTAACATTGTGACATGGAAATTTTATATATTAGATTATTACGATTAAAGAACACGCGATCTCAGTATTTTGAATTACAAAATTGTTGTGTAATTGCAAGGGTGATAAATTTAATGAATTATTATAAAAATTATATAAACATAATTATTGATGACAATCGAAGGCTATATAATATTGGTCAAGGTCTTAACCCGGCTACTATGAATCTTTTCCGCGTCTTCACAGAAATATATAAAAGTCTTAGGTCATAACTTATATTCTCAGCATATAATAATAAAACAGTGGCGTCCATCAGTCAAAGCGTTTTATATTTGTTTTATTATATTTGGCTGAGTTTATTTAATATTTACTAAAATTGGACGATGATAAACAATACAGTGTCAACCCACAAAATGATAAAAATGTAAATTTTGATACCCGCTTTCTTATGAGTTATGAGCTGGAATACATTTTTCAAAATAGCTGGAATACATTTTTCAAAATATAAAACTGGTGGACGCGAAACCCTAACATGTTTAGAATATTTAACAATAATGCACTTAATTACTTTGATTTTTACCAAAAAAAAAAACGATATACATTTAGTGTAATAATAATAATAATTATAATTATAACAAAATCTAATATCTCCATTGATTGTATTAAAATTTTAATACAATCAATGATTATCTCTGTTATTTTTTAAAAGAAATTTTATAAAATCTAATTAAAACTTCAAACTCAATTTTATCAAAATGGCAACCATGTAGGTTGACACTGTATTGCTTAACAGCGTCCAATTAAAAATGACAACTTAGAAATTACCTTTAAAATACTAGATAAAAGAAAATTATTTCTGGCAACACCATAATGGAATACGTAATTAATTCAATATGATGGAGGGCGTAATGAAATATGTACCTATTACGGCTCACGAATTTACTTTTTAAAGCTTTTTTCTAAAGAAATTTTACAAAACTTAAGAATGGAACGTCTTAAAATACGAGCTAGAGTCGTGTTTCGACATCCACAGTCGGTGCTCTCAAGAGAACAGATCCTATGGTCTAAATACCTACTAGCACAGAATTATATTTAACTGTCTTGTGAACTTTTAGTATGGACTTGTGGTTATTTCCCAATCATTTTTACTAGGTCTTTTCCGCGATGGAAAGATTGACGTAGGCTCTTATGCTGGGAGTAACGATCCGAAACTGACTATAAAGTATAAACTATATACTTAAAATGTTTATCCATTGTTACGTTTAGCGCGATACACATATTACCATGTAATTCCATAAATTATTAGGATTAGCGACCACCGGACATAGTTATTTTATTAAAAAAGTATTAGGTGCGAGTGAGTTGTTGCAATTTCGTACTATTAAAAGAGTTTTTTTTGAGTTTCGTGTGACTTTGTCGACCAATAGTCCAAGTTTTTTTAATGTCACCAAGAATCTAACGCCGTATAATTTATCTGATTAAAAAAATCTAAGAATATAAATCTGGGGGTCGCCTGTAAATCGATACCACCCTGACATATAACCTTTTTTTTTATTTGGTACAAAAATCTATATATATAAAAATGAATTGCTGTTCGTTAGTCTCACTAAAACTCGAGAACGGCTGAACGGATTTATCTTATCTTAGTCTTGAAATGTTCGTGGAGGTCTAGGGAAGGTTTAAAAGGCGAGAAATAATCGAATAATTTCCGGGAAAACCCTAAAAACAGCCCTTTTCTATTTCCCATACAAACGTTTTCTAGAGTCAATTTAATTATTTCGAAGCAGTGGCAGAACAACGTCTGCGGGGTCCACTAGTAAAGAATAAAAGGCTCAAGAAGAGCTATCACTCGGCAAACGCCGTACATAGGGTTACATTAAACCTAAGAGGCAGCTTTTAAAAACAAAAAGACTTTGTTTAAAAATGAGTAGGTATCTAATTATGATTATGAAACAAAGATTAAGAAGTTAACTCATCTAGGTATTTATTAATACAAACAAATATAAGTCATACAAAAACGTCCCAAGCTTCGCGTAATGATAAGTGTTTATATAATGAAGAAAAAAACTAGGTGTCTATCTCAATGATGTAAACAGGTTCTTAAGTAAATTGGTATGTTTCGTACCTACATCAGATATGAACAGACGAGCGTAAAACAATTCTGTGTTCGTTTCGCTGATCATTTATTAAATTTAACATAAAAAATAAGTTATTGAAGAATTTCCATTAAAAGATATTTATCAAACGAAGCTCTTCTATACATTTTTTAATAATAAGAATAGTGAATAACGTCAATTGAAACGATTTAAACAGTTTCAAAAGTTTTGAACGTTTCATCGTATTTAATAACAGTAGGTATATCACGTTCCTGTGAGACGCAACGTGATATGACTGTTTGTTCAACATTTATGACGGTTTCAGTTCCTATAAAAGCAGTAATAATTTGTTACAATTAATTAATCTTGATAAAAAAATATTAGTTCGTTGATTTTGAATTATTAAAATATGTTATATGACGAATAATTCTCTATTTACAGACTATCACGACGAGGTCAGTAATTGCTGACTATTATATATTGCAGTGGCGGATTTACCAGCAGGCTGAGTAGGCTTCAGCCTAGGGCGGCAGATTTTAGGGGCGGCAAATTTGAGGACCGACTTATAGAAATCGAGTCTTACTTTTCTTAATTTTAAGACAGTATTGTACCTTACCGAGAATAGTCTTAAAGTAACACTTAGGTACACAGAGAAGTGTAAGTGTTACTTTTAGCAATTCTACAAGACAATTCCAATCATTGTATTTTAGAAAATTTAGGAACTTACATTTATAGAGGCTAGGGCGGCAAAATTTGAATAGCCTATACGCCAAAAATATGTAAATCCGCCACTGATATATTGAATTCTTTAGGTGCATTTTCCTATGCGGGTAATCCACGTTGTAAAATCATTAAATTATTTCTAAGGTGAACGTTTTTGTCGTGCACATATACCGGACAAATCCTGTTTCTGAAAGGGAATACTTTATTCGCTCGTATTTATCGCAAATAGATAAAAACATAATGAAATAAGGAAGACACCATTATTGTAGAATTATCACCAAGTTAAAAGCTATAGAAACTGGATATAGGTACCTACCTCAAAAGAAATCTTTGGAAATGCAGCGCAGAATTGCCGCAGATACTACGCCTATACGAATATATAAAATATTCAAATAATCTACATACATCATCTATCAATCTTCTACCCTCGTTTAGATTGGTTTATTATATAGATTAGACTTATAAATATGTAATATTGTGCCTACTATTGATATATAAATTGAAAAATTGTCAATGGTGCCTACCTATAAGTTAGATACATAAGTATACAGGGAGTAACTTTTACATTTATAATATGACTAGCTGATGCCCGCGACTTCGTTCGCGTGGTCTTCATCTTAAGCTGAGCTTTTGAGCAAGTTTTCATAATAATATGATATATACTTCATCCTCTGTACTTGATGATTTCTTTAGAGAAAGAGCTATTATAGTAGTCATTGACATTGGTATTAAAAGCCATTAGATCGCAGAAGCAACCGTAATAATTAAAATTAAAAGAATAATTACCCCTTCCGTTTTAAACATGTACCTACAGTTCCCGGTGAGTTTGTGTTACGCAATGACAATAAACAAAACCCAAGGGCAGACGCTGTGTGTTGCGGGGCGCTGAGTATATATAATTCGAAAAAGTTCGACGCGAGTCAGTTTGCATTGCAATTTGTTGATATGGTGCCTATAAAATAATCTTTAAATGATGATTACTTTTTTTCCGACACCTGATTTCGATGAAACAAAGCCTATATGTTGCCCCGGGCTTTGCTTAATATATTTGTGTAAATTGCATGAAAATCCGTTCAGTATCTTCGGAGATTAGCCCGTACAAACAGACAAACAGACAAACAGACAGAGAAATAAAAAAATGAAAAAAAATCTGGGTATGTTCTATTTCTCTTCTTATATTCACCTGACTCGGTTTTAGCATTTTTTTTCTATGTACAGACATTTCACCTCTACAGTTTTATTATATGTATGTATATAGATATAGATAGCTGATGCCCGCGACTTCGTTCGCGTGGGGTTCACTTTAAGCTGAGCTTTTGAGCAAGCTTTCTTCAAATGACATATCCTCCTCCACCCTCTGTACTTGGTGATTTCTTTTTGGAAAGAGCTATCATGTTATCGACATGTTTAATGGTGGTTGTGATTGGGGTTCGAAGGATGATTTGAAATTCAATAGTTGAAATAATTAACCTGACTTTAAAGAAACTTTAGGAAGATTCATATTAATTAAATTTTACGTGACCAAAATCCAGATATGTGTCTTTTTTCTACTAATCAGTGTTCAGTCAAAGATTGGATTCAATGCATTTTCTGTCTTAAATACTCGTAGATGCGTGCGTTCATTTAATTGGTCATTTTCATTTTCGGATTTTTTTTTATTCCCGGGATTCCTGCCCGGGTTTCCGGTGCTAAATGCGGAAACCTCTAAGATACGGAAGCAAAAAAGCAATGTCGAATAATCGTAGTTCTGTTTAAGAGAAAGGATTAATGAAAAGGTGAAATAAATGATCTCATAAGAAATACTTTTTCATATAATATTTCAATAATACATTTTCATTTTTTGTTATAATATAGTTCTTTCAAAAAATAAATAAATAAATACAAAAAAAAAAAATATTTCCGTTCAACTTCAGATTCGAACTCGCATCAGAAGCTACGCTATGGGACTGCATATCCACTATTCTACGAATACATATTGGAAATGGCGAAATAATCAAACTATTTCATTTACATATCAGACTGTGACATCTGACAATTCGAAAAAGTTCAACGCGAGTCAGTTTGCATTGAAATTTGGTGATATGCTGCCTTTAAAATAATATTTAAATGATGATAACTTTTCTTTCCGACAACCGATTTCGATGAAACAAAGCCTATATGTTGCCCCGGGCTTTGCTTAATATATTTGTGCAAATTGCATAAAAATCGGTTCAGTATCTTCGGAGATTAGCCCGTACAAACAGACAAACAGACAGAGAAACAAAAAAATTAAAAAAAATCTGGGTTTGTTCTATTTCTCTTCTTACACCCCCCTGACTCGGTTTTTAGCATTTTTTTTCTATGTACAGAAATTTGACCTCTACAGTTTTATTATATGTATAGATGATGATGGATGAGCTATCTTATTAAGATAATAATAGTTAACACATTTGCGACAAACCGCAGTAACACTTTTACTTAGTGAAAACTTTCAATTGCGTTACGTGACGCTCATATCAAATTAATTCGTTACTTATTTAAATGTAGTAGACACACTTGGCAGTGTCGGTTTATCAACTGAGCATCGACAACCTAATACTTAAGAAACAATAAATACCAATGAAAATCTAGAAATGTTTACAACCTCAAACCTCATCATGATCCTTGAAAATAAAATATCAAAATTATATCTGGACTGCGATTCGATGGTCAAATATAATCTCCTCGATACAGAGTTCAATCAGAGAGATCAAATGAGCCTCCGAAATGACATCGAACTCTTAGGGATAACCGAGAGTAAAGATGAGAACTTACTCAATATAGCGATCTTAGTGGGTGAAAAACTTGGTGTCAACCTGGATGAGCGCGACATTATATTTGCAGCAAGAAAGGGCCCACAAAATAGTCGGCATGGCCCACGAACACAACCCCGGCCTATCATCGTACGCATAGCCCGTACACCTATTCGCGATGAATTATTACGATCAGCGCGTGGGCGTTACCGTGGAGCCGATACGGATGGGTTAAACATAGACTTGGCCCCAAAGCGATTCTATGTAAACGAGCGGCTCACACATATCAACCAACATCTTTTTTACTTGGCCCGACTAGAGGGGAAACGCAAGGGCTGGCGTCACGTTTGGACGCAGGGTGGTGCAATATACGCACGACAAACCTCTTCTTCCACCAAATGCAAAATTGATTCTGACAAGGACTTGGAACAATGTTTTGGCAATCTTGAGGAAGTGTGATCTATTTTTGAATAAACATGAAGGCACTAGTTTTAAGCAATTTTCAAACACAAATGTTTTCTCTATAATTTATATAACTTTTCTTGAAATATGAAACAACTAATTATTAATGATTTATATATTACTTAATGATATTTATATATGTATAATATATTTTTATATCATTAACTTATTATTATTTTGTATATGTAAATGAAGTCTGTCCGAAATAATAGCTTTAAATGTTTATATCATTTTGAGATTTTTCATACTTATTTACTATTTTATTTTAACGAATTAGTAACAAAATGTAAGATAAATAGATAGGTAAATAATATAATGTGTTTGTCAGGTAGTAAGTGTTAATTTTAAGTTTATATTATTAATTTTTTTTTTTCCATATAATTTTACATTTATTTATAAAGAAAACGCTAATGTCAGCGCATCAACACTCCCTGGGCGCCACTGAAAATCAGTGTTGGGGTCACACCCAGCCCCAACGTATACTGAGTGGTGTTCCAATTCGGAGGTCACCAAATATTGTAGTGTCTCTAATTGTCTTTTTCCTTTTGTTACTGGTATTATTGTATATTTGGTGATTTTATCTGAATAAAGATTTTTCTATTCAAATGTTAAATGATCTGGCAATCGAAAGTAAAAAGATGGGACTTCAAATAAATACAGATAAAATGAAAGTTATGACAAATAGTTCAAAGGATTACCTCATTTATATGGATCAGACTTCAATAGATTTTGTGGAAGAATATATCTACTTAGGCCAAATTATTTCACCTAAAGACACTATAAGCAAAGAAATAGATAGAAGAATAGTCAACGGCTGGAAAAGTTACTGGGCCATGAAAGAGATTATGAAAGATAAAGACTTACATATATCCACAAAATCTAAAGTCTTCAACACCTGTATACTTCCAATTTTAACATATGGTAGCCAAACCTGGGCATCCAAGAAAAGTGACAACAGGAAACTTTCAACATGCCAACATGCAATGGAAAGAAGCATGATAGCAATTATACAAAAGTTAAGGGCGTCGGAGTAACAATAAAAAAACTCAAATGGAATTTGGCAGGGCATTTGGTCAGAGGAAAGGATAAATGGTCAAGAAGGGTGACAGAGTGGTCCCCTAGGGAGGGAAAAAGGAACAGAGGCAGGCAACATAAGCGCTGGGAGGACGAAATAAAGACAATAGCGGGACGAACTTGGCATCGAATAGCGCGCAATAGGAAGGAGTGGAAAAGGTTGGAGGAGGTCTTTGTCACTTGGCAAGCAGGCGAAGAAATTTTAGATGTAATTTAGTTATTAAGAATTAAATAAAAAAAAAGGTAACTTTCTTACTTTCTTCGTTTGAATAAAAGGCTTTATTATTATTATTATTATCAGTAATGTCAGGAGAATGCCGCAATCCACATGTTAACGAGACTAAATTTTGCTTAACCACAGAGAACGTTACTTTAACTCGGGGAATTGTATTTTTAATATTTCGAAGAGCGTTGAGCCGACGACCGGTCAAGGTATCAAAATCCCATTAATAACGTAAAGCAGACATTGGTATGTAGGTACTGTTTCTGCTCGTTTTTTCAACTTCAAAACATCATAACATCTCATTTTCAATAACAAAACAAGGAGATATCAATTAAGAGTTTGTTATTTTAAGGGTCATATAAAACTTAAAAAGAATTTTTAATTCTTTGCATACCTTAACTTTGAATATCTTGCCAGTATGTACTTTGTCGGTTTTTTGCAATCAATATTTATTACTAAAGCTATGATTTTGTTGCAGATTGATGTCACTAATAACAGGTTCTGTCGAATTACACCACACTCGTTGGTGACCTACATTCAGCTTACTACTGACCTTACAATGTTAAATATTTTAAAGTATTGTATTTTTTTAAGTTAGATATCGACAGAGTAACATGAGGTTCACTTGATGGTAGGTGATACCTCAGCCACAGAACAATCAGTCAATGATGGATATGAAGTTTCTTGCCGGTTCTTCTCCATGAGACCCACTTTTTGGAACCTCATAAGAACTTCATAAGAGCCTGCAAAGGCCTATTTGAAATAAAAAACTTTTGATTTTGATTTTGATGCGTTGTCGACCTACTTTTTACTTCAAGCATTCGGAAATCCATAAACTGAACCATCTATGAACGGTGGTTCGTTACCCGGTCGGAATTTCGATATTGCTCCCACCCGTTCAATGCCCGAAGTTACCAGACGTGGGAAAATACATGCTTACAGAAAATTATAATCATATTGTCCCGGTGGGATTCGATCCCACGACCCATCGATGCGCACGGCAGGTGTTCTACCGAACGCGCCAACGAGACCGTCAAATATATAGATTACTAAAAAGTGGGTGCTTAGTGCACACTATCCTTATTTATACCTTACATTCTGTGGAAGTGCACAAGTATAGTACGTTTTGTTAATGTTACCATATGAATCTTAAAATAGGAACACAGGTTTGTTAAAACTAAAGCATTTAAAAAGGTTTTAATCAATATTTCCATAAGTAGGTATTTAATTTTTTTTCTCAATATCGTTAAATGATAGCCAACAAATTATACAGTGCACGCAGTCTATAAACTTTGTAAAAATATTAATTCTAGCAAATGCCATACCTACTGTTGAAAATCTTATAATTTGTATGGAAACAAGTTTTTGCGAAAGATACATGATTGCTACTAATTATCCTCTCCTTTTTGCGTCACGATTCACGAACATCGTAAATAATATATATTAAGAATTTAAGAATTTATTTGTCTTATTTGATTTTAGGTAATTTCGAAAATGTGTGTGGATTATAATATTTTCAATTTATTTTATTATTATCTGACATCCTCAATATTTTATGGGAAACGACAAGATTGTATTTCAAGACTTTTAATTATTGTTCTTATGATCTGATGCGATGCCTTCTTGGTACAGAGCATGATGTTATTGCAAATATACATATTACATAATATGTATGTGTACTTTAATTATGAATTAATATTTATGACGTTCTAGATTGCATCATCATTGCCTTTGATATATTCATGTTAAATTTTCAAATTATTCTAATTTTTTTGAACAATCTTATACCTAGTAAAAAAAGTCACGGATATATTCTTATTTGAGTTATAGGTATTATACAGATTCAGAACACGAAACATTGTAGGTACATATTTTGCCGGAGCGAAAATACTGCACTTTATCAAGAACTGGTAGTTTTTTGGTATTCATTTACTTGCTACATAATATATTACAATTTTGTTTAAGCTGTAATATCAAAACTTGCAGTGGCTCATCGGTAGATACTCTCAACTCATCAAAGCTATAGGTATATACGTATAAATGCAGGCTTTACACTAGTATATACATAGTACAATTATATTAAAATAAAAAAAAAGTATTTAAGGGGGGCTCCCATATACAACAAACGTGATTTTTTTGCCGTTCTTATAGATATTGGTACGGAACTCTTCGTGTGCGTGTCCGAGTCGCACTTGGCCGGTTTATAAATTAATTCGGAATTACAAACCATTAATTTATATAATAACCATAAATTATAAGTTTTTGTTTTCTTTACTTTTGGCTTTGGTCGTGATTGACGATATTTTATCCTGTTTACAATATCGCACAGCTAAACTTATAATAGCAAACACCATAGATTTTCTATCTTCTTTGATACTCGAGAACCATAGACTGGAAAATAATCAGGGAAAGTTATCATTGTTTAAAGTTAAATTAATATCATTCCAGGACTTCAGTGGAAGTTTGCAGGTAGGTTTATTATAGGTATGTTCTGCTTATTCCAATCCATTTTAATTCTTTATTAATTCAATTATTTTTTAATCAGATATAATAAATACCTACTTGTTTATTTGAAATAAGTAGTGGTTGGCGAAGAGATAAATGGCGCGCCTTAGAAAGATAAAAGGATCGAGGGGAAAGAGTAATTTTCAACTAGGATTACTTTTAAAAACGACCTGGCTTTTCTTTAACATTATCTTCGAGCGATCAATACAGAATTCCTTTTATTTGATGATTATAAAGTAGGCATAGGGTAATTTAGCCGGTTTCCCGTCCAGGTCCTGTTTTCGTCCACTAACGCTGATCTTGTAAAAAATTTACGTAGAATAACATTATAAAAATAGTTAAGCGCGCAAATTTGGTCTCGTTACGGACCCTAACGTCAAATCTGCATGTCTATCAACTCAAAATATTTATTAACTAGTTGAGACTCGAACAAAAGCTACTTCTATCTGAGGCTTGTTTCCGAGCTACAAACATGTCATCATAAATGTAAAAAAAATAGTGGTACGACTTAACTTTGCAGTCAGATTTTTTTATTGTTTTAGCATGTATTTCTTATGTTTTGGGTATTATTGACTAAGTAAAGACATATAGAACATATTAAAATGTGTGTTTCGTACTCATTTAAAGTTTTACTTTAAAAATCGAGGCGGACAAAAACTGAAGTACCTATTTCGCAAAATATTCAGTTCTCGTCCGTGTGGACGAAAACACAAAAATACAAGTAAAGTTTGATTAGTCGTTTAAAATAAGGAATGCGAAAAAATTCTGTTGAAAATGAAATGGAATGATCTTCGATGGTTAGTTAGTCTGATATTTAGTTTCCGTCCACCAATTTAGCAGTATTGCAAGTATAAATAGGTATATATTCAAATATTGCGGACGAAAAATAAAAAATACGTTGAAAATTGCTTTAGTTTCCGTCCATGAGTGGACGAAAACTAATACTAGTTAAGTATTTAGTTTCCGTCCATCACAAACAGCGTTATGTTACTTTACGTTTAGCTTTTTTTCTACATACGTGTAGAATATACGCGATATAACCCACTTATGATGTACGTAATCGCGTATATTGTTTGGACCTATTTTATTATTTTAATTTTTAATAAATCCCATTTTTATAGATGACGTCGTCGTCTAAAAAACTAGAAAAAGGCACCATGATACTCTGAGGATGCCTTAAAAAAGCTCTTGCAGAGATCCGTGGACCGTGATAATTAGAAATGTATGTATAAGAAAATGTGCAATAGATATGCTTTATATACCGTGGACGGAAACTAGCCTACACAAGGTCAAAAACTAACATTTTTGGACGAAAACTAACGAAATCGGTACTTTTCACTAAAACATTTTATATAAAGAAAACGTTAATTATAATTATTTGCTACTAAATGTAAGCCTAAAATAGACTATATCAGCTTTCAATAAAAATTCGGTTTGTTAGAGTTGGGCCAGTAGAACATATTAGTTTTAAGCCCATAAGCTGGCAAGTCCACTAAGTGGACGAAAACCGGCTAAATCACCCTATCTACTGTTTTGTAACTCCAATATCTCAGATGTTGTGTAATCTATATTTACCACCTAATAACCCCGTTTTACAGCTAATAAATTAATTCTTAATACTACTTCCTCAATCATCTTAACAATTTTTTTGGAACTTACATGAAATCTCTTTTTTTATATATCACTTCACACCTCACAAAGCACTTAGACACAACTAAAAATATTACACTCGAATTTTATTTTCGTAATGATGGTCCCTGCTAGCACGACACACGTCCTTCTATCGCAACGCAACAATGCTCACTGCAGATTTGCAGAACCAGAAGCGAGAACTTGAAAAGTTTGTAATCAAGCAAGCATTAAACGTTGCGCGAGCGCATTTCTGCAGATTTGCATAATAAGTTGGCGACCTCTAGGCTCTAGGTATCACCGATGTGTTCTACATGTAGTGAACGATGAGTCTATAACGATACAATCAGCCTACAGTTAGACATAGGGGCTCGTTGGCGCATTTGGTAGAACACCTACATTGCGCCCCTATGGGTCACGGGTACGAATCCCGCCGACATGATTATAATCTTCTATAAGCATGTATTCCCCACGTCAGTTCACTTCGGGCATTAAACTCATGGGGGGAGTATCGAAATTCCGACCGGTTAACATACCTCCCTCCGTTCATATATGGAAAAACCGAGAAGTGCACATTGCGCGTTTCGGTCTTATTCTATGGATCATTGACTGATGTCCTGTGGCTGGTTCTACCATCAAGGGCACGTCTGTCGATATCTAACAGTAAAAAAATCAAATATTTCTAAGTGAGAAGCACTATAGCTGACTAATATGCATTTGATATTGATAAATGTGCATCTTATAAAAATTAATAACAGAAATCTCTCAGTCTGTCTCTGGATTTAAGAATGTTGGAATTTAAAGTAGCTTGATAGCGCATTATTATAATAAGAAGAAAATGAGAGTGGCAAGAAAAAGAGTGAAAGCATCTGTTCCCATCAAAATATTGAATCATATGTTCAACAGTAAATAATATTTTACCCCGAATCCCTGTTTACACTATTTGATTTTACTTGAGTAGCGTTTGTGAGGATGCAAATTGACCAACAAGGCGGCCTAGCATGACCGCCACGAGATATGTCGCGGACGAGAGAAGACAAAGTAAGATGTAAGATATCTCGATATATTATATCTTGACATCGACAATTTTGATAGAAAAGATATCTCGATCGACAAATATATCTATTTTTGATATTAAAAGTCGAGTTTTAAGTGTAATTGTCATGTTAGACCCGTGTAGCGACACCTATGATCCGCTACAAGAATCAATACAAATACGTCCATTCCTGAATCGCGCTATCAAAGTTTCTGTGCGCGCTGAGTATATATACAACATCTCGACATCAACCACTGGGGCCTTAGGGCCGGCCAGTCAGTGGTTCGACTGGTCGAGGATCCTCCCTTTAGGTTGGAGGAAGACCACACCTCCCTTCCTCCACATTGGTGACCCCGACGTGATTCAGCCACCTACCTCTACATTGGTGACCCCGACGTGATTCAGCCACCTTCCTCCACATTGGTGACCCCGACGTGATTCAGCCACCTTCCCCCACATTGGTGACCCCGCAGAAGAACACCCTACTTCTGAACATCGAGAAGCATGACGTCATCACTCCTTCCTACAACACTCAACACAGCAGCTGTTTCAACCACTGGGGCCTTAGGGCCGGCCAGTCAGTGGTTCGACTGGTCGAGGATCCTCCCTTTAGGTTGGAGGAAGACCACACCTCCCTTCCTCCACATTGGTGACCCCGACGTGATTCAGCCACCCTTCCTCCACATCCGGCCAGTCAGTGGTTCGACTGGTCGAGGATCCTCCCTTTAGGTTGGAGGAAGACCACACCTCCCTTCCTCCACACCCGAAAGAAATAAAGCGATAAAACCGTCGACAAAACTTTGTCGCGGTTGTCATGCTAGGCCGGCAGGACTATCTAATATAAGGCAGCCAGCAGCACTCTGTCTGCAAATAGGGAAACATTGACTGGCGCGTTGGGTAAATAGTCGGTACCTTGGGCTCCGAAGGCTCGCGGATAACATGTTTATAATTTTGCTATAAAAATCTTATCCTTAGATCTAAAAGGGTATGCAGCATCATCGCACACAGTTCCGACTCACCGCGAACTCTGCGACATCCACAGAACAGAACTTATTTTTCCCTGTTCTGTGGCGACATCCGATTCCGACTCACTGGAATCTCGGGCAATCTGGCACTGGCAAGCAACACTCAACACAGCTGTTTCAACAACTCGATCGACCTCCGGTCTTCGGGGGGGAGTACTGTAGCGACATCTATAATCCGCTACAAGAATCAATACAAATACGTCTAATCCTGAATCGCGCTATCAAAGTATCGTGCGCACTGAGTACTGCTGGGTTGGAATAACACTGACCGAATAGCATCGATGAATAAAATTGTGAAGTGCATTTTGCATTGCACTGCATTCATTTCGTCGAAAATCATCATGAGCCGTGGACAACCGCGTTGTGGTTCTTTTACCAACTGGCTGTCCCGCGTTCGAAGCCTGCTCGTATAAAATAAATATTTTCACTACATTCCATTTCATAAAATCAATAGAACGTCTTGTCATAAAACAGAATTTTCCTGTTCTATGCGTATCGTCCACTCAAGACTATAGCCATTATCAAAATGATTTATGCCTTAGAAACGCTACTGACGGACTCTACGCCTTTATTCTGAATGTATTTAGAATAGAATAGAATATATAATTAATCAATGATTTATGTAGAACAATATAACGGATTCCTAAAACTTGACCGACAAAATTTAATAAAAAAATTATAAATCTCAAGATCAATGGTAATCACCAGAAGAATTTAAGGTAATTATTCGGAAGTGGGGCTCCTGCGAAAATGGGGGTAAAATTTTTTTTTTGTGTTTTTTATGCATAAAGAACATGAGAGAAAGCAATTTTAGGATGGCGCATGATGTTATTTACCAAAAAAAAAAAAAAAGATGATGGAAAATTTGTTAACGTTTGTTCGACTTCTTACGTCTGTAAAGCTAGAAAGGTCAAGTCGGCAGAACTCGTTTTATATCTCAAAATTTAGTGCCCATTTAGTGCTAAAACGGAGAATAGGAATCGGTTCTGGCACTCGTCGGCCGCTACCGCGGCATCGCTCGCATCGAGCATCACGCGCCATCTTGAAATTGCTTTCTCTCATGTTCTTTATGCATAAAAAACACAAAAAAAAAATTTTTACCCCCATTTTCGCAGGAGCCCCACTTCCGAATAATTACCGAATTTAAAGATTAGTATCGATTTTAGCAATCAAATATTTACACCTTGACCTACTATGTATTAAACATTTTATTATATTTATTGACGCTTCTTATCAGACACATTGCCAGATATCTGGTATCACTGATAACGGCAACTGACTCATTGCAGTACACTACACACTTCTGAGCATCTATTGTTCAAATCGGTTTCAAAAATAGCAAATTGTTTAATAGAATTAATTTTCGATGACACATGTAATAACGTATAAAACGTGATTTTACTATAAAAAGCGGTATCGGAAAAAGTGCGTACGACCTTATATCCTGATCATACTATAATTGTATGTATTATACAGTTCTAAATGTAATTTGTTCTGCGATTTTACTATATAGTGAAAAAATACTATGCGGAGTGGGTTTATATTCAAATGTAAATTGCATGTGTGCAATTAAAATTAATGTTGTGTGCTGATTCTAAGAATTACCACCTTGGTATCAGTTAGATGTGATAAAAATTGGGTCTAAAATGAGTTTAAACAAGACAGAATCCAGGAATGAATTGAGCGTAAGTGATGGGAGGGACAGTGCGTGCTATTTCTGCAATGATATGTTTGAAATGGGGAAATTACAAGTAAGTTGCTCTGCTTAAATTTAAATAGTCTTGATTATTTTGACGGGCTCGTTAGCACGTTCGGTAGAAGCCGTGCGAATCGATGGGTCGTGGGTTCGAATCCTACCGGGACGACATGTTTATAATTTTCTAAGCATGTTTTCCCCATGTCTGGTAACTTCGGGCATTGATCGAGTGCGAGGAATATCGAAATTCCGACCGGGTAACGAACCACCGTTCATAGATGGAGAAACCATGAAGTGCACATTGCACGTTTCGGTTTCAGTCTATGGATTTCCGAATGCTCGAAGTAAAAAGAAGGTCGACGGCGCATCATTGACTGATGTTCTGTGGCTGAGGTATCACCTACCATCAAGTGAACCTCATGCTCGTCTGTCGATATCTAACATATAAAAAAATAGGTACCTACACATAATTAAGAAGATACTTATGTTATATATTATTACACTAGCTGACTGGTGGCGAGTTACGAAAAGGCAGATGCATTGTAGTTTATCGATTTCATATAGTACATCTACAGACTACAAACATCATTTTTATATATAAAGATTGTACGAAAATGGTAGCGAACAACACACAAAATAATTAATATGCGAGTAATTACAAATATCAAAATAATGAAGAGTAGTTTTGAGCTCGCAGTTTGATATTTAAAAAATATAAATAAAACAAACAAACTGGGTATTCCGACGTCCAACATACAAGTTGAAAAGGCATGTTAGAAAGAAAACGGTGTGCTATCTACCCCAAATTAAGTACAAACGAAAATCCTTAATAACAGTAAAAAGAAAATACTTAGGTACTTTATAGGTACATAAAACAAAATGAGAATGTCATCCTTCCAAGGTTGCATATATATCAAACTACGAATTAAACAAACCTGCGCAACGTCCTACGTGATCTCACAGTGGTGATTACAGAGGCTTATGTTAGGTTTATCACGTCTGAATCCGACTTTAGAGCAAGAGGTTAATTCTAATCAATTTACCAAATCAATTTTATTGTGTATTTTCATTCAAGGGATGAAGTAAACAATATGTTATATATAGAGAATATTTTAAAAGTGTTGCTACTTAGTAATATACTTCAACAATATGAGTCCTGTGCTTACAGAATCACTTGAAGCAATGTGGCAGCATCCTCGAGCAGTGCCCGCTGCGCTGCGGGGCCTGGATCCAGAGGAAACATAGAGACACGCACGTTAAGGAGTGCCCTATGATGGAAAAGGTACGCACAGTCTGAAAGGCCTGATTTTTTAATCGAATTTCACTTCCGGAAGATCTAGCTTCATAGTAACTTATCCACATAGTGACAATAACGTATTATTACTAATACAATGGTACTGCAAATAAGCAATATTCTACTTCAATTAAAAGATATCATTATATTTTGATTCACTAAATTTTATTACTACATATATAAGCTTTTACACCATTGACATAGTATTAAATATTATTATTTGTTAATACTATATCAATGTTTCTTCGCATTGTCTCCGATTCTAGACAACCATTAAATACAATATAATATCATATATTGTACTAGCGGACCCGACAGACGTTGTCCTGTCTACACGTCTTTAATTTGAAAATTTCAAACTTTTTTGTGAATCTAAACCATTCCCAGATCCCCTTGAACACACACAAAAAATTTCATCTAAATCGGTCCAGTCGTTTGAGAGAAGTTCAGTGACATACACACTCACAGAAGAATTATATATATAAAGATTTAATGGTTATATCATATCGAAGTCAAAAGTGAGTATTATTTACTACATTTTAGGGAAATGTTTCCTTGACATACACGTCATGATGATCAACATTTAAACATTAACCCTAATATTTATGTTCCAGAGTCGCAATACCATTTCCCCTACTCACGTGCGAATATCTGACCCTTCACCACCCATCGTCATCAACCACACCTGGACACCTAAGTCAGTACCCTTGGAGGAGTGCGTCTCTTATCTGGAGAAAGAACTTACCAGTATAAAGTAAGTAGTCCATTTTGATTTTGAATGTGCTGCATATAACATCATTCGATCATCAGAGCTCTCCGGAAAGATCGACTTAGATACCCATTTACATAATAGCCTATGTTATAACTTAAATAGCTGGTATTGTTTTTAAGTTATAACATAGGCTAGTTATAGTATTGTAGTATTGCAGGTATCCAAATTATACACATCAAAGAGTATATTATAAATGTTTTAATAGATATGAAATGAAATATCACAATATCTTAACAGCGCAGCAGTGCAACAGCAACAGCTCTTGACTAAAATGATGATTTAAAGATAAAATATGTGATGTCTTAAATACGTTAATTACGTAATGTAACTGAAAAATAATTTGAAAATAAAAATTAGGGTGCGAATACAAAGCTATATCGAAATATACATCGTTATTTTCCTACTTTATCTTATCTGTCAGTAGTTTGAGCCTGCAAAATTACTTAACTCCACAGACTGGTTTTAACTGAGGAGTCTAGCAACCGCGACATCCAGGCCACCGAACTGGAGAACCTTCGCTCGAAGTTGGTGCTGGTAGAAGAACGCGCTCAGCACTTCCTCTCGACCCTGGTGTCTCTCCGAGCGGCTCTGGATGACGAGGCCGAGAGATCAGCTAACTGGGCGGCGCAGTTCAAACACGACTTGTCCAATGTTCAACTCGCTTTGCAAGTATGGACATATATAATATTTAGACATTCCTTAATTTTACATGATGTAATTATATAGTACATATGATTACATGAACACACATGGATGCATTCTTCAAATCATCGAAAAAACCAAAGTAATTACTAAAATTGCATAAATATAAACCAATATATTTACGTAATAAAAATAATAATCAGATGCAGAGAAAGTGCCTATTGCCTGTGTCATACGCTCAGTAGCATAGTAATATAAAAAAGTATATTGGTATAAGAAGGGGACATAGCATAAATTAAATTTTGTTATTCTTTTAATGTTCTCATGTAAGTGACCAATGTAAGTCTTTATGAGAATAAATGTCGATTTTAGCTTTGTTTGGATAATACAGGAGCTGCAAAGCCAGCAGCTGTCGACTACGATGCGGCTGGAGAGCGCCATCAGCAGCATCGTGCACGAGCAGAACGAGAGGGAGCTGCTGGAACAGGCGCTCACGCACCATGACAATAGGATCAGGACCATCAATAAACTAGGCAAGACCACAAGACGATCCCTTTACCTGAGATTATGTGCTGTTTTTTGGTTTAAAGACCTCTTCTTCCAAAAATTAAAACTAAAATATGGTTCTTGTACCGGTTTTGATTTATGATATATTATGTTTTGAAGATAAAAAAAACATTTTTTTTTAATATCGACATATGAGCATGAGGGCTTAGAACATCAGTCGATGTTGCGCTGTCGACCTACTTTTTTATTTCGAGTAGGTATTCGGAAATCCGTAGACTGAACCCGAAAAGCGCAAATTGCACCTCACGGGTTTTCAATTATGAACGGTGTTTCGTAACTCGGGCGGAGTTATTCCTCTCACCCTTTAATGCTTGAAGTGACCAGACAAAGGGCAGACATGTTAATAGAAACTGTTAGAGATATTATCTCGTCGGAACTCGAATCCTCGACCCATCGCAAGGTAGATTCTATCCAGCGCGTCATTTTTACCAGATTAAAATTTATTCAAAATATCCTGAAGTTTTGGGTGCATCGCAGCGAGCGTGGTCTGCTATATTATTATTATTAATAACGAAAAGATCGCGTAACTCCTCTACTTATTAAAACATGAACTTTTAAATGTTATACTAACCCATGTTACAGAGGAGGTAATCGAATACATAAAGCAAACAGTGGAGGAAGAGAGACAGAGGAACGCTGAGAACCAGGCGGCGCTGGAGGCTGAGCTGATGGAGGCTCGCAGGTCTTCCCAGCAGCTGGCACAGCTCTCCACACTGAGGGCGCAGCTGCAGCACGCTGCTACTTCAGAGAATCCGGTAATGCTGTGCTTACTATAACTTAGAATAGAGAGGCAGCAGAGAGGGCTATGGCTGGTTATGAGTATGTGACCTACCAATCATGTTTGCGTTAAATATCGACAGACGAGCACGCGACTCTTGACAGTATAAGTAGGTAATAGGTACATACCTGTTAATGGACGTTGATAAGCAATACAATGACAACCCACTTGTTTGCCATTTTGGATAATTTGAGTTTGAATTTTCAATTTTGTTTTATTAAGTTTCTTTTTAAATATATACAGAAATAATAGACGTTTTGTAATTATTATTAGGCTCAGATTAAATAACAAAATTGGATTTCATGCAGTATTGTTAAATATTCTAAACCTGTTTCGGGTTTTGTGTGAACTGTCTTTTTTCCACAGAACAGAAGACTTATTTTTCCTTGTTCTGTGCTTTTTTCAATATTTATTTTTATTAAGAAGAGTTCAAAATTTTTTTTGGTCTCGGAATCCATCCTAAGCACCATGGATTTTTATATGCAAATAAAAATGCATGGTGCTTGAAATGAATTTTATACATTTAGCTACAACAAATATTAAATTAAACTTGAATTTTATATTTTCACGTCCGCACTTGATCGTGACAAAGATCGAATTGAGATAAAAAACAGACTTCGTCTTCTCCATGCCCAACAAACAAAATTTCAATGTGTCTTTAGTTTTGCTTATTACAAATTGAACATTTAAAATCGAGTAGGTAGTTGTATTTTTATACTGGTTTATTAAGATTACTAGCTGTTTAAAATACGATATCTTTTACGCCCAACGTCTTATTAAGATAAAACAATGAATATACCTACTATGTTGCTCCAGACTTACCAAATAGTTAACCTAATCTACCTGGGAAGCTATTTTTTAAACATCATGAAAATGCTTTCTTCATTTTTGGGGATAAGCGTGAACAAACAGCTATAGATCTAAATACACCCTTACTTTTTTCCTTAGTTCCCTCTTCATTTCTGGTGAATAGATTATTTAATTAATATTTTAGACCAGGGACTGAAACCGGTTAATTTTTATTTTGCAAAATACGTGTCTGACTGAGATACCATGATATTAGTTTTAAAGAGTGATACACACTTACCACAGTACTTTTTTTCAGTAAATATTAATAAAAACGAAAGAATATTAACAAAAACCTTTATTATACCGGTATAACTCTCATAGTAAATTAATCGGTATTCAGTCCCTGTTTTAGACCACAGACTGTCGACCAGTTCTACTTATTTATTTTATGTATCTTCAACAGGGGCTGGATCGCGTTGCAGTGTTGGAGGTGGCGACAGCAGACGCGAGGGCGGAGGCAGCGGAGCACTCCAACAAAATGGACCTCATTTCACGCGACCTTCGAGCGCTGACGAAGAGTTACAACAAACTTCGGACTGAACTCGCCGACTTCCAAACCAGAATGACGTTAGGACACCCGGAGAGCGGAAGCGACGACGGTAATATTTAGCTAAGCACAAAGCATATCTTATACATAGGAGATAATAAATAATTATATATTTTCTTCAGATTGTAAAGCCGTGAAATAAAGTTTGCACGCTTCGAAGACAGTACATCATGATTAATCTATACTAATATTATAAAGAGGAAAGATTTGTTTGTTTGTTACGATTTAACTCAAATACTACTCGAAATTATTTCACCAATAGAAAGCTACATTATCAGGGAGTCTATATAATTCATCTACACTGCATCCGTGGGAAGCCGGGGCGTGTTACTAGTCTTTTATAAAACTATAATTTGAAAATTTATTATTTGTATGCAATCTATTTTGTCAGCTGCGCAATCGCATCGAAAATATATGTAAATTATTGGCAAATTGTACACTGTAAACATATTGTCACCAGGTCAATTTATCTGGAGGATAGACAAGTTTTCGTCTCGCATGAAGGACGCGAAGGAAAATGACACGGTTTTGACTAGTCCACTCTTCCGGACCAGCAAATATGGATATACTCTGAAGGTATATCGACTATCATTGATGGTTTAGCAAGATTTAACGATGAAATAAGAGATTCGTCTTAATAGCCAAATTACAGTGCTACGCGTTGAGTCATTAACCCACTCGGAAATTTCACTCGGAAAGTTCAGAAATTTAAATAAATAAACTAAACAAGTTTTTTTATGTTAGATATAGACAGACGAGCATGAGGTTCACTTGATGGTAGATGATACCTCAGCCACAGAACATCAGTCAATGATGCGCTGTCGACCTAATTTTTAATTCGAGCATTCGGAAATCCATAGACTGAAACCAAGACGCGCAATATGCTCTTCACGGTTTTTCCATCTCTGAACAGTGGTTCGTTACTCGGTCGGAATTCCGATATTCCTCCCACCCGATCAATGCCCGAAGTTACCAGACGTGGGGAAAACATGCTTACAGAAAATTATAAACCCATCGATGATCGGCAGGTGTTCTACCGAACCCGTCAAAGTACAAGTAAAAGAATACGCCCTTAAAAAGGAATCCAACCATAAAAGATCAGGTCTATATTTCAGGCTGAAGTAAATCTGAACGGTATAGGCAAGTGGAAGGGCCGGCACATCACGTGCACGGTGCGGCTCGTGGCGGGCGCCTACGATCCGCTGCTGGAGTGGCCGTGCGACCTCAACGTCAACATCGTGCTGAAGGACCAGCCCGCCAACAGGAGCCAGGTGGGTGGGGTCGCCGGCCAACATTAGCCTTATATTTAGGCAAGGCGTTCAAACGATAGAGCTTTATGAATGTTTTTTGGACTTTTGGGAGAATTTTTCGTGTATTTTAGGAGTGCCGGCTAGGTATAATTCACCTTATACCAAGTACAACCTTCGATTTAGTACATTAATATTTTAACATTACTGTAATACCTTAAATAAAAATCATTATTTATAGAACCCTTAATTTATATATCATAAATCTGGGGGCACTTCCGTGCCCCAAGCGCCAGGACCACCACTTCCCAATGTACCTACTTGTCGTGACGTTACTTTATATGAAAATATTTTGGTGAGAAAACACAACCGCTATTAATTCATCTATTAATTATTAAAAAACAGAAAACTTACTATTTCAGCAATACACAAACCTCTTTATACCAGGTTTTCCTTGACAAAATCTTTCAGCATAGCCTATGGGAATATACGGGATAAATGGTATCCCTCTACAAAATATAATTATTATTACATTTAGAAACTTTTAAGACAATTGTATATGGTTTATAGCGCTATCCTTAACCCTTTTCAATATTTTAAGGCAATGGACATAGTGAAGACGCTCGAACTGCGTCGCAAGTCCATCTCCAAGCTGCAGGACTACGACGCCAACGAGAAGAGCAAGTCCACGGAGAGCCTGGAGCAGGGCGTGCTGCAGATGAAGCGGCAGTACATCTTCATTCCTCACATCAGTCTCGATAAGTTCGAGTACATCAAGAATGACGTCATATTCTTAGAGTTTATCGTTAATCAATAGGACTATAGCACCGAATCTACGAATTTTTGCCCCATTAAGACTCCAGTGTCGCCTATAACCCCTCTCTATTTAAACATAAGAATTTAACTCTTATAATATTTGCTTATTAATTTTTAACATTTGTGAGGACTTTGAAGTAGCTGAATTTTGATTTGGAAACCCTATTTAGGTCTTGTGCCCTCTATAGTCACAAAGTTGGAGACTAATTTAAATATTAATAGTCAACTCTCATATAATACCTAAAGCTTTCAGAAAGCTTTCAAAGGTTGGAAACAATTCACAAATCATGACAAGGCGTTCGCATTTTGTTGTAAAAAACACAGTCACGAGATATGTTAAATAGTATTAAAAATACACCCGATATCAAAGAATTGCTATATTTGTTAGTTATACAATGGTTACAACTGGCTTATAACAGCATAGTAAACTACAATTAACAAGTAACATCTGAATGTGTCTTCCTATAACTATAAAATAATATGTATTATGTAGACGAATCGTTATCGGTCATCTTGTGCCGCAATCGGCAGCGGCAAGTATAGGAGGACAATTATCTGAAAACGCGTGTTTTACGGCCGAATTCTCGAACGCTAATCAACATTGAGGTGTATTTAAAAGTATCTTTAACCCTTTCATTACGAATGTAAAATGAAAGACAAAACATTTTAAAAAGCCCTCAAGTTTTGAGTATCGTTTTAGTATTCCGCGGTTAGTCTCATTTATCTGAGATTTTGTCTTCACCGTAGAGCAGCGTGGAGACGTACGACTTGCTTACGTCTTTCGGCAAATGGCTTCAAACGGGCCAAATATTCTAATGGACAACATTTAAATTTATATATTTACAATAACTAAGGATATATATAATTTGTATCACCCAATGAATTATAGAAAAATACTTAAAGTATGAAATAATGTCGTACTACGAGTATTAGCTATAAAATAATATTTAATATGTAAAATTTTGATGACATACCGCCATGACATATCACGTTCGGACGGGCTAGATGTTTGGGATTTGAGGCATTTGATCCGCTTTATCCAAATAATTATGTATTTTTCCAAAAGTTACCTATATATAAATAAGATGTACATAGAAGAACAGGCCCATACAAACTTTTGACACCGAAAACTAGTTCTACAATTGACCTGTAGAGCGCGCGGCAATGTCTGCTGACTCCTCCCCTCGCGTTGTCTCACTCGCTCTCACGAGCGAACGGCAATAACGCTCTACAAGCGTCTGGATGCGAGAGAGTGCGCGCTATGACTCCAGCGTCAGAGTGTCGCTCACACGGATACTAGCAGCGCCGCGGTGGCTGGGAGGAGAACTACTCTCACCCCAGAAAAACCGTGACAAGCGCGCCCATAAGGCCTGTGCTAATATGTACATTTCTATTCTTGTTGTTATACATAGGCCATCATAGACAATCATATTCAACGTAGAATTCAAACTTCAGAAACATAACATTAATTACTTTACACAGCGTATTTGTTAAATTACTAATAAACGCTCGGTTCAGATAATTGGCCAAGGCCGCTTAATAAATAATGATATTATGCACTTCTACATGCATGATATAACTTACACTACACCTGTATTTATTCTTTAAACATGACAATTATTAATATTACTAACCTTAGATTTTACTTCTTACATCGAATGGTATATAAATTATTCACGTTATATAACAAATTAATGCTTTTAGAAATATTAAGCTAAATAAATCTTAATATTTTGCTGAAACTGTTATAAATTAATTCTTATATATTTGTATTTTAATTTTATAAGTAAAATAATTAATATCTTCTTATTGATAAACCCTTTGCACTCGCCCTGCTGCGGTGCTAAGGTCTTTTGTAACTGCCTATTTACGATGTGCGATAGGATAGTTCTGTTGGACAGGTGTGCAGTTGCTTGCAAATACAATCCAACTTGTATCTCCAACTTATTTATTATTACACAATAAATGTCACGAGATACATTCACATTGAGAGCCACGTGTGCAAAGGGTTTAGTACAAAATAAAATTTTTGGTAATAAATAAAATATCAATAGGTACATATAAACAAAATAGTTTTATTTATTGTAACATGTATTATATGTATAATACGAAACATTTTATACAAACAATTTGTTTGTAAAATATTAGAGTTAAAACGTTTGCCCAGCTCTGCTGAATGTCGTTTGCTTTGAATTTAAAAAATAAACCACATGCCACGGTCTCTAGCCAAGGCCTTTTTCATTCGACGTACACTTAGCTAAATATCAATTGCCGTGCCCCTGGCGCCCGACTGCGAAGTACGAACTACTTAATAATCGTTTTAGTTGTACCACGCAGTACATAGCACAAAAATAGGAGAAATGTTTGTTCACTGTTGCAGAAATACGACATGGGCGGTAGGGGCACGGAAATATTTGTCGCATAAATGCGACACAAGCGGTCAAAAGGTTAATCATGTTCCGCTACGGCCTACGATGCCTTTCTAAAAACCATATTTAAAATGTAAGATTACAAAGTCACGAATTATTTTATTTTACAATTGTAATGGTGCCCTCCGGCCTTTGAAGGCTACTCCCTCTTATAGACAAGTATATACAATATACTGTATAATTACAACAAGGACTTATATTGGGCTAAAAAGTGTTCCTCCTCGGAGAGCGAGGAGCTGAGGTAGTCGTCCTCCTCAAACAGGATGCTCTGGCGTAGGCGATGGATGGCCAGCGCTCGGGCCTTCCTCCTAACAAAAACGAATAACAACCATTTTTTATTCACTTTTATACGAGACCTTAGTAGTCTAATAGGTATACATGGTGACGCAAAATATATCCCGGAAATGCGGAATGAGAAATTTAAAGGAATTTAATTAAAAGAAATGGCCGTGTGTATTCGAATCCAACCTTCTTAGCGATAGCACTAACCTACAAAACATTATAGCACACAAGAGGCACAAATGCACACACGACATTTAAAAATGATGCGGTTTGATGAATATGAGGCGGTCGCGCATCGAACGATGGGACTGACTGGTTAATTTTTATTTTCCAAAATACGTGTCTGACTGAGATACGATAACGATATTAGTTTTAGACACAATAAACTTACCACATTAATTTTTTTCAGTAAATATGAATAAAAACGAAAGAATATTTACAAAAAATTATTTATAAAAAACCGGTCCCTGTCTAGTGTCCCTGTCCCTGATTCATAGTGCTTGTTGGCTTGTGCATCTCGCAACAGGAGGCGCCACGAACACACAACGGCGTAAACAATACACACAAATATATATATAGGCCCTAAAGTTAACACCCAAGTTGTAAAATTCAGCTGAATAGAATTTTAATGTTTTTGTCATACTCACTTTCTATGCTTCTCTTCTCTCTTCTGTCTTTTGCGTTCGAGCTCTGCTCCGGTGCTGGTGGAGGGGTCGTTCGCCTCGCCTGCGCAGACGCATCAATTAGCGTTTACATCAATGCGAAACAGAGTGAAGCAGATTTATACAAAAGGGGATTTTAAATTGACAATATTCGAAATAATTAATTTTCTCAAGATTAAAGTTTGCAAGTTGCAAGTTTGTTTAAAATTTCAAATACAATTTTTAACGGCTTCTATATTATATAATAAGTATGTCTTTTTATGTGATATCTTCATACTAAATTTTATAACAATCTGTTTGGTCTTGAAACATATTCACCTATGAAAGAATAATCGTGCACTATTCTTTTTTTCCGAGGGGAAAACCGCAACATCAGGGGTAGCGCAAGGACGCAGGAAGTGTGGGACTCACCCTACCGCAGTCTGCTTGCTGTGAGATTCGTGCTCCATCTTAGACTATGTTATTTTACTCTCTTCACTTAACCTCAGGTGATACATACAGATTCTTGTGACATACATAATATATCATCGTTGCGACTTTAAGACCTCTTATGTGTAAAAATCAATATTATGAGAAAATCGATAAAAACCGTCTACTGAAAAAAATATAATGAAATCAACTACAATAAAAATACAGGTATCAGCCACGTGATTTCCTGCTTTTTACTTTGCTATTATTTACTGAAAGCAAAACTAGTATCATTGTAAAAAAAAACTGGCAAGTTAGCAAGCACATAGGAGTTTTTGAAATTGGTAAATAAAATAAGATTGAAACGTCGTACACAGATGAGTTTTTGCATTCGATAGAGATTCAAAATGTAGAATGGTCTGGCGTAAAAAAGTGATTTTGCCAAAAGTGACACACAGGAGGTCTTAAAGTCGCAACGACGATATACAAGATGATTGAGAGCCCGGGCGGGTCGCGTTCGAGAGACACTCACAGTCCGCGGCGAAGGGGTCCCAGCCCTGCAGCACGTCGACGGCGCGCATCAGCTCGTTGCCGGCCACCCGCAGCGCGTAGCTCGCGTGGTCCGCGTGTAGCCCATTGAGAGCCCGGGCGGGTCGCGTTCGAGAGACACTCACAGTCCGCGGCGAAGGGGTCCCAGCCCTGCAGCACGTCGACGGCGCGCATCAGCTCGTTGCCGGCCACCCGCAGCGCGTAGCTCGCGTGGTCCGCGTGTAGCCCATTGAGAGCCCGGGCGGGTCGCGTTCGAGAGACACTCACAGTCCGCGGCGAAGGGGTCCCAGCCCTGCAGCACGTCGACGGCGCGCATCAGCTCGTTGCCGGCCACCCGCAGCGCGTAGCTCGCGTGGTCCGCGTGTAGCCCATTGAGAGCCCGGGCGGGTCGCGTTCGAGAGACACTCACAGTCCGCGGCGAAGGGGTCCCAGCCCTGCAGCACGTCGACGGCGCGCATCAGCTCGTTGCCGGCCACCCGCAGCGCGTAGCTCGCGTGGTCCGCGTGTAGCCCATTGAGAGCCCGGGCGGGTCGCGTTCGAGAGACACTCACAGTCCGCGGCGAAGGGGTCCCAGCCCTGCAGCACGTCGACGGCGCGCATCAGCTCGTTGCCGGCCACCCGCAGCGCGTAGCTCGCGTGGTCCGCGTGTAGCCCATTGAGAGCCCGGGCGGGTCGCGTTCGAGAGACACTCACAGTCCGCGGCGAAGGGGTCCCAGCCCTGCAGCACGTCGACGGCGCGCATCAGCTCGTTGCCGGCCACCCGCAGCGCGTAGCTCGCGTGGTCCGCGTGTAGCCCATTGAGAGCCCGGGCGGGTCGCGTTCGAGAGACACTCACAGTCCGCGGCGAAGGGGTCCCAGCCCTGCAGCACGTCGACGGCGCGCATCAGCTCGTTGCCGGCCACCCGCAGCGCGTAGCTCGCGTGGTCCGCGTGTAGCCCATTGAGAGCCCGGGCGGGTCGCGTTCGAGAGACACTCACAGTCCGCGGCGAAGGGGTCCCAGCCCTGCAGCACGTCGACGGCGCGCATCAGCTCGTTGCCGGCCACCCGCAGCGCGTAGCTCGCGTGGTCCGCGTGTAGCCCATTGAGAGCCCGGGCGGGTCGCGTTCGAGAGACACTCACAGTCCGCGGCGAAGGGGTCCCAGCCCTGCAGCACGTCGACGGCGCGCATCAGCTCGTTGCCGGCCACCCGCAGCGCGTAGCTCGCGTGGTCCGCGTGTAGCCCATTGAGAGCCCGGGCGGGTCGCGTTCGAGAGACACTCACAGTCCGCGGCGAAGGGGTCCCAGCCCTGCAGCACGTCGACGGCGCGCATCAGCTCGTTGCCGGCCACCCGCAGCGCGTAGCTCGCGTGGTCCGCGTGTAGCCCATTGAGAGCCCGGGCGGGTCGCGTTCGAGAGACACTCACAGTCCGCGGCGAAGGGGTCCCAGCCCTGCAGCACGTCGACGGCGCGCATCAGCTCGTTGCCGGCCACCCGCAGCGCGTAGCTCGCGTGGTCCGCGTGTAGCCCATTGAGAGCCCGGGCGGGTCGCGTTCGAGAGACACTCACAGTCCGCGGCGAAGGGGTCCCAGCCCTGCAGCACGTCGACGGCGCGCATCAGCTCGTTGCCGGCCACCCGCAGCGCGTAGCTCGCGTGGTCCGCGTGTAGCCCATTGAGAGCCCGGGCGGGTCGCGTTCGAGAGACACTCACAGTCCGCGGCGAAGGGGTCCCAGCCCTGCAGCACGTCGACGGCGCGCATCAGCTCGTTGCCGGCCACCCGCAGCGCGTAGCTCGCGTGGTCCGAGTCGTAGCCCATTTCCTGCAGCTGTAGTTCAATGGAACGATAACGATATATGCATATAATACTAGCGACCCGCCCCGGCTTCGCACGGGTCTAGATTTATTTAACAAAAAAGCGGGGGTTGGTAATAGAAGAGTGAAAATATAGTGTTGTAAACTTTTTAAAACTTTTTTTTTAACTTATTTTTTGGGCTGGACACCCCTTATCACTTAGGGGTTTGAAATATAGATAGTAGCCGATTCTCAGACTTACTGAATATGCATAAAAAATTTCATAAGAATCGGTCGAGCCGTTTCGGAGGAGTATGGGAACGAACATTGTGACACGAGAATTTTATATGTTAGAAGATATATATAGTTAATTCACATTTTTTGCCACACATTTTTTCTTCAGGCCAATCGGCTTGAAATTCATTACTCGGGGATTTTTGGGGTGGTTGATGAAGATTTTGTGCTCCAAATGGTGGATAAAAAATTGAAAATCGATGCAAAAATTATGAAAAGGTATATTCTTGGATTTTCGAGGTCGCTGATTATGAATCTCAATCAATCAAATCTTCAAAATTCAATATAGCGAATCCAATATGGCAGACTGAAAAATAAGAGATTCATTATTTAGTATTTATAGATATACGAAATTAACGATAACCGAAATAATATTTGACTTGACTCCGTAAACCAGTGCTTATTCAGCGTACAACTCGAAAATGGTTATAATACAGGCTCAGAGCTCATCATCGCACAAAGGTTTAATATAACAATCATATCATTAATATTTTGCTTTTAATGTCTTGCAATCTTTTTGTGCTTAAAATGATTGTTTTAAATACAAGAAAATTAATGGAAAGCTTACCTCAGCGAGCAGGGCGCTGTCGGGCTCCGGGGCCTCCACGGGCTGCACGGGCCCCGGAGGCGCCGAGGTCATCTCCCCTTCCTCGGAGAGATCGCTGTCGTCCAACTATTTATTGTAAATAATTAACATTATTTTACAAACATTAAAATATCGATGTTAGGTGGTGCCTGTTAATTATTTACTTTAAATTTTTTAATAGACCACCGTTCAAAGATGGAAAAAAACCATGAAGTGAATATTGCTCGTTTCAGTTTCAGTCTATGGATTCCCGAATGCTTGAAGTAAAAAGTAGGTCGACTCTATTTGCTCTCAGACACTGACTGCTATGCCTATGCTATACTATAGCGGTCTTATTTTCTTTTCGTTGTTACTTTTTTGCTTTAAGTGTCATAATTGTGTATTGTATTTTTGTACTTTTTTTCCTCTTTTTTTGTTGTTAGTTTTATTTTTTATGTTTAGTCAGATTTTACGTCTGACATTCCGTGACGTGACTCTTAAGACAAAGGCTGAAAAACAACGTGGTAGAAATTGTTCAAAATTTTTACCACAAGTGGAGACCTTTGCCTTTTCGCTGTCAGTTGCTCAAAAAAAAACTGTGTTGGGTATGAATAATTATGTATTGTTATGTGTGACAGTGAATAAATGTTTTCTCTCTCTCTCTCTCTCTCTCAACCCCAAGGGGGTATCTCGTACCAACTCGGGCTGCTCCTGTATGATCCGGACGGCGTCCGAGGCGCTGTTGTTGGCCCGGCGCAGCGCCAGCAGCACGCGCTGCCGCGGGAAGCCCATCCGCTGCAGGCTGTCCAGCAGCGGCCGGCTGACCGGGCTGCCGTCCTCGCACACGCCCAGCGCGCGCTGCTGCCTGCCGGACAAGCGGTGGCACACGGTTAAACGAGTCTGCCCTCTACACTGTATCATACCATATAATGACAAGCTCGTTGACGCGTTCGATAGAACACCTGCCGTGCGCATCAATGGGTCGTGGGTTCGAATCCCACCGGGACAACATGTTTATAGTTTTCTGTAAGCATGTTCTCCTCTCGTCTGGTAACTTCGGGAATATCGAAATTCCGGGTAACGAACCACCGTTCATAGATGGAAATTGCACATATCGATTTTAGTCTATGGATTTCCGAATGTTCGAAGTAAAAATTAGGTCGACAGCGCATCATTGACTGATGTTCTGTGGATGGGGTATCACCATCAAGTGAACCTCATGCTCGTCTGACGATATCTGACATAAAAAATACCATACCGTGCTAGGAACGCGTCCGATGTCAGACAAAAAAATATTCTTTGTATTGAAAAGTATGAGAATATACCACCTGCTCGCCTGAGTTAAGAAATATGATCAGTAAAGCGGACACAGAAATGTATCTGCCTCATGCTCTACGAGGGGGAGAAAGGTGTATGTCTAATTCATTTATTAACCTTTTGACCGCTTGTGTCGCATTTATGCGACAAATATTTCCGTGCCCCTACAGCCCGTGTCGTATTTCTGCGACAAAGAGTTGCATGTTTTTTTTGTTCTATTGTTGTATGAATTGCGTTGTACAACTAAAAAGATTATTGAATAATTCGTAGTCAGGTGCTAGGGGCACGTCAATTGTTATTTAGCCAAGGGCTTAAAAGGGTAATTAACTAGCAAATCCGTGCCGTCCTACATATTATAGCGTGTATTTTTTTATAGACGTTCGTATAGGCAATATTGTATGTATACACTTTGTATAAACAACCTTTTAAACTTTTTCATTTGACAAAAGTAAATGTTATCACAATAAAGTCAATGACTGACTGAACTGAGTTCTTTTTTGGGAACCACTTTCAAACTACTTAATTAGTTCTAGAACTAATATTAGATATTTATTTTATAATTTATATAATATATATTTATCTGAACAAAGAAAATATTAATTTATTATATGTATTAGTGTAGATTCTTCACGCATATACATAACATAGCCCATAGAAAAAGTGGCCACACCGCCTTGATAACGACACAAGCACCGGTACATTTTCTCTAACGGCTAACACCCACTCACCTCTCCTCTCTATTCTTCTTCCTGGTGGCGTCCCTCTCCTTCTTCCTCTCCTCCAGGTAGTGGTGCGCGCGGTTCACGTCCCCGGCCGCCGCCCTCAGGCCGGCGCACGCCTGGCTCCGAGACCAGCCTATCTCCATCAATGCTTGAACTGACGTCTCGTCCACCTTGAACCATCAAGTTTTCATAATTGAACGGTGAACCTTAAGAATCCTATGAATACCCTCAACTGTCCTGCCGGCCTAGCATGACAACCACGACACACACATATTGTTATACAGAGAATTAAATATAAAACATTTAAATATTATAAAATGTGTGTGCTATTTCTAAACAGACTAACCCCTTACCCGTCCCTGTATCGACAATTTTAAATTGTTTATAAGACCATTAGACAATAAATGTAGCTCACTCGCAAGTTGAGCAGCTCCCGCTCGGCCTTGTCGAGCAGCTCGGCGGCCTCCGCCCGCCGGTTCTGGTGGTAGGCCACGATGCCCTGCATCAGGTACAGCCGCATGAACAGCACGCGCTCGTTGGCTGCAACGATACCTTCAGTGAGGAGTCGCGCGACACACACTCACTACACAACTCCACTAATAAATTACAATACTTAAAATCGTGAATATACTAATATTATAAAGATTTGTTTTGTAGCGACATCTATAATCCGCTACAAGAATCAATACGAAGACGCCTAATCCTGAATCGCGCTATATAAATGTTTCCGAGTGCGGTGCGGAAGCGTAAGAAGTCAACGAACGATTGGCGCGAATCGAAGATGAATGACACTCGAATGAACGAAGAGGCGTTTGCGCATTGAACGATTCAGATAGTCATTGTTGATTCGTCCATCTCGCAATAGGAGGCGCCACGAACACACAACGGCGTCAACACACTGGACCGATTTTAAAAATTGTTACACTCCGTATTTTCACTCGTCTCCAACTTACAACCTTACAATCTACATTGCACCCGTGCGAAGCTGGGGCGTGTTACTATAAAATATTTTTTAATACACTTTTCTCGGACACCTGCCGTGCGCATCGATAAGTCGCGGGTTCGAATCCCGCCGCGACGACATGTTTATAATTTTCTATAAAACATGTCTTCCCCACGTCTGGTCACTTCAGGCATTAAACGGGTGGGAGGAAATTCGAAATTCCGAACAGGTAACCTTTCATGGAAGGAAAAACCGTGAAGTGCACATTGCGCGTTTCGGTTTCAGTGAATAAATTTCGCAATGCTCAAAGTAAATAGTAGATCGACACCGCATCATTGACTGATGTTTTGTGGTTGAGGTATCACCTACAATCTGTCGATATCTAACATAAAAAACCCACATACTCTTAGCATTGGACTACCCGCTGGGAGGTGGGCGACAAGGTAGAAGCATACCTGTTAGATTACCCTATCGTCAATCAATCAAAATCAAAGTTTTTTATTTCAAATAGGCCTTTGCAGGCTCTTATGAAACGTCTAGTTGCACGGTTCCAAAAAGTGGGTCTCATGGAGAAGAACCGGCAAGAAACTCCATGGACACTCTTTTCAACAATGGTTTAGCTTACAAAGACTCGGTTACAATAGTAATAATCGGCTGAGAAGTTTATATAATGCAAGGTATACAGAGATTCTATACAATGCAAAAGAAAATTGAGTTTTTACTATTAATGTAAAATGAGATATGTGATCGTCCTTCGGCAACAGCTTCCCCCTTGATAATAAATAAAGTTAGCGGGAGTCACTGACCGTCGGTGCCCTTGAGCGCGATGAGCTTCCGGTGGGCGGGCCCGTAGCAGGCGGCGAAGGAGCGGGCGGCGCGCGCCAGGCGGGCGGCGGCGTCCGCGGCGGCGGGCAGGCTGCGCAGGCACAGGTAGCACCACGCCACGTCCAGCTGCAGCACGCCGTAGTTGTCCACCGTGCTCAGGATCTGGGCGCGGCACTCGCTGTCAATGTCCCACATTCATTTAGATAACATGATGTAAACTTATGAACGAAATTATGCTTCTAATTTTACATTTACTGCCAGTTCTCAAATCAAGGGCGTAGAACGGACGAGAAGAACTGGCAACAAACTCGCCGCCACTCTTTTTAGCACATTGACTGCCACTATATCTGGGTATAAGTGCATCACGGGAGCCGATTTGTAAGATTATTAATTTTTACTCTTTTATTGACTAGGCAAATCAAAAATGTTAATTAACACCAAAATTCACAAAAGTTCCAAAATTCACAAAGGTCACGCTCCGAGGCGTGACTGGCTTCCCGTAGCGGGGATGGCACTCGATGTGTTAATCTAAATCCAAATAACGTTTGGAAGGAGCTGCAACCATTATACCTATTAAACATTATACCATTCACAATATGACATCTTGAAGTAATTAACTATAGTAATACAAAAAAAAGCGACAAAAAAACATGATTTGTCCTCTACAGTTTGTCATGTCCACACTAACACATCTCCCTAAAGGCTTTTGGGGTTTAAATATTAAAGTTAGACTCTAAACCATTCAACTGTCTGAGGATGCATTAGTATCCAAAAAAATACACCAACTTACATCTGTTTGCGTTGTTGGACGTTTGAGTGGTTTGAAGTGGAGTGAACATGTAAATAATTTGAACTTTATTTTGTAATTGTAGTTACAGGAAGAATGGTACCTCCTAACACAGGCTTATATTATCTTGAAAGGGAATTCTATGTTTGTGAAAACATTTTTAAATTCAAATATTTTTATGAGTTAAGAAAATAATTGATGAAAGCATGAGACGATGTCATGGATCTATTGGGCTCTATTTGAGTAACTAAACAATAATATTTACCTAAGTTGTCTATCTGCCTCCAGAAGCAGTACCAAGGCTAAGGAATACTCCTGTTTCTTGATACAATTGCGTCCCCTCTGGTGCAAGGCCAGACCAATGAACAGGGATCTCCGCTCAGAGAATGGCAAATCTATTGACTTGCCAGACTGGTCCTCCAACTGCAAGAGGGAAAATATAAATCATTTATTTATTTAATAGATGCTCCAACAACACATATACAATACATATTACAATAACAATATTATTATGAAATAGGTCCGGTATATGCATCAATAATAGGTGCATCATTTAACACTTATATATTTCTTATACTGCATTACAATAATTTGATTCAGAAATATATATAAATTATAAAATAATAATGAAAAGCTAGAAATAACTTCAAAATTTAATTATAATTCATTTATCCATCCCTCCTTCATCTGTTCAACTTTAAATTTGATAAAATTAGGCACAAAGGAAGCTAGAAAGCCTTGAAAAGAAAAACATCGATATTTAATAACTCATGTAAAAAAATCAAACTATAATTGTAACTTATTACTTACCAGTATTAAGCTATTGTATGGCTATAAAATATAAAGATAAATTACATTACAGTATAAAAAGATTCGAAAAATGAGAAAATGTATGTATAGAATACAATAATTAATTAATTTTTGTCATAAAATTTTATGACATCATTTGAATTGTATTTTTTTTAATGTTAGATATCGACAGACGAGCATGAGGTTTACTTGATGGTAGGTGATACCCCAGCCACACAGCCTACAGCCATCACATCAGTAAATGATACACTGTTGACCTACTTTTTACTGCGAGCATTAGGAAATCCAAAGACTGAAACCGAAACGCGCAATATGCACTTCACGGTTTTTCCATCTATGAACGATGGTTGGTTACCCAGTCGGAATTTCGATATATCTCCCACCCTTTCAATGCCCGAAGTTATCAGACATGGGGAAGACACGTTTACAGTAAATTATAAATATGTCGTCCCAGTGGAATTCGAACCTAATACCCATCCATAAGCCCGGCAAGTGTTCTACCGAACGCGCCAACAAGCCTGTCGAGATAATTTAGTATTTTATGAATTATGTATGTATATGGCAAAATGTACTGAAATTAATAAATTTTTGTTTATTTACATCTAGTCAATGAGATGAAATTATTAATAGTTAACTAAACAAGCAGTGCGCAAAGCTAACATTCATATATGTCTCTTCACCGAAGTCATCCAAGCACTCCGACAGCAGAGTTGCATCCTCCAGGGTACTCTTCATTTGCACGTACAAATCATCCTCTTTCTTTATAGCCTCAGGGCTGGCTGTAAACATTTAATATTGATTTATTGAATAGAAAAATTATTATTGTTTCAAAATTAAAAAATACAAAATTAAAAAGATAGACAATATATTTTTTTTGGATTTTTAACCTAGGACAAGTCTTCACTAAGTCATAACCAACCCACATGTAAAAATCCCATTAGTCACAGAAAAATATGGATAGTTAGTCACTTCAATAAAAATGGTTTTAAATAAGGTAAGTTTACTGAATATATGAGGGGAGGGTACTCTATGACGCAAACGATTTTAAGTAATTTCACCAGGGTTCATGCAACAGGCAGCAGTAGTCACTCAGAAAAAAACATTGCATTTTTTAACTGTATGCATTTATTTTAAATAATTTATTATTCCTATTTTCCTATGATATAATTAAACAAAAACAGTGTCTTAATATACTTATGATAAAAACATAGTAACTTTAATTAAAAATAAAATAAAGGCATACTTATAATATTTAATAATATAATTTGTTAGTAGTTATCAGCTCTAACAAAAATTCATATTACCTGCCATAATCAAAGCCATAAGCTGTACACCATTTTTCACACCTTGCTCTTCCAAACTAGGAGAGGGCTTGATCACCTTGCCATTAAAGATTAACTTCAATCTGAAAATAAAACATTTTAGCACTCTAATACATTTCAAAATAATTTAATATTTCCAATGTCTAGAAAACATAAAAATAATAAAAACATTGCTAAATTGTTAAATATTATTTGAAAATAAACCTATATTTTTATATGAGACAAAGAAAAATGATTTCTTATTCATATAATATTATAATTTACTTTTTCTATATTATTGTAGAATTTTTATGCATACATACCTAGTTATATCCACTTCTAATGTCTCAGCAACAGTGGCTATCAATTCCGAGCCCATGACACTTAATTGCTTCATCACCTTAATAATTTGCTTCTCCCCCCTTCCAGTTGCTTTCACCCGTAAGGTGGCACAGCCTGTCTCCTTGTACTCCTCGTTTGCTTTGGATCGTTCCACCGAATGTTTTTGTAGCTCTATAAGACTATCGCGGACTAAATTCACATCCAGCGATAGCTCTGAAGCTAATCTGTTGGCAAGCTCCTGTCGAGTTTTTCTTCAATGTAATAAGGTTTTAGCAATTAAGAGATCAGAGTTAGTAGCGTTAGTTGACAAAGAAACAAACCTGAAAGCTTTGTGACAAATCTCCACCAGTAGAAACATACGGCGGCTCCCATAACTTAATTTTACCTTCATTTAACTTAGCACGGAGTTTAATTAGCAAGTCCTCATGTTCCATATTGCCCTCCATGGCGAATTGGTGAAATAATGAGTTGCAATTTGATAACTATGTAACTACATTAAAAACCATTTTTGTCTTATTTTAGCACAAAACAAAGTCATATCGGCAAATCATTTAACAGTGACAGTTCACAATTCACATGCAGATTGCAGATTTAAATTAGACATGTGTAACACTGCGCTGTGCCGCGCAATTGCGTCGGTACGCAGGATGAGTCAGCTCACACATTCATAATGTGTTGGCGCACGGCGCAGTACCTCACTCACTGAGTGAACTATGAGCGTGGCGTTGCGTGCGTTTCGGAGGTTTCACTCTCAGTTTCACTGCTCGCTTTGCGCGTCCTATTTTGTTGCGTCAATTTTGAGTTGTCTCAAGGAGCCGACGCACTACCCTGCGCCTGAGTTGCTGAGATGGCGCGGGGAATTTCGCTGAGTTACCCATGTCTAATTTAAATGTCTGTTTTGTCACTGTCAACTTTCACATTAGATGTCAACTAGGTATTTTTAATTCATAAGAAAAGACATGTGAATTCCCAAGACAAACATTTCTGTGTCTGTTTCACTGATCATTTTATTTTACTGCCATGACCGAATTTTTATTTAATCAAACGATGTAATTTGACCTCTGGTTATTAGCACAAGCCACAGAAGTGGTCAAGCATAGCATACTAACTATATATACCAAATTTTATCCATACTTAGTTGCGCAAATATTGAGCATTATAATACTTAAATTATAAAAGTTTTCATATTTAGAGTCTATTAGGTACATAAAATAGCAACTGCGTAGTGCATCGCCAGATTAATATATCTTCAACCGGGACTAGGCAAGAGGAATCGGCATTATCATCGCTGGTTACCATAGTGTACATGATAATATAATAATTGGAATAGGACGATGATCTAAATTGAAAGCGCAATACGAGTATATAGAGGGGACTAAACGCGATTAGTACCCACTGTGACCAGATGTAGGCAAAATATGTTTAGCGTAAATTATAATCATGAAGTTCGGCGGGATTCAAAACGGCAAAACCCGATTGTAACTATTGGTACTGCTCACGCGCCATCCCGTCAAGTTTTAAATTACGTAATTGGAAATAGTATCTAATACGTTTGAAACATGCAGTAGATAAAACTCATTAATAATGAAAATTTCACACGCCATAAAATTTTACTTTTACTGCTTCTAATAAAATTTAACAATAATTAAACATTTAAATAGACCAAGCGCTTTAAAGGAAACAATATGTCTGCTGTACTAATATTTGCAAGTAATAATTTTATACCTGTATTATTGTATATGTATTTTTCAGATAATTTCAATTTCTGTAATTTTACTGCCTAGCTTGACTCAGTTGGTACCTATGCACGATACGTTTAGCACCTGATGTCACAGGTTCGAATTCAGCATGAGGTTCACATGATGGTAGGTGATACCTCAGCCACAGAACATCAGTCAATGTTGCACTGTCAACCCACTTTTTACTTCGAGCATCCGGAAATCAATAGCCTGCGACCGAAACGCGCAATATGCACTTCACGGTTCTTCCATCTATGAACGGACGGAATGTTTCAAGTGCAACAGCATAGTATTATACATTCACGGGTGCTGAGCGACTTAATTTAGTTAATACTCGCATTTACCAAAGACAGTATTTAATAATCCCCATTTCATATTCATTATACTGTTATTTATGTAATAATACATCTCTGCCGCAATGGGAAAGAGGCGAGATGTATATACATAATACAGAGATCACATTAAAAAGAGTGGCGGCGAGTTTATTGCCAGTTCTTCTCGTCCGTTCTACGCCCTTGATTTGAGAACTGGCAGTAAATGTAAAATTAGAAGCAGAATATGTATTTTTTTATTGATTTTGTATGTTACCTAAATGAATAAATGATTTTGAATTTGAATCACGGAATTCAATATGCTCCGATCCTTCCATACCACCTTCGCTTCTTCCACTTTCATCAATGCTTTGATACATGCTCGTCGGTTTTGAGTACTAATGATGACCAGTTATATCCATTTATAAATTATTGTTAACATTAAAGATGAATACCTACATACAAACGCTTATTTCAAAGGATAAAATTGGTATAGACTAGTTCATCGGCTAAAACCTATGCATGTAAGTGAGTAAATAAATTACAAGTTTTTTTTTCTGCTTTTCTACACGAAATTCGTACTTAATCGGAACGCCATAATTTTAGGCTTCCACGTCTTGATATTTCGGTTACGACTTATCTGAAATAAAGAACCGAATTCTTTTAGATTCGGTATGACAATGGCTAAAAAATAGACTATTGGCTTTCATTTTCAACTACATAATTTTGTTAACATGAATTAACAAAAATCAAATGAATAGAAAAAAGTGTTATTTTCGCTGTTGCTTGTATAAAATATGTTATTTTATTTTGTAGCAATTGTCATACCAAATCTAAAACACTTTGATTGTTTTTGTTTGTGGGAGCCCCAAATTATTAAGTGACTTTCCGTTTGAGTAATCCTTCCTGTTTTAATTTTTTTTTTTTTTTTGTAATTCAAGATTTCATTAATAATAATCCCTTACAATTCTTATTATACCTATTCATCTTGAATAGTAATCTCACAAGAAATTTAGCCTTAATTCAGTGATTCTTTGCTATATTTTATATATATATTTTTTATGCTACTCAGGCATTTTCTGTGGTCATTCAATGAATAATGCAACAATTTTAAGTAGTTATTTGTAACAACTTAACCTTAATATCTTAATTCCGTCCTGAACCCATCAGAAAGTAATGCTTATTTTTGAAGCTATAATGACGCTGCTACACGTCGCCGATCCCTACATCCTGCTGACCGCCAAAATGGACGACGTGCAGACGCTGGCCCAACAGCTAGCAGATTCTCCTGTTATGGATGAACTGAACAGAATCTGGAGACGAGCCTCCAATCAGGTCAAGCCGAAGATAAGGGAGCCACAACATGGTTCGAATTACAAAGTCTTCATGGCTCTACGATACTAAAAAAAGATAACACCTTTTAAGATGTAGGCTCAGGGCCCTAGCATGTTTCATCTGCATTAAGAAATTATTTGAAATCGCAAACAAGTTACAGATAGAGGTTATTAATTATTATTATTGTTCACTAGTTGTTCGCTAAGCACGAACAAATGAGGGGTGTAAAAGCAAAGGCGCTTCAGTCACTAAACACCAATACTGAGCTATTTGTCATTTTCTAATACATCGTAAGTAATTCACATTTATGCAAAATTTTGTTATTAGTATTTTAATTAGAGCTTTTCATTTAAGTAAGAATAACTAAAATAAAAAATATATATAAGATTTCCATAATAATTCAGAAAAACCTTAGGACTAAGGTGTCTTTGCATCTAAATACTGGATCGAAGCATGTTTGCTTTTGATCACTATGGACCGAAGCGAATTTGCATTTCACTATTTTATTTGACAGTTGTTATGTTGTAAAGTACCGATTGCAAAATAAAAATTTAAATAATTTTTGTTTTTGTTGAAAACAGAATATCTTTAATTGGAAATAAAAATCAAGTTTAATTGATAATATAAAAGTAAGACAGTCCTATTTAGGTCTTTAAACCATTATATTTGACTCAGCTGGACTCAGGTGGATCACAGGATGGCTTATCTTCTTGAACTAAAACTAACTAAACTTATTTTGCAGAATAACTTAATCAAAAGCAGAAGATAGTTTAGAATTAACAAAAATTACCACCATTAAGTGAAAAAAAAAAAAGGTTTATAAATTTTTTGCTTAAAAATCTTATACAGACCCTACCATAACGGTCAAAAAACAAGCAAATGTTTGTTACTTGTTTGCCCTTTCCCGCACACGCCACCACTGTTCTACATTTCTTACACGTTTCCTGGCTCGTCCTGCACGAGCAGGTTGAATATTTTCTTCCATTCCAATGAAAATCGAAGAGAAATGACAAAAAAACGGGCAGTATTTATTAGTCAACTTGCCTTGAAAACTAAAAGATTCGCCATCTTAGAAATTTTGAAATTGAGGCTCCTGATTGGTCGTATGTGACAGAGGCCGATTTGCTTCTAACAAATTTTGGATCGAAGCCGATTTGCAAGTAAACGCTATTTTCAAAGCGAATTTTACCTTGGATAGAGGTGGATTTGCACAATAATTATAATTATACAATATTACAGCTTTTGAGCTCTTCAATATGGTGTGCTTACTTAAAAAAATATAATTTTGGACTGAAGCTGTTTTGCTTTTATACCCCTCAAATGCGAAAAAGAATTTGTATTGCTAGCCAATTGGTCAGTTCCAGTTGCATTCAATTTCAACTCACAAATAACGATACGAATACTCAGAGCCGGATTTAGGGGAGGGCATCCGGGGCTACAGCCCCGGAGTTTCCATACCGAGGGGCCCTCACAAACAATTTTTCCTTTGATTTTTTTTCTCGTTGTTTAAACTTTACCTACTATTGCAGAAACATGATTATATTGTTTTTAAACATAAAAAAGTAATATAATTTCAAGGTCTCCAGACTTCTTAATCTGGCCCTGGTAATTAGAGCTATAATTATTATAGAGTTTCAAAAAGCTATAACTGACCCATTCGATCATCATACTGGATTAATATCTATTTTGGTGTTTCAGTCGGCTCTCACCTTAATTAAAAAAAGGGGTCCATGAATATTTGTTCTGAGTTGTATTTCTGAAGATTCAATACGAAACTATAGGTTAACGTGTCTTTACAGAAAACTACAGCGGTCGCCGAACTAACAGCGTGGACGATGAGCTGATAGAACTAGGGAAGAACGCCAGTGTCTACATCAAAATGTTTAAAAGAATGTTGAATAATCTCTAAACTTGCATTAAAGGAAGAAACTTTTTTTGTCCAATCATTTAACACAGTATCTCATAGATACTATAATATTATAAAAAGGAAAGATTTGCCTGTTACAATTTAACACAAAAACTACTCGCCCGAGTTTTATTGGGAGCGATGGCAGAAGAGTTTTTTAAAATGAAACTTCGGAGCTACTGCTCCATCCAAGTGTTAATACATGACTGATTTAATTCAAGTTAAATATACAGAGTAAAGAGTCTTATAACTATTGTTACAGTGGTGGGCTTATATCTAGATGTAATGGGAAACTATGGAATGTTAATGTGTCCGGGTTAGCTGGGTTACAGCTACGTAACTCCTCCCCCCTTAAGAGAGAGGCACGCCGAAGAGGGTTGCTGCGACTGGAGTGAATCCTGTAGCAGCAGCGGGATGTCTTCTGGCGATGCCGGTTTTCCCCTGCGTCTTAGCTTGATCCAATGAGTGAATGCTCCCGTAGATTTAAACATAATTTACTTTCTTCAATTGAACTTCATGTAATTTTTCTTTGTTTTTGATAATACATATATATATATATATATAATTATATATATTGTAATTCTTGATTCTATAGTCAAATAATAGCGTATGTGCAGATTTTCTGTTGTAGCATCTGGACGATACAGCCTTCTGGTTACAGAAGCTATCAATATATATTATTATACGTACTAGAATCCACTACACTCGCGTTCGCACCCGTCGATTTTGAGACTTGTGCATCCCGTAAATGTTTCAGCGAACCCATTTTACGATCCCGTACGACTGCGCCAGTTTTATTGGGAGCGATGGCAGAAGAGTTTTTTAAAATGAAACTTCGGAGCTACTGCTCCATCCAAGTGTTAATACATGACTGATTTAATTCAAGTTAAATATACAGAGCAAAGAGTCTTATAACTATTGTTACAGTGGTAGGCTTATCTCTAGATGTAATGGGAAACTATGGAATGTTAATGTCCGGGTTAGCTGGGTTACAGCTACGTAACTCCCGATTTTAAAAATTATTTCACCAATAGAATGTTACATTATCAGCGAGTAACTATTTATGTTTTGTGTCTAGTACATTTACATAGCACCCTTCTGAAGCCGGGGCATATGGCTAGTAGTTGATAAAAAGCTAATATTTTAAGTAAATATAATCTTTTCACGAAACGGGTAAGGAGTATTCACATTACGGTAACCGCTACATTTTCTTTGCAACTGCAATAAATCCGTGCCACTTAATCGTAGGTCTTTGAGTAACAAAATGGCCAAGACACACATTCTAAGGAATAGGGTTTATAGAGAACTTCATATTAGTATTCACGCAGAACAATATACACCATGATGAGAGAGAGTGTTAGGTTGGGCGTGTAGAGCTAGGAGCCTGGCTCTCCATAGGATCTGATAACTTTATTACAGTACAAGCAATACTACCTACACGTTTTGGGGTTACTTTACATGAAAATGTTTTTGGTGGGATATGTAGGTCTTCAACAACATTCTTATACCAGTTACCATCTCAGGCCCTGTCTGCTCGTTTCGAAGACTATTTCAACGTGGAAATAATATGCACTCAAACTCCTTACATATAAAATTATTAATTCAAACAAAGTTACAAAATTTTAACTTCTTTCGGCATTAGAAAGTTTCTGTGATATAGCTAATAAAATACAATTGTTTCCGAGTTTACTTCCACAAAGCCATCCTAACAAGGGACTGCCTTATCTGAAACTTCTGTAATTATTGGCATCATCTGGGTAAGACGCACAGAAACCAGCCTAATTTACTTTCTTAAATGGACTTGTATGTAATCCTTTCTATGTGGAGGTTAACATTTGAAATTGTGTGACTGAATCTCAGTAATACATTGTTTGACAAGCGATATACTGATTTTCTAAGTCCCACATATCCCTATAGGATCACTTCGTGTCTGTCAAGATTTTTTTTCTCAGGAACGCGTGGAGGTATCAAGTTGAAATTTATAACAAATACTCAGGTCTGCAATCCCTTGCAGCAGTGAAAAAAGATACGGCCTTTTATGCCGCATATTTTGACACTCGCAAGGGAATCAAAACCTATAGGGTACTTCCCGTTGACCTAGAATCATGAAACTTGAAGCAATGTCATGGATGACAAGTAAAGGAACCAAAAATTTGAAGCTTTTTTACTATGAAAATCTTTAGTTAATTAAAAATTTGTACGAAACCCTGGCCTTGGTGCCAGTTATTTTATGCCAAGTCAAGAATACTAAACTGATATTGGTTACCATTTATAAAACGGAAAAATACAGAAGCTTATTAGTTAAAATGCAATGGAGAGGTACTTCGATGTAGGTAGGTACTTGTATCAATCAAGAGTGAAACTACAATTTCCACTTGGCAATATCGTATTATAACTACCATTTAATTCAAAGGCCTAATTAATATTCCATTATTTGCGGATTAGTGTTGGAGAAGGAATAATTTAATTAATTATTGATGAATTCACAGCAGTTACACTATAATACACTACCTACTAATTTAATTGTTTTGATAATTTAACGAAAATCGGCGATGTAAATCGTGAAAACGATGTAAATCGTGGAATAATAACTTAGAAAGTTAATGTTCAATAAAATAGTTCTCTTTTTGGCATAAATAATCTTCTTATTACTTGGAATTCGAGATATATTTGTAACATAATCTTCTTAAAAAAGTATATTTTTTTGAGCACGAATCACACCGCACAGGATTGCTAGTCAAATATACAATTCTAAGCCCTTCCGGTCCGCTAAACGCAATTGTTATTTGTCATTAATCCTACCTACCAAATTCGATTATACTACCCATTGACTCTCCGGACACAAAATGGTACTTTGAAACCGGTATTTTCTTGTTATATATGGGAATTATCTGAACCGGTCCGGAAAGGATCGCTTTTGAGCAATAAATTCATGCTTACGTTTGTTATTTATTTCGATTTACAATTTAAATGCCGCATTTAATGTCGCCTAATGCATTTATTACCAAAATATCTTATCTATCCTCAGATTAAATAAAAAAGGTATTTAATCTGAGTATCTATCTATATATATTTAAAATAATAATTAAGCGAAAACATAAATAGCTTAAAGCATAACCTAATTTGGTTTTGACGACTGTGAATAGTCTCGAATATACCCCAGGAGAATACCTAGGCCCAGGAGCCTATACGTGGGACGGCGGGACTGTAAATCTCTGTAATTATCCTTAAAAATATGAAGATAATAGTAATATATATCTTATAATGGCCTTTCGTCACGAGCTTAAAAGGGAAATACATACGGCATTTAATGTAATAAATGATAAACAAAGTATTTATGTTAGGTAATTTTGTACACATAATACATATTTCTATTTTCTAGGCCACCAACATAAGTTACGTAGTAAGTGGCGTTACCCGAAAAACAAGAATTTTGGATTGGGTCTTTTTAATTCTATTGGTGCGATATTATTTTTCTACGGAATTAGGTACCTTAACAGTATGTTTTTATGAAATTCAGAAATAATATTTTATTGTAAAATCAAGAACGTTAACAAATAAATCAATCATAGTCAGTTTCAGCGACTCCACGAATAATTATAATTACATACATACGCTTATAAAATAAACAACATAATTTTAAAGCCCTACTCTTTTGACATGGAATTTTTGAGCTTTTAAGAATCGTCTACTGAAGGCCCCAGCACAAATAACTTGCGAGAAAGTATTCGAATAGTATATCAGTCATTTGTATGAGAAATTATTTGAAATTGCATACAAATTACGGATGATACGAATACTTTCTCGCAAGTAGTTCGTGCCAGACCCTCTGGGGCCGAATACTTAAAAGACAATTCTCTAGTGTTTCAATTGGCTATCGGCGTCGGTAATCTATCACCATCAGGTGAGCAACTTGTCTGCTCAAAAAATAAGATATAACATATCCCATATGTAGTTTGTAGACATCAATCACTTATTTACGGTAAAAAATAGGCTCTAGGTATCCTCATTTATAATGTATCCTGAAATCTCGTTAATAATACTCAAGTTCACTTCTAAGACATCATAGCATAATATATTAAAATAATTAACATCTTATCTAATAAATTCATCAGTAGGTATATTACCACAATAACACAAACTGCCTACAATTTTGTCCGGTGCACTGAAACAAATGAAATCAAAACAACATTACTTATATATTTGATCTGTTGTGATAATTCTGAAAACACAAAAAATATTCCCCTTTCATATTTTGTTATGTTCTAGAAGAAATTGGCACATTATAATAAAATACACTTCGTCTATTTTCGATTCATTCATGTATCGAGAATGAAGAAAGTCATAGATGGTAATTATTGGTAAGGCACCAATCTTAATAATCAAAGGCACCAATGGACGCTTCAAAGTGACTATTAGAACTACTCGTATGTTTATACCCCTTGAAAATACTTTGTTTGTATGTATTGTGTAATTTAAGTCATATTATTGACTATTTGTAAGTTATAATACTATTATAATGTCTTGTCGCTTTAATTTCATTGCAATATAGGTAGGTAAATATGTACGTATAATATTAATACCTATACTTATATTATTAATTTTATTATGTTCTCGCCTGAAACCACAGAACAGAAGATATTTTTCCCTGTTCTGTGCCTGAAACACAGGATTATGTAGTAAAAGCATTATGAAAGTTATATCTTAAGCAAATATTTCAGGTATATTATTTATTTAACCTAATTTTTATGAATAATTTTTATTTGACCTTAGACTCTGGTATTCATATTTCTTGTTTACCTGAGCGTCGCATCCTAATCCAGTGCACTGAAAATTTGAAACTCTAAAGTTTAGTTATGTTTTGTAGTTAAAAGTATAAAAATTAAAATGGTTTGCTTACGTTTGACACACACTGCTCGCCATCGCACTGGGAACATATTTTAATTTTTTTAAGCTTTTCGAACTATATAAATCGAATGAATTTAAAAACCTCAGTTGAAGTTTTCCTCGCGGCTTCGCTCACGCGAATGAGTTATAAAAAATAAACCAATATCATTCAAAAATTTTGTCCAGTCGTTATTATATATATATATTTCGCGAATTAGAGCAACAAGAGCATAGAAAATTTGTAACCACCTTCACCCTCTGTCATATTATTACTTCTACTATATGGTCTAACGCTAGGCTATATATTAATTAAAAGAAATATTACCTTTGCTTTGCACATCAATCCATTGCACTGGAAATAATACATAGGTATATTTTATACTTTACAAAACTGTACATGTCTAATTTACAAAGCTTTATTAGTGTACGACGATGTGACAATGACTGATCCAACTATTATAGTTTATCGGCTGTAGTATAAGTGATTAACATGTAAATAGACAGGTTAGTTACTATTATATTTCGACTAAGAAATTTCCCGAGTCCCCTAGTGGGGCATGGGGCAGACCCATTTCTGAGTCTGTTTCACTGATTTGCTTTTAGAGGCAAGTAGGTGATCAGCCTTCTGTGCCCTGCCCAACCGAAACCAATTTTTTTTAGTCCAGTTTCCCCAGATTTAGAACCCACTACCCAGATCCTCAAGTACTTAACGCAACGCGCTTACCACTGGGTAACTGAGCCATGAAGGTGGATTATTTCGATCAGTCTTTATTATGATATGATCAAATCAAAAAAATTACTGAATCAATAGTTGCAGAGATCATCGTCTAAAAGCCAACGAAATTACGTATTGTTTATAATATACCTATTGAATCTTATTAATATCTTAGTACATGTTTTCACAACATACCGTTACCGTACAATTTTTTCCGACACACTGAAAATTATTAGTTTTGTAAGGTTGCAAGTAACTATGTATATTCCTACTCAGAGTAGATGAAAAACTCGATAGTTACAAAAAAAATAAAGTTGATATCCATTGGGGGTTTATTTTATATAAGCAAATTAGTAGTTTAAAAAGAAAAAAACTGAAATTATTTTATCTTAACATTATTTATTTTATTTATTTATTAAAGTATAGCCATGAGATTTTACAAAAAATATTCGACCTGCTTGTATATTATATGTAGAAATGAGACACATTTTACACAGACATAATTTCTTATTCTCTTAAATATTTCATAAGACTTGACTAGTTGATCCTAGATTAATTGTCCCCTGTCAGACCGGCAGGAGACACTCCATTAGTTTAATTGTAGGATTTCTGATTCAGACTAACAATTTAACGATGGTGACAAGTTTTATGTTTATCCGACTAATATATCTCAATGTAACCCCAACCCCACTCAAGTACCCGTGATAGTTTGAAGCAGGGACTGAAACTGTTTAATTTTTATTTTCCAAAATACGTGTCTGACTAAGATACCATGATATTAATACACACTAAACTTACCACAGTATTTTTTTTTTCAGTAAATATGAATAAAAACGAAAGAATATTAACAAAAACCTTTATTATACCGGTATAACTCATATAGTAAATTAACCGGTATTCAGTCCCTGGTTTGAAATCCATTTTTTTTTTGTTTTTTTTTTGTAAACCTTTAGAGTTTATTTATAAAATCGTGTTTAAAATGATTGTTATCCAATATAAAGGGTTATAAATCAATTAAAATTAGTTTTTAAAGAATTACTTACTCCGACGGAACAAGTATCTTCACTGCACTGTTGTAGGTACAAAAAATATATAATACGTATTGTTAATTAAAACCTTAAACAGGTATTAACTATAAAACTCCCTATTAAAACACCTTAAACTTAAAGTTTATTATTATAGTTTTTATTTATAATAGTGTGTATATATATTATATAAAAATATAAAACAGTTGCTGGTAGGTACGTTAATCTAATTAAATAATATACAATTTATTTTTTAAGTGTACTGCTTTGACTGAAGTTGAACTGCACATCCTTTTTTTTTATAAAAAAAAGTCTAAACATATTTAGGAACAAGGGGGGATTGAACACAACAAACCTCCGTGTTCATAACTAATGTAGGTATGTCAGAGAGTGTACCCACAATAGATTTTATACATTCAAAGTAGTCTTTAATATTTTATACTTACATGGGCAAAACACTCATGGTTGTCCGTCATCTAAAACGTAAAATCACAGCAGTGTAACATTGTGTAACTTCTTTTAAAATAAGTTATTTTTACACTACCCTATTAAAGGTAACAGGATATGTTCTACCAGCAGAAATGTAAAAAAAATACCAATATAATATCATTGTTACTGATTGATAGCTGAATTATACAGTCGGCAATTATATGTAGATGGAAAAACCGTGAAATGCATATTGCGCGTTTCGGTTCAGTCTATGAATTTCCGAATGCTCGAAGTAAAAAGTAGATCGATGTCGCATCATTGACTGATGTTATGTGGCTGAGGTATCACCTACCATTCACTTGATGTTTTCCTCATGCTCGTTTGTCGATATTTAACATAAATAATATATATACACAATATATATTTTTTATATATCCCTAGATGACGCCCTGTCAAAGGAATGTGAATACTTATATTATTCAAATAATCTGCCTACGATTCCAACATTCAATAGCAAATATGCCATTGTCAGAATATTATAATCATTTGGTACCTACTGTAGCATTCCAATACCTCTGGGATGGATTTTAGTCTATTTGAAAACATATAGACTAAAATATATTTAGAAAGGATGGATGAAAGTAGGGAAACGAAAAAGATTTATGAAACTGGTGTGAGTGGGAGAGTCGGGAGTGGTCGACCTAGGCGAACGTACCTCGATCAGATCGGGGACGTTCTGCAAATTAAGGGCCAGATCAAAAGTACTCGTAACCGTCGAGTGTGTATGAAAGCATTGATGAAAGTAGAAGAAGCGAAAGTGGTATGTAAGGATCGGAGCATATGGAATTCCGTGATCTCTGCCTACCCCAATGGGAAAGAGGCGTGATATATATGTAGGTATGTATGAAAACATATGTACAAGGAAGCACATTAATTTGAATATTGCTTTTTATTATTTACATTATCAATTTACGTGTTCTCGTAGTAAGTATCGAATAGACTCGTTAGAATAAATTGTTTGTCAGTATTACTTACATATCTAAATCTTAATATATAAAATTCTCGTGTCACAGTTTTCGTTGCCATACTCCTCCGAAACGGCTCGACAGATTCTCATGAAATTTTGTGTGAATATAGGGTAGGTATGAGAATCGGACAACATCTATTTTTCATCCCCCTAAATGTTAAGGGTAATCCACCCCTAAATTTTATTTTTTATTTTTTAGACGAAATTTTTTGTTTTTATTTTTTTATAATGTGGCATTAAAAAATACATACAACCACTGCTTTTTTTGTCAAAAAATCTTGACCCGTGCGAAGCCGGGGCGGGTCGCTAGTTATTTTATATATTTTTCTATGATCTTGTAAAACATCACTGATTTAATAAATAGGTGTGGATACTTATGGTCGTGGATCGTACCACGTCCTAGCTTATGCTGATTGTTAGGTATTTTGTACGTTGTTTGTAATTTTACAAACAATGTACTAAAAGTATCGTTGTTGTTTATAGTTTTTTTATATACTCGAAACCGAAAATCCTGTATGAAACCATTGATGAAAGCGGAAGAAGCGAAAGTGGTATTCAAGATCGAAGCATATGGAATTCCGTAATCTCTGCCTACCCCAATGGGAAAAAGGCGTGATACGTTTTTTTTGTATAAAAAAAACCTTTAATTTTCTTCTTCTTTTATTTATGTTTTCTTAGTAAAAAATCTTGATGGCCTATGACCGCCTTCGAACTTCTTCTACTAAAACATTATCAGATATGATAATAATAGTATCTCTTTGTAACCACATTATATAGCACGAGTGAGTATTATATAGCACGAAACATACATATTATATTATTTGTCAGCACACTCACCCCAGACGTGCAGTTACTACCGGAGCACTGAAAATATCGTAAACGGAAATTAGTCTTCGTTATTCGACGTTATGCTACGTTTATTGTAGAGAACCACTACGCAATTGAAATGGTTTATTTTCCGAACTATTCTTCTTAAACTAACGAGTTGGACAAAATAATATTGCTTGAGTAACAAATTGCTCGCGTAGTGACTCGCGAATCTTTCATTCTTTCCACCTGTTGTAACTAACGTAGAATTATTATGAATTACCGCTTTCAGTGTTTCTAACAGATAACGACCTCATTGGCTTCAAGAAACGAGGCATAATTTTGTTGTTATAACGAATGTCTATGGGCGTTGGTGATTACTTCCCATCAGGTAAGTCTGATATGATCGGTTGTAATAAAATACATGTCATAGCACATATGTACATAGTGACTAATTCATTTTTCGATGAGATTATGATAATAATAGAATACACAACCATAATTTTGACGGCCTCGTTGGCGTGTTAGGTAGAACACCTGCCGTACGTTCCGATGGGTCGTGGGTTCGAAGTTCACCGGGACGAAAAAATTATAATTTTTCATAAGCATGTTTTCCCCACGTCTGGTAAATTCGGGCATTGAACGGGTGGGAGGAATATCGAAATTCCGACCCAAACCACCGTTCATAGATGGAAAACCCGTGAAGTGCAGTGTGCACATTGTGCGTTTCGGTTTCTATCTCTATGGATGGATTTCCGAATGCTCGAAATAAAAAGTAGGTAGATAGCGCGTTATTGACTGATGTTTTGTGGCTGGGGTATCACCTATCATCAAGTGAACCTCATGCTCGTCTATCGATATCTAACATAAAAAAACATCATAAACCAAACAATTTGATACTTGTACGTTTTAGAAAATACTGAGTTAGTTTTAATTACATAAGCTCTGTGCTCTAGTTTGACGTACGTTAAACATATTCCTGTGGTCACTATAACACATAAATGTTCTAGTTTCACGGCTACAATAACAGAGAGTATCTGATGCTGATGATGGCCAATTAACACTCAAATATAACAACTTACGTTTACAACGATGAATTTAGCTGCATAAAGCATTTCGTTAATGTGGGCGAAGAATCAATGTAAATCCTTTGAGCAATTGAAATTCCTAAATGTTGCAAATTGACAGACTGATACGGGTTACCACACTCTCGGCTCAAAATAAATTAATATACTATATTATGCGGACGTGCAATGTTCTGGAGACTTAGTCGTAAGTGATGTTTATAGGCCGTAACCGCCATTAAAAAGCTCTACCAACTTTCAACGGATTCAGTAACAAAATTTATTATTTCATGCGATGTGCCTAGACTTTACATGTTACGCGTAGACCTTCTACTTCAAAACCATTCGAGTTAGTGGAAGAAAGGGAACCTATATAGTCGAAGCTTATATAATATCTAAATAAGATTAGTATAAGTTGACTCTTTTTTATGTTATATATCGACTGACAAGCATGAGGTTCACTTGATGGTAGGTGATATCTCAGCTACAGAATATCAGTCAATGATGCGCTGTCGACCTACTTTTTACTTCGAGCATTCGGTAATCCATAGAGTGTAACCGAAACGTGCAATATGCACTTCACGGTTTTTCCATCTATGAACGGTGGTTCGTTACCCTGTCGGAATTTCGATTTCGGCAGGCGAACAGATGGTAATAATACGTATCTACTAAAAGTAAATCTCGTGAATACATAACAACGAAAGTAACAGAGATAGACAAAACAAATCTTGTTTTGTCTGTCATCCTCGATATAATGAATTATATTTAAAATAACTTATATACTTACTCTCTAAAATATATTTTTACTGTATACGGCACGAAACGCCCAAGTATTGCTTCCTATATATTTCTGAAGTTGTACGAAGTGAGAAGTCTTTTTAGAAGGTGATTTAATTTACTTACCCTCGCGTCGCAAATACCTAAGACGATCTGAAATAAATAGTATTATTAAAAAGGACTTGAATATGATCATTGATATTTGACTGGATAATCCGGCTTAATTTTATGATTATGATACATATGTATATTTATGAATTTATTAATAATACAATAAGTATATATCTACATAATTACATCTGAGATAAATTCATAAAAAGTATTACAATATTTAATATAGTTCTGAAGGAAAATGTCAGTAACGAAAAGATAAATTTGAATTGAGTTGAAATTAAGACTAGAAAAATTTTATGGTATTCTGTAGAAGTTAGTATCTATAGGTATATTAATCGTTGTATAATCAAGCTCTGGCTAATTCTACAATGACATCATTAATGTAAGTCAATCACATAACCTAGTAACCAACAATGTAATCCATACCATACACTAATTAAATACATTAGACAGCGCGTGGCGACGGGCGACTAACTCACCGAAGTTCTAACTTTTCAGTGTTTCACCACAGACTAATATAGTCAGATTGCCACGCCTCACGTATATTCAAGGGCATTGTACTTAGACAATAAATCCACAGCTAAAGTATCTTTTATCTAATAATAGTTTATATATGTCAATGCCCACAGAAGTTTTGAATGTCAATGATGTCGTCCGTCAGCATTGCATGATCGCACTTATTCATTTCTAAGACATTCGCATTATACGTATAACTTTAATATTCTTAATGTTAGGCTAAATTGCTATAGTGAGGATTTTATGTATCTTGGAATAGTGAGAGCTTGGGCCTAGATTATGACATTCCAGTAATATAATAAAATAATAAACACTCAGTTTAAATTAGTTTCATGGGTACTTTATGCTTTATTGTAAGGATATTACAACAGTAATTATTCCTATGAAATCGACAGAAATGGCTCGGAATATAATTAGGGGCTTACCATGTAATGCGGTGCGCGTGTAATTGGCTATGATTGATCGACTCTCGATGTTTATAAAATGAAAGATAAAACAAAAATTGTTTAACCACTATAAATAGGTTTGAGTTGAGCTTTCACGTGAATACTCCTAGACGAGGTTATGTCTTAAGCTATTATTAATTATATATATTTGCCTATAGTTATTTATGTTAGTTAACATTGAATAAAGAAGAGAGGTCACTGAGTCATTTACAAAAGTGGAAGTGCCAGTGAAGAAGCCATCGAAGTTACAGAAATCGATAAAGAGCCTGTCTATTCCGAAGGGGTTTATGATCAGATGTGTCCCCTTCCATAAACAACAAGAGTAAATAGCTCTAACTAACTAACTAATATTTACATATTTTCCGTTATTCGGCGTAGATAAAAATAAATATTCAATTTGTTTTCTTGCGCCGGCCTAGCATGATAACCGCGACAAAATGTTGTCGACCGTTTTTTAGTGATTTAATCGATTATCTCTTTATCTCTTACACTTAAAAGTCAACTTCCATTGCCAAAAATAGAGATATTTCTCGATCGAGATATCTTTTCTATCAAAATTGTCGATTTCGAGATATAATATTATATCGAGATATCTTAGATCTTAGTTTGTCTTCTCTCGTCCGCGAGCGATCTCGTGGCGGTCATGCTAGGCCGGCTGATCTTTAGGACTCAGTCTACCAAACGTCATTATCTATTCTCTGTCGTTGCAAAGTTATCTAACAACGCCATGAAGTAATCCGACACATGCTTGACAGGGGCTGTGGTAGTTAGAAAATAGTTTATGGAAGGTAAGTGTGAAAATAATACAGAACAATGGTTACTTACTCATTGAATTTTGATCACAATTTATCGATAAATAATAATAATTAGTCAGTAATTATCAGTCATGATATGATGTTGTATGGTGATCGAATTGGGGCAGTTGCTTTCCTTATTATACATTAAAAATTGTCTGTAATCCTTAAACAAACAAACATCAATACCTACGGTAGTAGCGGTAGAAGGTACCTGATTAACAAAAACCCCTCTCAGTAAACTGTATCTGACCCTTTTATCCCGTCGCATTTCGTCTAACTCAGCTATTATCTGCTTTGATCGAACATTTTCTCATTTTACGGCGGGATTCGGGGATGTAGTCAAAGACAATAAATACGAAACAACTAACAAATCAGCTCTTTATAGACATCGGGTTTAATCTGTGGGGTTTTTATCTTTTAGTTGTTATTTAAATTAATTTTGTTTATTTTTTTGTAAAATTAGAAGCATTTAATATGTATTTTTTTATTGACGTTCATAAGTATACCTACATTATGTTACCTAAATTAATAAATGATTTTGAATTTAACGCAAGAATTACTAATTCTTCTACTCAGGTACACCTGTAGTAGTCTAATAATTTTTCATTTTAATACTACTTTTTAATTAGTAAAAGCATTTTTACAGCGAGCTATATTTTTTTAATTGAAATGAAACATTTTTAACTTATTTGAAAGAATACCTGTTTTTTATATATAAAAAGATATATTTGAAAGTTAAAAAAAAATAAAGGATGAATTTTAAATTCAAAAAGGCCTCTATTTTATTTGAATATGTATGAGACTTTAGGTAAAGTCTACCTAGACAATAACGTTTGGATCTACTGTTGAGACATGATATCGTTATTGATTCACGTGTTATTTGATCAGATTGTTGATATACGTCTTACACCTAGCACAATATAAACGTGGATAATAAATATACAGTATGATAGAGTTCGAGGTAGTGAGTGCGGACCGAAGATATAAGCTTTGGTCAGGTAGTTATTATTTTTTTTAAAGTCACATTATTCGTTTATACAACTTCTACTGGGAAAGTAAATGCAAGTTTTTTCAAACACGGAGCACGAAGTTATAATATTATATTGAATAGTATTATAAAATTAACGGAAGAATTCTAAAAATACAATATCGAACGTTAATGGCTAGTAGGTATGTACGTTGTTGACGCCAGTATCACACTTGAAAATAAAAAATCTCCAATTTTTCAATAAAAAAGCGACTTTTAAGTTTTATTTAATTATTCTTATTATGTGCTTGCATTAAGACACATGAAAAAAGTGCTCTAAAATTAATAATTATGAACACTAACCGCGGAATACAGAAACGATAATCATAACTTAAGGGCTTCTTAAATTGTTTCTATACTTCATTTTACCTTCGTAATGAAAGGGTTAGATTTACTTTTAAGTACCTACACCTAAATTTTGATTAGCGTTCGAGAATTCGGCCACAAGACATTATCTTAGTTTTAAGTAAACTACGACTAATAACTGTAGTATTAATAAAGTAAAAACATGCATTGTAGAACTTTATTAAACAAGAAAATGATCTGAACGTTTCGAGTAATTTTCAGCAACCGTGGTCACGGTAGACTGAAAGGTGACAGCTCCATGAAATAGTATTTCACAAAGTTGCTTCCCTAAAGAATAGTAATTAAACACGAGTTTTTGTTGTTTGAAAACTGAAACATTATGTAATTCATTTTCTCCGTAATTATAGTATAAATTACTGCATACCTATCAATCGGTGGTTCCAACGTTTGTATTATTTGAATCTCGTTTGTCGGTCTCTTTACGTTATTTGCGTTATAAATTATGTACTTGCACACTATCTTTTTATAGATATAGGCAGTATCCTTACTGCACATTTTGTCAACGACCCTTATCTTAAATTATTATTAGGTATTATCTTTTGAAATTCGTTTTCCCAATATCTATAAAATTTAGAAAATTGCTTTCGCGATAGCTTCTTATTAAGAACTTAAGCAAAGTTTTATCGAGGTTAGTTTAAGAGATTTAGAAAAATGCAAAACAATTTCCTCAAAAACGGTAATTTTCAGCGTCAAAATTTATACAAGAAATTTCGATGACGAAATCTAATCGGGCAACTACCACTTGTAGAATTATAAAAATTAAATAAACATACTGAAATATAATGAAGAAAATCAGGGGCATATGAAGTGAAAAACCAAATTATGAGAAACCATTTTTTTTAAATGTAATATGTAGATATAGTTTTTGAGACATGTTTATGAAAATTGAGACATCTTTATTACCAAAAGTATGGAATAAAGGAATTAACTTATTAATTGGTTTACAGAAAAGTGAAATTTACGGGAATAAGACGTTTAAAATAAGGAACCCTCTCCGTGCGAGCCCCACGCACGCTTGAGCAGTTCTGATGGAGGAAAATTTAGTACTCGAGTCACTCGAGTGGAAATATTAGGATATCTTTTTGGATAAAAAGTATATGTATATCCTCCCTCTGGATTATAACTATCGCTATACCAAAATTCACGAATATCCGGTTAGCTTACGGTAAGATCATTCAGACAGACAGACAGGACAGAGTATCATAGATATTTATAATTTTATTGTATAACAATTCTCTTCCGGCCTCTGTCTTCCCTACAAGATATAATCTGGATGTGTTCAAGTGGAATGTGACTAGCCTCTTCTTAGATCAGCGTACCTACTCCATCGTAGACCACGTTGTCACTTAAGATCAGCCGGGCTAGCATGACAAGCGCGACAAAATTTTGTCTACCGTTTTCTCGTGTTTCAATCGACTATCGCTTTATTTCTTTCGGGTCTAACATGACAATTACACTTAAAACTCGACTTTTAATATCAAAAATAGATACATTTGTCGATCGAGATATCTTTTCTATCAAAATTGTCGATGTCGAGATATAATATATCGAGATATTTAACATCTTAGTTTGTCTTCTCTCGCGCGAGATATATCTCGTGGCGGTCATGCTAGCCCGGCAGGTGAAACAGTGGTCAAATGCTGATCTAATTTTAAAGTTCAAAAAAAGCGCCAGCTACAATGTAGACTATTGAAAATAATGCTGGCACTTAATTCCATTCTTCATCAAGACGATAAAATACCTAATATCAGAGGAGAATTGATCGCTGTCATGTTTGATGAAGAATAATTAATCAATCACTATAAAGCAATCTAGCTTCGGCTTCCTTCAGATAAGCCGCTATCAGTCCCACGGGCAACTTCAAAGAAGTAAACAGAATCCGTTGTAGCTTAATTAAGAATATTTTTAATAGTCTGATATTCTTAACCGAGAAAAATGTAAAAAAATGTATCAATTTTCCAACACAAACTCATTCACCTTTTTTGAGAAAGGTATTAGTTAATTATATTATGGAATAAAAAATGTGGCCTTATTAGAAGATCAATAATGCGGATCTGCTTCAAAAAAAATATAAACCATGATTTGCTGGAGGTTTTGTTCATGTAAATAATATTTATTAACCCCAAATGAAACTAAATCAATGTTAAGTTAAAAATGTATACAGTGTTTAAATAAAATACTGTAACGGATTAAAACGCGATTTATTATTTATATTGTTTAAATTATTATTTATCCCGACGTTTCGGATGCTTTTCAGCAACCGTGGTCGCGGGGAGACAGAAAGATGACAGTTGTCTGATTTTTGAAATGTCACAAAGTAGGCATATTCACTTCAATTCAATTCAAAAATCATTTATTAATTTAGGTAACACAATGTACACTTATGAACGTCAATAAAAAAATACATATTAAATGCTTCTAATTTTACATTTAGGGTTCTCAAATCAAGGGCGTAATCGCGTTTTAATCCGGTATACAGTATTTTATTTAAATGTGTGATACTCGCGTTAATAAAAGACAATATTATGTATACAGTAGCGCAAGGGTTCAAAGCGAGCAAGGGTTCAAAGTAAAAACAACAATTAGCAAGTAAACAATGGCTTTTAATTGCTAATTGGTTACAAATTGCAAGGTCGGAATCCCCTCAACCCATTTTTATAAAGAAGTGGGAGTAAACACGATGACTCCCATTCCATTCACTGCTTACAAATACAGTCATCGAAAAAAGATTTCGCAAAGATATTATTAAGTCGGTTACGAACATTCGACCTCTCACACTAATTTTTTGTATGATGAAAATTTCAGCGGTAATTCTACTTAACCAAGGGATTATATTATTATAATGTCATGAAAGGAACTTCAATATGGTTTATTATTGTTATTATCTAACTGCCGATTAAATGTAATTGTAATGTACAAATCGCTGATTGAAGATAGATGATATTCATTATTATTCCCTTATTCCCTTTCCGATATAAGACTGTAGACCGGAGGAACTCATTATGCAGCGCTCAGTTCCCTATCAATTCTCTGGTAAAGAAAAATAATATCATCTTGTATAGATAGCTTAAAACGTGAGGCAGGATAAAATTATTTGAAAATATACTATTCATTTTTCATGTAAGCAAAACCGCGATTGAGCTCTAGTGTCTTTAGTATATTAGGTAGGTACCAAATTATGTATGGTTGTTTTGTTAGAATAAAAATATATTTTACGCATTACGCATTTATAAATATTTCCGATAAATTAGCATTTAACTTACATATACAATGCGTTGTCTAACCCAAGCCCGAAAAAGTCAATTTTGAGATCGAAATATTTCTGTTCAATCAGAAAACGAGCTACCAGAATATTCCATGGAATATTTTAAAAGCACACTAAATTAAATTAACTGCAATAGTACGACGTACCTCGAGGTGCATAAACAGGATGAGAAACGCGCAGTGCATTTGCATCTTGAGTGTAAAGTATTCGCGGTAATGCACTCCGATAACAAACCAATTATTATGGCGCATCTCGATTTACGATTATGATACTTCAGTCGTAAATTTTAAGCCAATTTTAGAAATTTGCTTCAGTCTTAAGAATCAAGCGGATCTTCCACCGTGTGCGGGACTGATTCCGTTTGAATCGCAATGGTAATCTACATAAAATAATTTCTGCCAACAGCCGAAGACTTAGCGAGTAGGTATATAATATAAAAAGCCATTTTTTCTCAAAAGAAAGTGTAGAAAATTATGATAAACTGTCTTATTTGATAGGAATATTATTTAGTTATTTATCTTGGTCATAATTCTCTATCAATTTTATCGATTCTTTTATAAAGAAATAAATTTAAATTCTTTATACAAAATAAAACTTGAACTCGGAACGAAATGTATAATAAATTGAGTTATGTTATTTCTTATTTTATATAATACCTTTCAGAACACCCTTTTAATATTTATGTACTTATTTCTGGTGAGAAGTATTTCAGTTAATAATTCAGTCATCTGCTCCCTATAAAATGAATACGAATAGTTTGAAGGCCGGTATTCTCTGCATTTTATATAGATTGTTATATGTTCAAACTAATAACTTTATTTTTAAGTTTATTTTCGTATCTTCTTTTGTTTTCATAATATTACGTATCTAACACTACTATGTAAGCTTTAGGTATCATTTAGCTCGACATTATTGTCTATTGAATAGGAAGCCCGCTATAAAAAATAATATAATTATAAAACGTGTTTCTTTATGAATAAAAAAAAATGATTTTGAATAACAACATTTAATTATACATAATTTTACATAATACGATATAAATACTATAGTCTATTTACATTATTTATAGATATAGCTTAGCATAAAGAGTATTCTTACACTATTGAATATCTATAACATAACATTATACATATTTTTAAATTCCAAAATAATACAAGTATAAATTACGTTATCAATAATCAATGTATGAATATTTGACTAGTTTGAGAAGAGTAAGTGATACCTAGTTCACATTTATTTGGACGTATATCCATGAAAAGGATCCAACGTACACAGTTAGTTTTTAGATATTCAAGTTTTATAATAGAGTATTATGATATGATATACATCTGGTAAACATTGCAGAAAACACTTGCACTTGCACTTGGCTTTTATATTTTTGCTAAGGCTGTTTTCGTGATATTAAAGTATTTGACATTAGGGCCTTTTTGGTATACTTAAGTCATTTTGAGCAAATTTTTGGGTTGGCTCTTTTTCATGGATATACGGCCAATTGCATTACAACATTACTCATTATTAATGAGATATTTTTAAAAATTTACTATCCTATTATTTCCTTAATTTATTTACCTTATACAAAAATAATGTTATATTATAAAATGACGTTATATGTTTGATTATTCTATTAATAAATGTTTTATGCTTTAGCTATTTTGATAATACAACTTATGATGTGCTGGATCGTTAAAAATGTAAATCCCCGGAAACGGTTGCGAATTCGGATATTTGGGGTCAAGATCCGCAGTTACGGATACGGATCTAAATGTCTTGAATATATTTATTTATTTAGTTTGCAATATAAAGATGCCAAATTCAAATTCAATTTTCATCCCGGAAAATTAAAAAGTTCCCAACATATTATAGGCTTTGTTTCATCAAAATCGGATGTCTAAAAGAAAAGTCATCATTTATGACGCGAACGAAGTCGCGGGCATCAGCTAGTCTATGTATAAAATTTCATACAAAATAATAAGGTATAATATCCGCCAAAATAGTAACGGATACGGATGTTCCTTCTCCTTCGGATATCTCGGATATCCAGCATATTACTAATACAGATATTATACAACACGCACAAAAAACAGCGCAGTTTGCATTGTACGATTGTCGTATGGGCGTGGCGCAGCAGACTTTCACTAAACACTTCGGACACAGATAAAAGATCTTATTCTATTGATTGTGTAAAATTATACAAAGATACTGGAAATTCTTAGAAGAGATACTCTTATTTGAAGATAACAATCTATCTATACATATAATAAAATGGTACAACTTAACCGGTGTCTATATACTTTGAGTATATTACCAGTTTAGATAAAAGAAGGGTAGAAGTAGCAGAATACATACAAACAACTTGCAATATTTAAGTCTGCTTGATAATATCCTTATTCCTTATACATTAAGCTTAATCTAGAGCAACATATTATTGTGTATAAAGTTTCATTCATCGAAATCGGATTTCGGAAGCAGAAAGTATCGTCATTTAAAGATAATTCGGTACCAGCAACCAGTACCGATTCTTGTATTTTGTTTATAACTTACTCCATATTGGCTCCCATAAATTTATTACCACACCTTTTTATATATTTTTTTATATTTAATGAAATGTATACGTGTAACAGTGTTGTGGCACAAAAGTGTCACAGCATAAGCCAGTTCCTATTCGCAACCGCAGTGCACACTGCGACATGACTGTACTAGCATAGATTTAATTATAGTTAGTACTCGTATAAGCTGATGTCATGCATTTGTATTCATCTATCTTTGTGTTGTTCATCTATCTATCTAATAACATCTACTAAATGGATTTGATGGCTTGAGATTAAGAACGTAGCCCTAAACAGAACGCGATGGCGGAGGAGGCTCTCTTCACCCAAGGCGATTCAGGACTATAAGTCGAGGAATCATCTCAATAAACACATCAATTAGCAAACCGGTACTCCTTGGTGTGGTCGCAGACGGGATGTCTGAACGCACCGTTGGGCCTCCGCTCCCTCCACCGGTCGTACGCGCAGGGCTCCGCCCCGTAGCAGCTGTTCCGCCGCGGCCGCTCAGGGCGGGACCTGCGCTCGTGACTCTGAGACCTTACTCTTACTAATTGGGTACCTTGGAAAACAAATAAACTTATTTTGTCAGTGTCGTTGTTAGAGGGGCAATGGGGCGACGGCCCAGGGCGCCAAAAATGGGGAGCGTCTGAATCCTCCTGCCTACCGTCATGCATACCCTCAAAACCTATGCCTCACGCCCTGTGCTCTACGCATATCATAACCTGGCTACTCTGTGTTAAAATGAGACCGCTGGAAAATTAGATATTTCTAAATTATTCCATGTTTAAAAAAATAAGCGGAAAATTAAAGTTTGATATTGATTTCATAAAATGGGTGCCACAATATTCTTGCCCGGGGCGTCAGTGGCCCTAACATTGGCACTGTTTTGACTCACTGAATACAAACAAGTACCAATTCCCAAGTAAATAAGTATATGTAGCTCGTGATTTCGATAAGAGCGCCAGATCTTTACTATGTATAGCAGTATTAATATTATTAATGTGAAAATAACTCTATCTGTCGGTATGATACGTTTTCATAACCAAATCTCAGCCGGCCTAGCAACGTGACAACCACGACAACAAAATTTCGGCCGTTTTCTCGTATTTTAATCGATTATCTCTTTATGTATTCCTTGTTTAACATACACACACTTAAAACTCGAATTTTAATGTCAAAAGTAGAGATATCGAGATATCTTATGTATCAAAGTTGTCGATGGCGAGATATAATGTATCGAGATATCTTAGTTTGTCTTCACTCGTCCGCGAGATATCTCTTGATTGTCATGCTAGGCGGACTGAATAGATTTTTTATGTATTATATTTTTATCCTGAGAGAAAACCCCAAATCGAATGAAGCCGCGGAACAAACAGCATTATACGTAAATAATTAGTACAAATAGGAATTACTGAAAGGATTCCTAATAAATATTCATGTCTTTACAATAAATTAGTGACTAACTTTGATTCTAAGAGAATGTTTGGCCTTTAATCTGGTACTTAATTAAAGCCTATCAAAACTTAAGCTTTGATCAATTACTTTTGAAAACTTTGACAATATGAAGCTAATATTATTCGTGTTAGTCCTTTTATGTTCTGTTTGCATAAAGTATTAATTAATAACATCGCTGTTTCTTGTTAATCTTTATTATTAATAAAACGTTCTAGATAAATTTACTGTCTGAACAAACTGAATCGAATTTCTATTACATAGTTTGTTCTATATAAGGAATATGATCTGTCAAATATCCACCATTTTCCACAAATGAAAAGCAATCTTAGGGCTGCATCACGATATCTTAAAGCTGTATTGCCACCTTACTTTATCCGTGAAAAGGATAGCGCAATACAACAAAATTTTGAGGGCTTCTTAAAATGTTTCTGTCTTTCATTTTACCTTCGTAATGAAAGGGTTAGATATACTTTTAAGTACACCTCAATGTTGATTAGCGTTCGAGAATTCGGCGATAAGTGAGGAAGTTACTGCAGCTGCTGCTTACTTCCCTACTATGTGTAACACAATAATGACCATTTGGTAAACTGGTAATTATTGTGTAACACAACAACACAATTGTGTAATGTAAATGTAGTTACATTTGATGTTGATGAATTTATAAAAAAATATATAAGAAAACTTCACCACATTAACTTAGTGAAAACAGGGCTAAGAGGTATACAAAAGGTCAAGATTTGGGCACCTTGAGCGTAAGCTATACGTAATCCAGGACTCCTGAAATAAATAGTCTCCCCTAACAAAAAGAAAACTGTTTTATTTTTTAAATTACTTGTCAATTTTACATATCTGTTTCATTTATGATATATATATTTAAACTTAGTATTGTTATATTGTTTTACTACGTATACTACTACTACCTTCAGAGGTGTGGTTGATCACAGTCTCGCGCACACTGGAGGTGTCCCGGTAGCGACTCTTCTTGCGGCGAACTTTGCGACAGCACAGCGTCTCCTTGAACGCTATCCGATATCTGAGGACATACACGCTTCTATAGATATATGAATTACACATTTTCATTATATTAGTTATCTCAAGATAACTTTTAAATATATATATTCAGAATATATGTAATAGAGAAGAAGAATGTCTGGAATAAAGCCATTAATCTGTAATATTAAATGCGAATAAATCTCGAGTTATGACAACGTCGCGTCGCGCGTGATAAATATTATTCCATAGCAATCGTAGTCTATATTACATACTCGTACTGCCGATGAAAATCCTATAAAATATAAACTCCACTATTCACAGCTTTCATTAAAAAGGAAAAATGATTTTTGTACATCATATTATATGGTGGCCTTTCAGATACTCACTTATTAGTGAATTATATTTTTTAGTTTGTTATAGAATCATACAATTGAATACAATAAAAAGTAGTTTAAAAAATCATAAGTTAAACTTGCCCTCACACATCCTTTATGAGATGGGAGTCTAGATCTTACCGGTGACTCATGATGTTGTAAAGTATAGGGTTGACCGTTGCGGAGACGTAGTAAAAGACCCCAGCCGCGAGGAACAGGTACTCGTTCACGGTGTGGTAGTGTGCGACACTGCTGCCGTAGATGAAAAACAGTCGTTGAAAGTGGAAGGGAGCCCAGCACACGAAGAATGCTATCACCACCGCCGCTGTTGGAATGTGACAATAATCAGATATCAAGAAATAAACGTAAAGCTCATTGATATACCTACAGAACATCGATGAAATTGAAATGGATTTTTTATTTGTAAGCATTGTAGTTATAGGGTTCAAAATGTGTTTATATAGTTCACACAATTTTCGAATAAATTACAATTACAACAGACATAGGTACAATTATATTGTTCACACACACGATACGTTAGACTCTATTGATTACAGTTAATGATGTGGTGTCGATCTTTTATTTATACATTGAAGCCGTTACGCGGATTTTATATATAAATAAAAATTATTTTTGAAATCATTTTTAAACATCATGTTTTTAAATTACTCAATATTGGGTCCCAAGTTCCGAATCTTGCGTATGAAGTGATGTTATGAAGAGTTATATTGTTCCTCAGACGAGAAAGTCGAAGTCTCACTCTATCGTTGTATATCATACATATTGTATGTATTGAGCCGCCTTTTTCACATAAACATTCATTTTTCCATCCATCTATGATGATACAAAACAGTCATGGATGAGGTCTTATCTTTTAAACCGTCTAGTATCCCGTATAGGTCGACGAGTAAGACCTTTCGAAGAATTTCATGCCTCGATAGAGGTAAATATTGAGGGTAGGATTCGTAAAGTGAATACGTCATTTTACGCGCTCGTAAAATATTATTGTTTATTATAGTTTTCAGTTCATTTAAGTGCATAAAAGTATGTTATAAAACCCTGTAGTACCTACCGCGTCATTTCTCCAATAAAAGTTTCTTTATTACATCACTTATAACTGTGCATTCAAAACATAACCTATCAGTGCACTACACTTGTTCTTAGTTTCATCTAAAATGGAGTCCGTACAGTCTATTTCGGAACTATCTGACTTTTTCCAAAGGAAGATGGCTGAGTTTCATCAAGATCTGCAGAAGGTGTCAACAGCAGCAGGATCCACCTCAACTTCTCAACTGGCAGCAGACTTCTCTCTCTTTCGGACCTTTGTTCTCAAATCATTAGAAACTCTGCAGGAACAAGTAGCTGTACTGGCTAAATTGCATGACCAGCAGGAGATGAGGAGCAGGCGCAAAATACTTCTACTCCATGGTATGCCCGAGGGAAGTGATGAAAATTTGTCTATTTCCATAATTAAAGTACTTTCTGATAAATTAAAAGCTCCTGAATTTTCTGAAGACTGTATAAAATACTGCCACCGGATGGGATCACGTGCCGGTGATAAAAGTAGACCGATTCTGATTAAGTTTAGTGACACCTCCATGAAAGAAAAAGTCTGGTCTTTGAAAACTGCTTTTAAAGGCTCTGGTTTCACACTTTCAGAATTTTTAACTAAAGAGCGTCACCAAATATTTATGGCAGCTAGGAAACGTTTTGGTGTAGCCAAATGCTGGACTTATAACGGACGCATATTCATGTTAGGATCGGATGGCTTGCGGCATCGCATAGAATGTAAGGCAGATATTGAAAGAATTCCTGCTGTAGATCCCCCACTGCAAGCTTCTACTTCCGCTGCTCAGGCAGGAAATACTAACAAGACTGTTCTACGCAGCAAGAGGCTTATCAGGGCTAAGTGATGTTTATTGTATCATCACATTATAATATTAGTTCTCCATAATATGTTATTGTACTGGTTTGTGTTTGAAAGCGATACTTTTTATCCACTGATATTATTATCTATTTTTACACCTACACAGTTTTAGAATATTTTATTTTTATATACTCTCTTTAACTTTTTACAATGCTGGTAGGTAATGATTAGAGCTGTAGCAAACCGTATGTATTCGTTACTGAGTAACGGGTACGCCATCTAGTACCGAGTAACGAAACGTTACTCACGAATACTTTTCGTTACTCGCATGTTTCGTATCATGGTTTCAATGACGCAATGTAACTTCAAATATTCAAAACAAAGTTTTCTTTAACAGAGTATGCAGTAAAAAAAATAGTATATACTTGTGAAAAAGTGTTTTCATAAAATTTAACTTGCGCGCGCAACTTAAACTAGTTCTGTAAATTTTTTTCTCTAGCATAACATAGCATGTTATAAGGTATTAGGAGTAACGAGTAACGATACGATAGTAACGAGTACTGAATGTATAGTAACGAATACATACGGGTACGTTTTTTTTTCGTTACTTTTACAGCTCTAGTAATGATTAATTTACTTATTATTATGCTTTTGTGATTTATTTTGTCACATTGATTGTCAGTTGTCATAAGCGAAGTGACAATTGACAGTTGTCTATTATTGTTGGTGTCACAGAGTAAGCAATAATGCAGTGTAATTTATATTATATTGGTTTCACAATGTAAAATTATTTTCTTGTTTGTATTACTTTTACTTTTTTCTCGTTTTTTTTGTTTGACGCTGATGGTACGGGGTAAAGCGATACTTTTATTTTTTTATTTTAGTAAATTTTTTATTTTTTCTTTTATTATAGTATAAGTGTATTTTTTGTTATTATAATATTTTAGTTTATAAGACTTATTTAGTATGTCAACCTATGATAATTCTGAGTCTGAAGATAATTCTTCCTATGTGTCTGCTGAATCTTCAAGTGATAGTTTTCATAGCATATGTTATACGCCGCTGAACGATACTCTTTCCTCTTTTTTCCTTGATGTCTCAGAACATTTTAACATTGTCCATATAAATGCTCAAAGCATTCCGTCCCATTTTCCAGATTTACTTGCTTCATTCGATTCCACTACTATCCATGCTATTTTAGTATCTGAAACATGGCTAAAACCATGCCTTCCTTCCAATAGTTACTGCCTTCCCGGGTTTCAACTTATACGTCATGATCGTGTTGGTAGAGGTGGAGGTGGAGTTGCTATTTATCTCCGTTCTCATATACCTTACACTATTGTTAGCACTTCTCCTCAGCCCTCTCCTCCCGATATGGCTGAACATCTCCTTATTGAACTTACTCTTTCCAACTCTAAAATCCTCCTTGGTGTATTTTATAGCCCCTCCCTATCTGTTGACTACTTTACATCCTTTGAAAGCATTCTTGATGCTTTCACACCGTTATATAATCATGTTATATTTATGGGTGACTTCAACACATGTCTCCTTAAAGATGATAATCGGAGTAAAAAATTGCTTGCTCTCCTTAATGCTTTTAATCTTTCTAACGTCTCACTTAATCCAACTCATTTCCTTCCTGGCTGTAATCCTTCTCTTTTAGACCTCATGATAGTCTCATGTCCTGAACTTGTTTCGAAACATGGGCAATCTTCCGCTGATGCTTTTTCCCATCACGACGCTATCTTTTTATCATACAAAATACGTCCACCTAAAGTTAAGCCATCTATTGTACTTCTGCGTAATTTTGTTGGAATTGACACGAAACAACTCTGTTCAGATGCTTCTGATATTAATTGGGATAGTTTACTTAATTCGGACTCTATTGATGCCAAAATTTCTTTATTTAACGATCATATTTTAAAACTGTATGATAAACATGCACCTCTCAGACCAGTTAAAAAGAAGCATTCACCTGCACCTTGGCTTTCCGAAGAAATCGTCTCTATAATGAAGAGGAAAAATCGTGCCAAGGCCAAACTTAAAAGCGCTACATCTGATGTTGCTAAGGAAAGGTATAAGAGTATAAGAAATCGTTGTAATACTTTATGTAGAGACGCACAACGACGCCACTTTCATTCGTCTGTCGAGAACGGCGACACGGCTAAAATATGGAAATTTCTTAAAACCTTAGGGGTTGGTAAACCAGTACAAAAAGTTCCTGAATCTCAAATAAATATTGATTCCCTTAATCAACATTTCTCTTCTACTTCTTCTCCTTTAAACGATACTTATCGATTTAGTACACTGTCTGATCTTTCATTGCTACCAACCTCTACGTTTCCACCGTTCATTTTTACTCAATTTACCGACTGTGATGTTAAGAAGAACATACTATCCATAACCTCTAATGCTGTTGGTTGCGATCTTGTTAGTCGTAATATGATCATCCCTATCCTTGACATCATCATTCCTATCATTACCCACATCCTGAATTTTTCCATTAGTTCTAACACTTTTCCTCTCGCGTGGAAAGATGCTCAGATAATTCCTCTCCCTAAGAAGCCTCATCCCAGTACTTTTTCCGACTATCGCCCTATTTCCATATTGCCCTTCCTTTCCAAAGTCTTGGAGCGGTTAATCCATGAACAACTCAGTATCTTTCTGAATAAAAACCGCATCCTTAATCCTATGCAATCTGGTTTCCGTCCTGGTCATAGTACGGCTACAGCTCTCGTTAAGGTTACCGATGATATACGTTTCGGTATGGATAACAAGCAGCTAACAGTTATCACCCTTTTAGACTTCAGTAACGCATTTAATTGTGTAGACTTTGAAGTTCTCCTAGCCCTGCTCCGTTCTATTAACATATCTCCAGCGGTGATTGAGTGGTTTCATAGTTACCTGAATGGACGTCGACAGCGTATATTGGTTGATGATAAACACTCGTCATGGTGTTCTGTTGCTGCCGGCGTTCCTCAGGGTGGTGTGTTGTCTCCTCTTTTATTTGCTCTTTTTATTAATTCTATCACTAATTCTCTATCTTCGCTCTACCATATGTATGCCGACGATTTACAAATATACTCTCAAGCAACTCTGGAAGATCTCCCTATTGCTATATCCAACACTAATGCAGATTTGGATGCCATAGTGAATTGGAGTAAATATTATGGCCTTACTATCAATCCTAAAAAAAGTCAGGTCATAATAATTGGTAGCCCTCATTTTATCTCCCGAATTGACTGGACCTGCTTGAGTTCTATTATAATTGATGGCGTTGTGATTCCTTTTAGTAATTCTGTCAAAAACCTGGGTGTATACTTAGATTCAACGTTGTCTTGGACGAAACAGATACAGGAAGTCAGTAGTAAAATGTATGCTACATCGAGTTCACTGAGGCGCCTCTCTCACTTTCTGCCAATTCCAACAAAAATTATGCTTGCCCAATCTCTTTTACATCCTCTCCTAGATTATGCTGATGTTTCCTTTCCAGATCTTTCAGAAGAGCAGTTAAATAAACTTGAGCGTCTCCAAAATTTCTGTATAAGGTTCGTATTTGGTCTCCGTAAATACGATCATATCTCTGAATTTCGCAAAAATCTCAAGTGGCTTCCCATTCGACTTCGCCGGGATTCTCACATACTACATCTCCTCTATAAAATCCTATTCGATCCCAAGACTCCTCCTTATTTAAAAGAAAAATTTCAATTTCTTAATTGTGATGCGCATTCGCTGCGATCCACTGATAGACTTACTTTGCGTGTTGTTCCTCAGCAAACTGTTTACTATGGACAGTCGTATGCTGCCACTGCGATTCGGCTGTGGAACTCTTTACCCAATAATATTCGGTTGGCACAGAATCTGGCTAAATTTAAAAAACTTATTAATGAATATTTTCTTTCAATTGAGTACGGCCCGAATTAATTTGTATTTTTTTCCTCATATATTATAGGTTATAATTAATTTTCCTTACTGTTTATAAATAGTATTTTAGATTCAGGTAGACATTTATATTATTTAAACTTTTTATATATATCCTATATCCCACACCTACTCTTCTATTATTATTATTTTTCTCTTTCGCTTTATCCAGATAAGGGTTGCCTGGAAGAAATTGCTAATAAGCAATAAGGCCGCCTTTAATGCCTTAATTAAGATTAGTTTTTTTAAGTTATTTTATGTTTGTATTATAGTCTAAGGTTATTAATAAAGAGTTAAATAAATAAATAATAAACTTATTTTTTTTTTTTATTATTATTTAATTAAATATCAGATTACAAAGATCCATAAGTTGTTAGTAAGAGCTTAATTCTAATGTTAGTACCTAAATATATTCTAAAATCTATGTAAATATCAAGAGGCAGTCTATGCGTACACACGCCGATTTGCACCGACAAGTATACCCACAAAGTGCCTCATGATAGGAGCCGCATAATTTTCGGCCACCGTCTGTAGGATGCTGTTACGACTGCCTCTTACCCTACCTAAAAGAGATGCTGTTTTTTTGCGCTGAACTGCCGAAAAGTCATCAGTATGGGCTTCAGCGAACATACCTGAGGCACTACAGAAACGTGGCAGTTTTAACATCATCCTAAAAGCATTATTATAAAGGATGCGCAAAGCATTAAGCGATCTGCCCGTATAGCTAACCCATAGACCGCTCGTGTAGAAATTTTGGCAATAAGCTTTAAAAAGCGTGATCTTAGCTTATGATAACCTTACCCAACATCCTTATGATGTTCTTCCTAGACTGTGCCTGGCGCGCCTCCCCGTGTACACTGCCATTTACACCATTCAAAGTGCCTGGACTGCCTGGATTGTGGGTGTGGGTAGACCTGAAAAATTCTAGAATTATACACAGAGAAAACTACCATAATTGTTTTTTATGGAAAATAAACAATATTTACTTGTCATTGGTCAATCCAATTGCCAATATCCGGCGGTGATCACAAAAGTGCTATCATGCTAACTGTCTTCTATTGTAAATAAGTCGGTATTTATACGGTCATTGTCATACCGTAACATAAGGGATAGGATTATTTTACAAAGAAAATTAATTTGAGTTTAGGAAAATGTGTTAGTTCAACGCAGCAGGGAAATTATAACCTAGCGTTTTAAGGCTAAAAACATAATATTGTTTATATACGTATAAAATACACTCAGAAACTGTATAATCATTATAGCGGATGTCTATGGGCGTCCGTGATTACTGATCACATACCATCACGTGACCCTACCGCCGGTTTGCCCCTTATTCTAAAAAAATAATAAGTAAATTAAATAAAATATTATCGATTACAACCAAACGGTGATAAGATATTATACTGTACCGTATAATTAGAGAAAAGAGAGCTCTTGGTAAAAATACTCATATATTTTAAAAATCCTGGTGTCATAAACAAAAAAAATTAATAATAATAATACTCTGGTAGATAATACATGATCAGAGGCGTATTTACCCCAGGACCATAGGGCCAGTGCCCGAGGCACTGGGGTACCGGGAGCGGTGTAAGTCATAATCGTTACCTGTCTTATTTTACTCCCTAAAAAACGAAATCTACAAAGCATATCCATCGCTAATTAGTATGTTTACAAAATCATTTATTTTATAAAGTGGCTAATATTAATATTAACATGTTATTTGTGAATAATCAATTTTATAAGGAGGTAAAAAAATAAAATAGAGAACATAGTAAAATCGGCAAAAACTGATGAATTTTGAAAAGGTTATTGCCAATAACCCGATCTTATGAGCTAGTCACCACCACCTGCCTCCTCCCCTCCTGTCTGTCTCCTGTCGACACGTGATCCAACAAATGTGCGGAGCATCAAATTAATTATAAGTTATTTTTGGCATCAAATTTTGTTGACCCTTTGTCATTTAATATAATTAACCTCTTTGAGGTTATAGTAGATATCAAATTATAGCATGACCATAATATTCTCAACGAAAACGTATAATATATAGCTTTCTCATTTATATATTTTATACATGAATTCTAAGACTAATGCCAGACAAACTGAGTCATATATGAAGAGGTGATCAGTAAATTAAAAATTATTTTTATTTTTAATAAATTTTGAGTAATTTGTTCAAAAATCATTCGAAGAAGTTCTTATGTAATGATTTTATTTAAAAAAAACCAATACCAAGACCATAAGGTCTATAGATAACTAACGACGAGGTACATAGTTGATCAGAACAGGAAAACTGATTTTTAATACAACTTTGTATTAATTTTATTTTTTTGGGTTGTCATTCTTCATACATTTGTTTATCAGTAATTCAGCGACCATGTTAATAAGACAGGATCGATAACTCCGCTTCTATTATATTCTCCACATAGCCAATTAAATAGGTAAGAATGATCACAAGTAACTAAGTGAGCCGTGTAATGTAGATAGTATTCGAAGTCGAAAATTCGCATGAGCTAACAAAGCTACACTCAATGTAGCTACGCTAAACTACAGTACGCGGCCAAACCGCCAATACTCGATAATGACACGCACTGGTGCTATCGTTAATCCTAACTACTCGTTATAGGCCGTGCTTATAATGGACAGAGAAGATTTAATGTATTAATATGTTTTACGAGCTCTTGGGTGCAATGGTTAAAGATTTGCCGTGTAACTGATGGGATGCGGAGTCGCGGTTTATAAAAAACTAGCAATTGCCCCCGCAACCCCCCTTGTGGGTTGAATTTCGTAAAATCCGTTCTTAGCTGACCTCTACTCGGCGAAAGGAATATTCCTACCATATTTCAAGTCGCTACGCCTTATGGTTCCAGAGATATCGTGATGAGTATCTATATAGGTGGGAATCTCTTTTATATATATAGAATATAGATTAATACTTTATTCGCAAAGCATTAATAAAAAATTATATCGAACGGGGAATTATCATCGGTTGAAAAGTTGAGTTATACGTAAGTGTAATTTTGAATAAAACTATTTTTACTACTATATTGATTATACTAAGCGTAAACCTACTGCAATCACAAAGTACTAATTGCAGATTGTGGTCCATTACATAATTATGAAGCGCAATACGACTTACTAATTGAAATCTCTTTTATATATATATAGATAACTTTTTTTCTGTTTTCTATAAACACACACAGCTGATTTCCGAATGCTATATATCTATAAAATAGGCTAAAAACGATTCATTGATCGATGTCATGTGGCTGAGATATCTCATCATCTCATTAATAAGTTAACTTCAAGCTTGATATAAAAAATATATCATTCAACGATGTTGCAAAGCCTAGTGGACTCATGTTAGATTTTTTTATATAGAATAGGGAGCAAACAGGCAGGTGTCTCACGTGATGGTAAGTGATCACCGCCGCCCATAGACATCCGCAACTACAGAGGGCTTGCAGGTGCGTTGCCGGCCTTTAAGAAATGTGTAGGCTCAGTTCCTGATGGTTCCCAAGACGATTTGGAAAAACGACACCTCGAGTGGCATTTATGTGACGTTATTGAAGTCAGGTGGAATTTATTTAAAAAGGTCTTTCTCAAAGTAGCTGATTCAGAGGCTTAAGAAGAATTTTGCAATTCATCCGTTACTCATTCATGTTATAATCATGAAGATACTCAAATTCTATGAGTAGTTTCTTAAATATAATATTTAAGTGAATAACAGAAAATATGTGTGTGAAATTATTATAAAACTACAATATTATGATTTTGAGCCTTGATTCTCAGAAAACTATATGTAATTATATAAAACTTTATTATTAGAAATTAAAACGTCTTAGGCAGATTATATACCAGTAAAAATTATTTCATTAACTACATATTAGTATTGTAAATAAATAAAAATTTATCGATCTAAATATCTACATAGTTGTATTTCTTTACACAACTATCTAGATATATAAAATATAACTAGCTTGTTATAGTTCTACTGTGATACTTTAAACAATTGAAATTGAACGATCGTACATCGCGTATGGCGTATACGCCCTTACCGCTCGACCCCGAACACTGGGTACATTTTAATTAACTACTCCTTTGTCATTCAAACTTTAGTTTAGTTTTGTACGTAATATTCCACTGTTGTTTATTGTTTGTCTACGTTAGGAGTGGCTGTTGGGCATCTAATGGAGTCACTTCTTATTCTGTTTCTGAAACTTATGGTTATTTTTATAATGTCAAAATATATGAGTTTCACAATTATTTTCGTGATTCCTATGCGTTGGGAGCGGCATGCCTATGACTCTTACTGTAAGTCTTCAAGTAGATTTAAGCTCGAAGATAGAAATAGTAATAAAACTCCACGTGTTCCTTGTGTGGAAGAAGCAAAAATGGTATGTAAAGGTCGGAGCATATGGAATTCCGTTATCTCTGTCTACCTCAATGGGAAAGAGGCGTGATGTGTATGTATGTATGTATGTATATGTTCCTTGATTTCAATTAATGGAACTTAATTACACTTGACACAGATACATGGGACTGTTCTGTGACGATTAAACGAAGGCATCGAGGACCGTTATCAGATGAATGGCAAAATTAATTCGGCAGGGCTAAGAACAAGTACATACATACAGATATAGCTACATTAAGGTGTTTTTTTTGTAATTAAATAAACGTATAACTAAAGATTTAATCGAAAATAATCCAATAAGTAATTTAAATTTTCGAAAGTAGAAAGGCATTAATATAAAAAGACATCATTTATATCGAAAATCTATCCGTATTTCAAATAACGAAGCGCCTCTCCTAAATGAATAAGCCATCGTGTGCATATTGTGAACGTTAGTGATGCGAAAGGAGATTGATATTGTTCAAAATGACGTAGAAAATAGCACGTTTAAAAATGTGGGAAGATATTTTATGAACATATTATTAAAGTTGAATTCGAATGTACGACCCATCGGTTATAATGCAACTATTTTACTATTATAGCAGCGATCGTCGCGATAATTCTTATTATATTGTTAAAATTATTATTTCATACCAACTAAAACATTAATAATGCCTTAATATTTACATAAAATATTATATTTCAACCTTATGAAGTTAAAGGTAAATCGCATTATACACTAAAGAATCTGTCATACTTAATTAAGGTTCTAATATAAAGTTAAATGAGACTGACAGTGTTTATCATATTACAATAAAGGATATTGTACCTACTGTGTATTGTTGATCTAAGACCTACTGTGTAGAGATAAGCGTAGCAGAATCGTAGCCGGTATGCTACGGCGTAGCAAAAATTTTAGGCTCTTGTATTGCATTGTGTTAAATTATTTTATGGACTCTCAACATTCGTATATTATATTACTAGCGACCCGCCCCGGCTTCGCATGGGTGCAATGCTGTTACTAAATACACTACAGAAAAACTGTGAACGTTGTTTATAAAAAAATACCGGCCGGTACCGCCGCAAACGCTACGTCCCGCAATTTTTAAATCTGTAATATCTTCGAAAATATTCATTTAAATCATATGCTGTAAAGGGCCATATAGAGCTATATTAAATCAACAATGTATTTAAGGTATTTTATTGGATAAGGATTAATGCTGTATTGGTTAAAATCGCTTCGAAAATTAGCCATTATTTGTCGTAAAAAGTAAATGACAAAAAAAAGTTATTGTGGGTTATCCATAAGAGATAGACATATACCATCAGGGACTTTTCTGTAGACCTTTTCAATGTGTACAATACTTAGTACATTATTTTGATAAAACTCGTAGGGTTCAGCCTGCGTTTGCAATGTAAGCGGAAAAAATGTAATTATTTACGAAATCACATTTGAAACCTCAAAAATAACAGTACTTCTCCACTATTTAATGGATGTTATTATACATTCTCTATCTATTAAAAATCCGTTGCGTAGTTTATATATATAGTGTAGATATGCCTTTGATTTTGTGTCGACTAGTTGACTTTTATGGAAACATAATCCACAGTTATGCAAAAATCCCCAAAATAATCAAATCGAAATAGTTTAATAAAAAAAACCGATCCATTAATTTCATCGAAAAAAATATTTTACTGTACTTGGGATTAAACTAAAAATACGCTTTTCTCAGATATAGTAAGTTTAAAATGTGTCTTGTTGAAAGTTGTATATAAAGTTGATTACTTTGTGATATTCATTATAAATGAAAGTCATCACTACTTCCACCCTGTTTGAAGGTAAAAAAGTAAAAAAGGCATTCGAATAATACATACCCCATCACATACCTAATGCGCAATCCCATCCTCACGTACAGACACAGGATGATGAGCCCCGGCAGAATGAAGAAGAAGAAACTGCTCAGTTCACAGATGTACCACGAGGGCAGCTCCAGCATTGCGCAGAACGCTGACTCCAGGGACTTGTTGCCTGATTCTGTGAGGAATTTTATGTGAAATTATTGTGTAGATTTCATTCTATATTAACCAATATTACACATATTATTAAGGTTTGAATATGAAAGTAATAAGGGAAGAGCTAGGTCAAAAGAAACATGGATCGACTGTGTGAAGAATGATATGTGTTTGACGGGTGTGACTCATGGGGAGTGAAAGGTGAGAATGGAAATAGAGAACATACTGCACCGACCCCAAATAAAAAAAGGGAACAGGGCAGGAAGGAGAAGATAAGCGAATATTCCACACTATAGTGAAAACATAATCTACAGACATTTTTCTTAGTTTGTATATTGCGTGCGGTTTACCTTTCGACGTTATATTAACTACGGAATGGACGTGAATAAAAAACTGTTTGAAAAAAGGTAAAATTGTCACCACCACCATAACCACCATTATCACCGTTGCTAATAATGTTCGTTTATAAATTCCCGCAAATGAGAACGTTAAACAAGATATATTGTTTGTGTACTATTTTAAGGCCCTTATAAATTCACACCGGAAATAATAAACGAACGGTTCGTACAATAAACCGATGACTTGAAAAAATAATCCTAAATAAATTATTATTACTATGATTCATATATTGCGATAATACAAGCAAAAAGAAATAATGTGGACATATACATACATATATAACAATTCAGATTTAAAACACCTGTCACCGTTTGGATGTCAGTTCCATTCGTTACCACTGACTAATGTTGCCACTTCATTCTCTCCGTTCTATATGCTTGTGCTGCCACAAAAGTTCCATTTCTTCACGTAATTACTTGTTTCGATACGATCCACAAAGAGCTTTCACGATTGTGTTAGGTAAAAGCTTTTGAACAATTTATGTGTCTTGTGTATATAAAACGCGTCTTACGAGATAATGTTTGTTAAATAATCGTTTTGATATTTAAAAATGACTGGTGATGTCCGTGCTAATTGAGATTTTATTCTCCTTTTTCTACTTTGTCTTAAAGGCGCTATGCCGAGCTATAATTCGTTTATATGTCTTGAAATTAATTTGTTCAGGAGGTTTTGATTTATTGAGTTATATTAGGTTATATTAGGTACATCTCATATCATAATTGTTAGTTGGATATATAATATATTATATACTACTAAAATTCACTCTTTAATTATATTTCTGTTCATGTTTTTATCCTTCACTGAGCATCTTATCAATAATCATGCACATCGACGGGTCGCAGAATGCAGATTCGATTCTCCTTTCAATCTATGGATTCGGAGTAAATACTATATTAGGTCGACAGTACAACATAGCTGAGGTTTCATTTAGTATCAAATGAACACACCATATATTCATATATTTCATATATTCTTCATTATATATTCTTATAATTCGATATCTTACATAAATTAAATATAAATAACATAATTTTTGTATTGATTCTTATATTTAAGCATTTGGGACAAAATACATTATTACATTATGATTGATATTTTGTTAGCGCCTTTCAAAATATTTCTGATGAGCCAACAGCGTCACGTGCGGTAATACTTCCTGATTGAATTTGTATTGACAAACAACACTTTCATACTCAACATATCAAATTATCTTTATGTCTGTATTAGATATACATTAACGTAGGAATATATATTAAAAAATAATGTATACTGATGGTGTGTAGCCGTCTATTTTGTAGAAATAAAAATAATGAAATGATTCCATAAATTCATTGCATTCTATAAACTGTTTAGATTCAAATTTTTCATACAGTTATTTTATATGCCGCTCTTTGGCGCTTTGGATACTACACATAACTTGTCTGTAAACATGTTTTCTCTACGCTAACTTTGGGAATTAAACCTGGTGGAAGAAATATCGAAATTCTGACATGGTTTCGAACTACCACTGGCTAGGTATAGATGGAAAAACCTGTATAACTGTTAAGTTTCAGTCTATGAATTTCCTGACACCGCATCACTATCATCATCATAATATGTAGGTATATCATCAGGTATCATACATCAAGTGAACCTCAAGCTTGTCAGGCGATATTGAGATACAAAAAATATTGTTATATTTTTATGAAATTTTGTATAATATTTCATCGGTTCAAAAGTAAAACTCTCTAAGTGACATTTTGAATAATAATAATTAGTACTACTATTGCTTATTTTAAGCGTAAACCTACGGCAAGAACGAAGCACTAAGTGCGTAGTACATAGCAAAAGTATGAAGCGCAATACGCAATTAGTAATTGGTTTTTATCGTAGATGTACGCTTAAACAAAAGCAATAATAAACAAATTTATTTTTATTCAAAATTACACTTAGTGAGTTTTACCTTTGAACCAAAGATTTGTACCCTGTAGGTTATGAAATGCTTTCAGAAATTCTATGACGATGATATGCTTACTTCCGATCTGACCAACAATATAATCTGATAAATTCTTATTTATTCCTTTTACCATGTTTCACTGTTTATTTCCTTTATGAATTAGGTAACTCGCTACTTTTGATACATTTGCCAAAATTAAATCATAAGAACATGAAAGCTACAAGTTGAAACCGAAACTAAATGCAACTGGATTAGCGAAAATTCAATAACACCGAATTAGTGTAAATTGTTATTAACTTGAGCGGGCGAGGTTCCGGCGCGGGCGGAGCGGGCAGCGTGGGTGGCGCGGGCAGAGCGGGTTGAGCGGGCGGCGCTGTTGTGTGTCGAGAGCTCTATTAATCCACTCCTTTCAAAGGGTTCAGCGAATTATTTCATTAGAATTTAGTGTTAATCAGTCAGTTTTAATTATTAGATATTTGTTTTTAATTACATTCGCTATTTTAAATAGTTGGATTTATGCGGAATTTAAATTAAAAGCTTTTATTAAGTATATTTAAATATTCGAGAACTGGCAGTAAATGTAAAATTAGAAGCATTTAATTTTTATTTTTATTGACGTTCATAAGTGAACATTGTGTTACCTAAATGAATAAATGATTTTTGAATTTGAATTTGAATCTTGAGCACTCAAGTCTTCTGCGCCGTCTTGCGCGCAGTCTAATATGTAATGTAATTATTTGTCATGTTCTTTTTTTTTATGTATTATTATTTTTTATGTTTTTGTTATGTATCAAATTTGTAAGCCAATTTGAAACGTATGTAACCATGTAGTGCGGTCGCATCTAAGGAGGACATTAAAACTCGACACCTGTAATCCGGCACATCTTCATTAAGATTATATTGTCTTCTGTAGCGATGGCCAAATTATAAATAAATAAATAAATAAATTCTTCAAAAGAGCCAGGTCATAATCAAAACCGATTAAGGTGTATTAAAGCAATGATGAAAGCGGAAGTAGCGAAAGTGGTATGCAAGGATCGGAGCATATGGAATTCTGTGATATCTGTCTACCCTAGAGATGAAAGGCGTAAACGCCATTATTTAACGAACGCTGTGGCTCAATTTTAAGCACGATGCATTAATCACCGGAGGTCACGGACTTTTTCCTGTATAGAAGTAACAGGTAAGTCCTCACCTGGAGGATACTCATGGTAGTTGACAGTGGTGTAGTGTGCGAAGGGCGAGGCGGCCAGGAGGGACACCGCCCACAGCGCCAGCACTATCCTCAGGGCGCGTCTCAGGCCAGCCACAGCGTAGATATGCAGCGGGTGGCAGATGGCCAGGTATCGCTCCAGCGTGAACGCTACGATGGTGAGCACGGACACGTACGATGCTCTGTGGACAACAAATATTTTATTCATCACCCTGGAATAATAATAATAAAGCCATTTATTTCCCAAAAATACATACATACAATTAGAATTAAGTTTCTTATGTTCATGAATAGTTTTAGTACATATTATATGTATATCTAATTATTTATCTATTTATATTTTACTTTATTTATCGTCTGTTTTGTTGGGTCGTCCATTTTTGAACGTTGGCTGGAATAATCGGATAAAATTATTCAAGTCCTTATGTTTTTTTAAAGTTACATTTTCTAAATTAATAGATATAAGAATTGCGTTTTACAGTAAATTATTGATTAAGACTAACTATACAAATATTATAAAAAAAACAATAACCTAGATCTTAACTAACTATAACATATTATATACACCCTCAAGAAAACTGCAATGCGGCATGGTTCCCAGGATACTAGCATTATTGCCTCGCTGAATGGCGAGACTGATTCGCTGGGCGAAATAGGTACCAGCTCTGGGCTCCCCTGAAGCATAGACCAGCCGCACGGACAAATTCTGCACAATTTTTTTGGTATGCGCCGACCAAGGACCCAAAGTTTAAACTATATATACGCTAATGCCGCAAATTCGTAGGAACCCGTTAAAGATGAATATTTGTGGCATTTCAGTATTTGGGCCTGATCGGCAGCAGCACCAGGTCTCTGGCACGTAGTAGGCATATGAGATGGTGCTAACGTATCTACGCAAGTAACAACACAAGGACCCGCCCCAGTTCTTATTGAATTGGGCAAAAATTATGTACGCCTCCATTGTGAAAAGTAATTGATGCCATTCCGTCAAGGTAAATGGTTTCTTACTGCGGAAGGTCGGTGCTCTATGAGGATAAACGAGGAAGTTTATTGGAAGAGTTGAAACTACTGAGAATAATATAGAGAAAAAATAATAAGTTGAGTAATTTCATTTACTTACTCGCTTCCAGTTTAAAAAGCTTTAAAAGCTTATTATTTCTTTATTAATTTTTATTTTGATTGTACACTTTTGTACCCTTTATTGAAAAAAAAAAGTGTACAAAAGGCGAACTTAATGTTTAAAGGCATTCTCTTCCGGTTAACCTTGAGAGGAATGTAGACAATGTAGTAGAAAGAAAATAGGTACTCATGTAATTTATTGATAAAAATATAAGTCATTCACTTATTTATTTTTACTTTATCTTTTCATAAACGAATCATTTTTACAAAATATAATCAACGCTGCAAATACCCAGTTCTAGCATGGTCTTTAAAAGTATTTTTTTAATAACCTTTGAAATCAAAGAAAAACGCCTTAAGCCTGTTTTTGTTTCTTTTAAAACATCAGACAAAGATTTTTATCTAACAAGTTTTGTTATTTTTAAGAGTTAAGTAATTGTGTAATAATAGATATTACACAAGACTAAATATAAAAGTGTCACTAATAAGTTTCTAGTCGGCTTGTCTCGTTAGAAGCCACGTTAGCCCGGAGAGCTTTAAAATATAATTATTAAAAGTGTAAATAAAATGTCTAACTGAATAAAGTTATTTTGATTTCAAAAAAAAATCCAGTATCAGCATATTTAAACGTTAAAGTGTATAAACAAATTTGTCTCTTTATAATTTTAATGGAGATAAGAAATTTTCTAATTTACCACTTCAGTTTGAACCTAGCAGTTTCCTCAAATTGCTGAAAGTGACTTATATCCTTGAACAGAACGCTTTGAGGCAAATTTCTCACATTTTAATTATTTAATTCATTAAATTCATTCAAAAGCTGTTTATTCACTCGACAACACAAAACAAAGCTAATAATATTATGTTTTGAAATTATTCGAGTGAAATATATTTATAAAACGCTCGCAAATTATAAAAGAGCTTACGTTGTGATGAAATGAAGGAAATATTAATATTCCACAAGTTGAGTTAGTTAGGTTACTAGCCCCTCCCATGGATCCAAGCATTGTAGTGGCGGGGGGGTTCAGTAGCCGGGGTGCAAGCCAGCACTCTGGTGAAGCCAATTGGACCGAGTGGAGCCGCTTCCAGTCCCCCTCTTTCTTAAGAGGGGATGTCGGAAGCGGCGGGGCGCTTGGCGTCGTTGTGGGGAGCCCTTCGGGGCTCAGTAGTGCTTCGGCACGTGGGATGGCCGGCCTTCAAGGCTGGCGGAAGGTTTGAGCCGTTCCTTAGGTCTAAGACTGTAAAACGGTCCGAGAGGGGAGCGGCTTCCTTCTGCGTGAGTTATACGCGAAGGATTGCCATGCGCTAGAGGTGGCGCTGGAATCGCAATGGTGCTTCGGCACGGGGGTTGGCCGGTCTTTAAGACCGGCGAGTGGTGGGTCTCGCGGACTCCTCCCATGTTGAGCATGGGAAGGATGCACAAGCGGGACGAGGAGGGGGCCGTTTGGCCTGACTGCCGGGGCTCGCAGTAGTATGCTATCGCTATCCCGTGGGCCTCATTATGGCGGCTTGAGGGGTGAGGGGTTTTAGTGGATAGCTCCCAATGACCCAGCTGCCTGGAGCAGAGGGCTCATACAGGCAGATCGGTAGGGTGAGTCCCACACTCTCTGCGTCCTTGCACTACCCCGACGCACTGGGTGCACAAACTGCATTTCACCTCGACAAAAAAAAAAAACTATCGCCGGTGTTTACGGCACCGTTATTTTGTGTCAAAATTAATTCAAGGAACTATCTATATAATATTGTATTTAAGTGAAGTTAAAAGAAAATGTATGAGCGTGGCACAAACATAAACACAAACAAATATAACAACAATGATAAAAAGTCCCGAGAGGAAAGGTGATCTAGAACTAACATAGCTTGATGAGCTTGATGAGTGACCAAAGATACCTTGTTTCTCAAATAATTCTTATGTTGCGACTGCCGACAAAACTTTAAATATAAATAAAAAATACTGCGATTCAGCGAATGTGGTCACGGGTAGATTGATAGCTGTCTGATTTTGAATTTTCACAAAGTTGCCATACTAACGCCATCTATTTCTGTGGAGTTGATATATGCTGTAATTTTCAATATTATGATTATATTGGCAATATTCTTCTTAAAGGTCGTTGTACAGCTCCTTCCGACCAGGGACTGAATACCGGTTAATTTACTATGGGAGTTATACCGGTATAATAAAGGTTTTTGTTAACATTCGTTCGTTTTTAGTCAAATTTACTGAAAAAATTACCGTGGTAAGTTTTGTGTGTATTACTCTTTAAAACTAGTCATGGTATCTCAGTCTGACACGTATTTTGGAAAATAAAAATTAACCGGTTTCAGTCCTTGCTTCCGACTCTATGGATCAAAAAATATTAATCTTTGTTGAGTTTTTTTATAACAAATATATATGCCATGTATACTTGTATAGCCTTTTGCCCTGAAGCTTTCATGACTAAACTCTAAACTAACATAACTGCTTCGCAAATAATTTTGATTCCCAGTTAACAACAACAATTCAACAATAATAATCAATTAAGCTCAATTTGAAACGAAAGCTTGAAATGATATGTATTTCAACTTTTTTTTTTTTTTTTAACTTATAAAGAACAATCATTTGACTGTGTTTCACCTGGTGGTAAGTGAGAACGCAGTCTAGGATGGAGCATGATCGTTCCCTAATAAATGCCTATTCACATTTGCCTTGAAACGACCCAGATTATATGTTGGTGGGAATACTGACGCCGGCAGTGAATTCCAATCCTTACACGTTCTCATGATGAAGGAGGTCGAGAAACGTTTCGTTCGAGTACGCGAAATATCGACAACGTAAGGATGGAGACCCAACCGGCGCCTGGTGGAACGGTGGTGGAAGGGCGATGCTGGTATTAGGTTGTGCAGTTCTTCAGCGCACTCACCAAAATATACCCTATAAAATACCGACAATCCAGCAACTGCTCTGCGATGATCGAGGGTCTGAAATTTTGCTGAAATAAGATTTTCGTCAGCAATGAGCCTTTTAGCTCGTTTTTCCATAGAATCTAAGGAACTTTGAAATGTTTGACAATTCCGTTTGCAAGATCAAATTGCATAGTGAATTCCACGGGTTACCAGTTCGAAACTCGCCGGTTCTAATATGTATGTATGTTGATATTTTAACGTAATCCAATTTAACCCCAAGAAAACACAAGTCTGAGCGTTTACCGCAATAAAGTCTGCTCATTTCGAGAGTACTAAGTGCTAACAGCTAGTTTCGGCTTCGATGTATGGATTATCAAATGTATATAAGAACGCATGGTGCTGACTGCTGTCAATATCTGACACAAAAATCCCTAGAACACCTCTATAAAAACTAATGGCTTATCGATAGCATTATGAGGGTGTTTTTTATCACAATTTATTTTCTGTTTCGACACGCTGAACCCTACTCCCGGAGATTAAGGGCCTTTTGGTATATAATTTAAGTTCATGTTTTGATTCTTGAAATAAGTATGTTTCGAAATTATCACGGACAGCAGATAGTATTTTAATATTAACTATATTTCTATATAATATTTTTTTTTATTTTCACCGAGGTTTGTTGCGTTTTAATATCGCTCTTAAAACAGTATTTATGTTTAAGTTTAAAGTCAATTGTCTAAGCGTGCTATGTGCTTTTCATATATCTTCTAACTTGTTTTAGTCACAATAGCTTCATCAGTAGATTTGAATTTAAATTTTATAGGTATGAAAACTGTGTCTTCTTCCATAGATTTTTTTTCAAATAAGTTGACAAATATATGTATATTTGGAAACTGGAGATATTTTTTCTTTGGGGTCGGCGCAGTATGTTCTCTTTTCCCATTCTCTCCTTTCACTCGCCATATCATCAGTCACACCTCTCAAACACATATCATTCTTCACACAATCAATCCATGTCTTTTTGGCCTCCCTCTTCCCCTATACCCATCCACTTTCATACATATAGAAAATATCTTCTCATGTGATGTAATATGTAAGAGAACACACAGTAGCCTTTACTAAACCCTGTTAAATAATGTTACAGTACAAAGTTCAAAATAGAAAACGCAAAACTCCAAACCGAGCTCACCACAGTGTAGAGAATAATCAGTGAAATAGGTCAGAGAATATTTAATTTTTGTTATTTATCAAAATAAAATAAGCTTACATGTAGAAGACTGTATCCTTTCCCCATCCATAAGATTCAAGTTTGAATGATTGACCAATAGGCTACAATCATTGACATAGTATTAAATAGACTTCGGGTCGCATACAAAATTCTGAAAAAAGATTATTTAAGCATCGACTCCATGCATCCATTATTCTGTTACACAAAAGATTGCGCATTTTTTGGCCAATCTTGGCCAAACATTTGTAGCGTTGGTTTAATAAAGATAATTTTGTTAAAATTTTGAATTATTTGTTAGTTTTAAAGCTTAAAATATATGCCATCAAAAACATAAATTGTAAAAAAAGCCAAGTCTTGCAACTCAGTGCTTCTATCGTAAAAAGTTGTGAGATCCATATAATACCAAGTTGGTCAATTTATTCAGTCTCTACTGAAGGATCCTTCTGTCTTAAGTTATTACATAATAAGCTATCCTAACAACATCTTATAGTGATCATATCAATGCCAATATTAAAAATCTTTGATATTTAAAATAAATAGATTGACTTGGCTATCGCATGAAATCACAATGTATCTTTTTTTATATTATTAAAAACATGATGTATCTCACCAGTAATACATATTATATTAAATTAGATTGTTTAGTGCGATTGCCAAGTCAATCTATTTATTTTAAACATCAAAGATTTTTAATATTGGCATTGATACGATCACTATAAGATATTGTTGGGTTAGCTTATTATGTAATAACTTAAGACAGAAGGATCCTTCAGTAGAGACTGAATAAATTGACCGACTTGGTATTATATGGATCTCACAACTTTTTACGATAGAAGCACTGAGTTGCAAGACTTGGCTTTTTTTACAATTTATGTTTTTGATGGCATCTCATTTCTTTTTGTAGATAGTCCTTTTCTTAGTTTATTTGGATAAGAATTAATACAAAGCTATGGATAACAATTTGATTTTGATCGGCATTTTTATCAACTTTTTCATGTAAAAAAGTAGTTATAGTGACATAACTACAATAGTTGGACATATGGTCTCATGAAGTTTTGATATGTTGTAGATTTTGATATGTTCTATAATATTGTAGAACGTTTTTTTGTTCTATCATCAATACTTTTCGCAGCACATGCGGTGAAAGACATTTTATGGCTAATTTTTTTACACCTTGGGTTGTTTTTAGTAGGGATTTCTAAGGATCTCTATTTTTTCTAGTAATAAATATATGTTATGTTACTCAGTGATAATGTAGCTTTCTAACGGTAAAAGAATTTTTAAAATCGGTCCAGTAGTTTTTAAGTTATTCATTACATACAGAAATACAAAAAAAAATTGTATATCTAGAAAAATGGACCGAAATTTCTAAATATTGTAGTTTTTCCTTGATTTATAGACTAAACACTAATTGTATTCTAAATTTCAAGTTTCTATGTCTGCTAGAAGTGCCTTAGAGTTTTGATGATCGGTCAGTCAGTGAGTGAGTGAGTGAGTGACAAATTATCAAACTTTGACTAGTTATAATTCTTAAACTACTGGTTCAAACAGAATGATATTTGAAATATACCGAGTTTATACAATGCCTGCTTAGTGACTGAAAATTCAGGATTCTAGTTTTATCCACAACGAAGTTATAGAGGGTCGAAAATGGCCCGAACTACTTCGAGAAAAGGATAGTACGGCCGTGCCGCTTTTTGCTCGACTTGGCGGGGGCACTGCCGTGCCCCCAGATCTTATTCTATATGTATTACCGAAATTAAGACTGCGTCCGTAACATTGTTTTTTCGGGCATTTTTTTGCAACTTTTGAGGACACACTGCGTCATTGTGAGACGTCTTAACAATGGCCGTGCTTGAAGCAAACCGGGACGGAATTTTTGCGTCGACCCGATATCTAGTGTATGGATGGATGTTGATCGAAGGCTACAATAGTTGATTTCGAGAAGTCGTATTTATGTATGTCAGTAATCAACGTACCTTCAATAATACAAAATTCATGTCAATCATTGTCAGTTCAATTCTCTTAATACAAAGACAATATCAATTCCCGGGAATTCATTCAACTAAAAGAAGAATGGACTCCTCCCGAAATGGTCATATTACCATTAATATCACTTGTCCAGTTTATATAAAGAAAATTTATTGATTTGTAAGTAAATTTTACCACACATACTATAAAACAAATATTAGATAACTTAATTATCAATAGAATTGCAAAAATCTTAATACTATTTAATCCGTGAGGCATTTGCAAAACTGTAGTCTACTGCTTTAACGAGCACAGCGCTGATTTTCAGTGACTCCATTGTGTGACACTTACTGATATAATACTAATCTGACTCGGAAGGTATGTAGGATAGTGATATTTTCACAACTGTATGTAAGTACACTCTGTTTACGAACTAGTAGTGAAATGTAATGCAATTTTGCTTTTAACTGAAGTTACATTGGACTAAAAAACTAAAACGACTTTACTTACTAAATACGCTCGTGGTTCGTAATAAATTTGTAATAAATAATATATTAACTATATTTCAACTGAAATTTCAGTATAAAATCTGCTTATGAGATAATATTTAATTACTAAAATCCTTCTAACTCTGATTGATCAAATCAAATGTCGGCAAATTTTGTAAAAATTCGGTACTTAGATAGCTTATTCACGTACAAAAAAGTAAGGGTTTTGTAATTATTAGTTAAATGAGATTGTCTTTTATATAATCAAATTATATGTTAGTCGAATGATTGGGAGAGAGATTCTTTCACGGAGAGCTTTTACGAAGTTTATTACCTTTTTTTTTACTGTTTACTCAGGCTATAATCTTCGAAGAAGCTACTGCGGAACCCTTATTGAAATATATCATTTTGAGACTTTCTGATTTCAATATTAAACATAGTAACTGTGAAGCCTGGGAGAGTAGACAGATATTTCGTCTGAAAACCTTACAACAGTCTAAGCTAGTACAGAAAAACTAAATTAAAACCAGATGATGAAAAAATTGCAAATCATGTTTCAACGACTATGAAACTACCAAAACTGAATCATTTCTGTGCAATGCGAACGTGCAACCAACGAGAGCTCAACTCCAAAACGATTTCGACTAAACAATTGGAAATTCTGCCAATTTCCCTGCCTTTTAGAGTTGACTGAAAAAAAACAAGTAAGTTTATGCAGGCGCGGACTATTTCTAGTTGAAATAAGTTATTAGAATCGGTTGATTACGTTTTGATACGAGAAACTGCCAATAAGAATGTCGCATAGAACTGAAGTTGAATGTATGTGTATTCTGAGCAAACAACACGCCCACGCTTCGCACGGGTGCAATATAGATGTACTATAGAAAAAAATAGCCAACGTTACTCGCTAATAATTTTTGAAATCGGTGCAGTAGTTTCGGAGTTTATTCGTTACAAACATACAAATCTTTCCTCTTTATAATATTAGTGGTAGATAAGCTTAAATATTGAATAACATTGCCTTCAACAATTACAACTAAAGCTGAACCTAACCTAAAGATAAAACTAAAGCTAACATACTTTGGTATGAACGAAGCTTGTTAAATAAAAATCAATATTGGGTACATTATGATGTTATTTTCTCGTTTTTAAATAAGTTTGTCCACTTTTAGAGTCCCCTTTTGTTTACATTTCTTTTCACTTTATATGTGCCTGCATAACTTTGAAGTCTAGCTGGAAACCTTCATTTATATGGAAATTCGTATTGAAAGCGGCTTCAAAATGATTTCGTGAACGATACATATGGACCGATATTATAACAACGCTCAAATACACTTTACAATTTACATACAGTTGATACAAATTCCTCAAATTAAACGATACAGGAAATACTATAAGAAATTAAACTATATGCTTTCCGAAAGCTCATGGAAGATTGCTTTGAGTCTCTGAAATTATCTTCCTCCTGATATTAAAAGTGCCCAAAGTATTACTTCTTTTCTGAAATTGGAAAAGGAGCATTATCTTTCTGTGTCTTAAGTCTAATTTTCGACATCATTCATCATTCATTACAGTCTATTTTAATTGCTTCTTATGTATTGAATGTATTATATGATAATAGATTATACTACACTCACATCCCCTTTTCATGTATTGCTTGCACCATCCCCATTTTCTTTAAGTTATTTCTGTCACCCAAAGGTAGTCTGGAAGAGATTGCTACTCTAGCAATAACACCACCTATTGTACCTTTTATTTTTGTAAATGTAGTTTCTTAGATGTATTACATTGTGTGCAATAAAGTTATAAATAAATAAATAAAAATAAACCCGAAAGACGTTTTCCTGCCAGAATGTTGGCTTCCAAAATGAAAATATATTTCTAGATTTCAATAATATGTTAATTTAACTTTTCTATTTATAATGTCTAATATGTAACTGATTTGCAGTGGACTTCAATTGGACGAAGTCCTGAACCTAATTTTTTTTTTTTTTAAGTTTTCCGATATTTTAATAGTTATTCTGTTATTCCTGACAGACGAATCCAACAAATAAGAGATCATTAAAATCGGTTGCAAATATTATATGACGATTATTACTGTTTATAGTAGAGCTATACATACATGGCTACAACAGACATGTGATGAGTCATTGAAAGGGCAAACACGAAAATCGATGATGAGAGTAATTGGTTAATTGTTTTGACTCGTAACGTTATTAAATGTTCGGTTTAGTGTATCTAACATTTATTGTGATTACAATTAGATTTAATATATTATATAGTTAATTATTTTTTCAGTCTCTTTTTATAAGCTCAAGATGTAACGTGAGTTTAGAACACAAAATACACAGTTACTATTTTAAAACAATTTAAATAACGGAGTGATACGGAATGTCTGAGTATGAGCAACGCCAGCGCCAGTGACGTAGCATGGGGGGGGGGGGGGGCGGATGGTACGGTCCAATCATTTAAAAAGTGAAACATACTATTTTCTTGTAAATGTTAGAAAGATTTATAAAGGAAACAGTAAAACGACGTAAATCGACTATTAAAAGATTGAAATAACCTTTTTCTCGCATATTTATTTAACCGGAATCATTGCTGTGTGTTTTATTACAATTCTCGTCGTTACGACTGAGTCAATGAATCATAGTAGAGTTAACTGCCGTAATAAAAAAGGGACATACCTGTGATTTTCTGCATCTTTTATTTTCTAATATCATCACTAAATCCATAACCTAATATATAAAATTTCCATGTAACAATGTTAGTTACCGTACTCCTCCGAAACGGCTTTACCGTTTTTTACCAAATTTTATATGCGTATTCAGTAGGTCTGAGAATCGGCTACTATCTATTTTTCATACCCCTAAGTTATAAGGGTTGTTTACCCTTAATTTTTTTTTTTTAATTTTTGGACGCAAGTTTTTGTTTTTATTTTTTTATAATGTGGCATTAAAAATATATACAACCCTATATTTTCACTCTTCTATTACCAACCCCTACTTTTTTTGTCAAAAAATCTAGACCTGTGCCAAGCCGGGGCGGGTCGCTAGTAATATATAAATGCAAAAAAACGGCCAAACCATTAAACCGGAAAATTTCATAGACATCATATACCTGAAAAGAAAAAATATTGAATAATAGGGAAGAATATGTACTGCTTTTTATTCCATAATATAACCATTTTTCATTTATATATACAATATCAAACCTAGTTCTACACGGCATTTTCAATAATATACCGAAATTTAAGTATATACGTAGTATATTCCATACTCTCATCTATAATTAATATTATAGTTGCCAAATTATTACGTATATCTGCTTGTATTCGACATGAAGAAATACTTATAATACCTACTTACGTAATAATTCACTCATAGACTACGTTTATCCGGAGCCAATTTTTACATGTATACTTTACATATTTAATCATCATTTGGAGAGTCTATTTCACATCACCACGCCTAAACGGTTGAATGTGAAACGATAATGATAAAATATGTTACAGACATGGTAGACTGTAGCGAAGGGATAGAATTTCATACAAGTAAATCCTATTATTCTACCATATATATAATTATTATTATTACCTAAACTATATTATACTATAACTATAGTCCTATACCACTTCGTTGAGCACTCTCGACAGTGACTGCCTCGTCAAGTTAGTTGAACCCTCACCACAGATCGGAGCCGCTATTCAATTTCAGTATGAAGGATAAACAAAACAGAGGTTATACTATTCAATCTCAGTATTTGCTGTCGTCACCTCTGATTGAAGGACGCCAATTAGGAAACGTCATTGAGAGATGAATGCCGTCCAATCAGACTTGCTGTTGTTGTATAAATAACTAGTGGTTTTCCCTCGGAGACAAAAAATACTAGATTTGAATATAATAAGTATTTAAAATATCGGTTTCTTTTTATGTAAGATATCTACAAACGAACATTTTTTTTCTAAAAGTATAAAGATTCTATATCTTATGTATGAGGATAGACTACACGATTGAAAAAAAAAGATAATCTATTTATATTGCGGCAGAATACTGGGCAAGCTTATTGTGTAAGCACTGGTGGGTGGAGCTATTTCTCCTATAGAAAACCGTTAATCCTATTTAAAAAAGAAGTCAAGTTTCCTTGACTTCATATACTGGAACAATACTATTTTCGATAAGAAAACCCGTAATAAATTTGATTTGGAATAAAGTTAACATCCAACTCAACGCCTTTAAGCTTTATGTATAGTCGACTATTGACTATCATGGAAAACAGCGCTGAAATACGAAAGTGTGTTTTTCGTTAGCGATGTTTCTATGAATATGTCGTGCTACGTAGCTATATACGTAGTATACGTAGCATACTGTATAATAATGTAAACTGTTGAGTAGAGGTGAGTCGTTGCCGGTTTTTGTGTTAAATAAATTAATTAATAGTTAATAAATTCAACAGGTTTGCGTTAAATAAAAAAGCTACTTCGGAATTCGGATGATGTTAACGTCTACGCGTTGAATGTTCGTTGAGCTAATCCGCGCGTTGCGTTTGAAAATCGTTGAATTTAACAGTTAATTATATTTAACGGCTTTTGCGGTAAACGAAAAGCAGCTAATTCGTTAACATTAGAAAAGCGTCCAAAAAAGCTGCTTGTTAAATTAACGCCCACTCCTACAGTCGAACAAGTTGTTCATTAAACACCGAACAAGCAACACGCATTTTAATTTGCCAAACGTTCGATACAAATAACCCAATCAAACGGGCACAATAGTAGTAACACATCGGTAAAGTACGATCTATTACATCAAAACTATCATAGACTATTAAAACTTTCTAAATTCTCAAGAATGCAAAAGATTCTTCAGTCGAGCGGATTGCATATATTTTTCTAAATTCAAGCGAAACGTGAAATATGAGGTTCAGATTACTTCAAGTGGAAATTTCAATATCTTATATTGCTGAAACATTTAAAAGAAAATATACAATTTTAAAATTGTTCTTTTGATCTCCCATTAATACAATAATTGTTAATTTTAATTCCTAGTCATATAAAATAGCAACATATACTTGTCATAATATTGTCTTTTATTAACGCGAGTATCACACATTTAAATAAAATACTGTATACCGGATTAAAACAATTATACAAGTCGGGATAAATAATTTAAATAATAAATCGCGTTTTAATCCGGTATACAGTATTTTATTTAAATATACTTGTCATACAATAAGAACATTATCTTCCGGTGAGTATCAGTCATGGCAGTGCGTTATATCTTGTATCTTACTATAGTGGAAATAATAATAAAATTATTATAATCTTGGTTAAATGGAGGAAGTGTAATCTAATTGCCTTGATTGAAATTGGATTAAATCAAATAAGGAAAGGAATTCGCAAGGAATTCCTTGCGAATTCGTGATAATGTAAATGGGAGACAATAAGACGCCGCGCAGATAATTTGCTTTCAAACAGATTTACTCTAAAGTAATTTAGGTGTTAGATGTCTTCAGAAAAGAAAGGAAATGAGGCGTGGATGGAAAGAAATCAAAGTTGCATTGTCGTCAGTGTTCTTTAAGAGATTAACGTCCGGTTTCTGAGAGGTTAATCAATCTGTTGGTCAACTGACAGAGCAGTTAACTTAATAGTTGAGTCAAATCAATTTGAGTTTCTGAAACGTAAATTAGCGAAAAATTTACTAATTCATGATTAAATATTTGACATGAGATTTGGTTTGATATATATTATTTTTTATGGCCACACGAACATATTTTGTTTAGTTTATCGTTCAACTGTCACTCACAACAACTGGACGCTGTTATGCAATACAGTGTCAACCCACAAAATGACAAAAATTTAAATTTTGATACCAATCGCCTCCTTATGAGCTGGACTACATATTTCAAAAGAGATACATTTAAATCGTTTTAATAGCAAAAATATTGAAAAAACTAACGGGCACGAAAACCTAAAATGTTTAAAATATTTAACAATAATGCACTAAATTCAATTATTTTGATTGCTACCAAGAAAACAATATACATTTAATTTAATAAAATTTACAAAAAAATATATTATTTCTGTTATTTTATAAAAGAAATGTTATAAAACCTGATTAAAACTTCAAACTCAATTTTCTCAAAATGGCAACCGTGTGGGTTGACACTGTATTGCTTAACAGCTTCCAACTAAAGTTTGACAGATAGCGACGTAACCTTACCAACGCCATTAAAAAAAAACAATATCTTCTGTTTTCTGCTATTTTCTATGCGGTTTAATTATAATTTAATTTTTTATTACTCGAAATTAGCAAGAAATGACATCTCGTAATTAAATAATAATAATTATTATTATTAAACTGTAAAAAGAGAATTTTGAAAGAAAATATAGGAAATAACGCTATTTTAATAATAAATATTTAATAAATATATTATTTTTTCATTTCATTTCCATTGCAAATTAGTTTTACGTAATAGGTACTTCTAATTTTTTAAAAGAATCTTTAAAAATTGTATCAATTAAATAATTAATTCGTCGACAAGCACCGATTACTTAACAGAGCCTTTAATAGTAGATTAAACAATGATTACAGAATAATTAGCGTTTCAGAAACCGAAATGGCATCTGACACACAATTTTGAATTGAAATTTGACAGAATTGTCAACTGATTGGTTGGTCAAATCAAAGTTGTTGACAATGCTTTATGCAACCCAATTGTGAGTTGACCAGAGTTTGACAAATGATTAGATTAATTATTTCATTGATTAGCCTCTCAGAAACCGGCCGTAAATAAAGGGGAATTATTTATTTCATACTCAGCATTCCTTTGCGGTGAGCATTTTAAAAGGCACTGTGGAACACCTCGCTTTATGTATATTCTAGCATTAAAGTGAATTCTCGTCTGTGTCTGTTTCACTGATCATTTTTCTTTGTACAGGCAAGTAGGTGATTAGCCTTCTCTGCCCTGCCTGACCGAAACAATCTTTTTTTTTAAATCTTTTTTCCCGAGGATTCGAACCCAGAACCTCCGGTGCTAAACACATCGCGCTTACCACTGAGCCACGGAGGCGGTCTATTCTTTCATTAGTATAGTATAAAATGTCCATTTATTTAAGTCAATAAGTTCTATGTTACCTATCATGAATGTATGAATAGACACTACTCGTATGTGTATATTATGTACTAGATTACAAATACCTCTAACAAAGGGATAGACCTATTACATCTCCAGTACCGATAGTAGAACTCGGGGGCATTTTCTTGTTAACTTTATATTATTTGACCTAACAGTCTGGGCGTTAACTCTCACCGTGAGAGTTGTTCGATCTTTTGCCTTTTTACTCCCTTAAGGCTCTATACATTCAACAGTTTTATTTTTGTAGCGGCTCTTTCACATAGTAGAGGCAACACGCAGACCATTAAAGTAAGAAAGATCATCCAAATTAGTCTCAAGCATTAAATCCAGACACAAATTCCAAAAATCTTTAACATCATATAAAAATAACCTATAAATTAATAAAATTATTTTATTCTATTTCTACTCACGCTTCCGAGATAAGAGCCCGAAGTTTACAGAAGACCACGCCGAAACTGTAGGGGTATTGATGCCAGTACACTGAGAGATCGTTTGGTAGACCTGTAGACCATATTAAAAGATTTAAATAAAATACTATAACCGGATTAAAACGTGACTTATTATTTATATTGTTTAAATTATTTATCCCGACGTTTCGGATGCTTTTCAGCAATCGTGATCGCGGGGAGACTGTCACTTAAATGTGTGATACTCGCGTTAATAAAAGACAATATCATATTAAAAGATATTAGACTAGTTTTACTTTGCCCAAAACCTTTTTTTTAATCATTTAGTAAGATTATCGATAGACGAACTTAAGGCTCTCTAGATAGTTGAGAATTGTTGAATTCTGCAATAATAAGAAATAAGGAATTTTACTTTTATTGAAAGAATATTCTGAAACACAACTTGTATAATAAAATATTTTATTGATGAAAGACGTGAATATTAAATATTTTTGTGAAGCCATACAAATTGTCAGAAACATGTTCAATGTGTTTAATTTTCCTCACATTCATTAAATAAGAAATATGTTTCATTTCTATGCACGTAATATTTCATTTGAGAATAAATATTAAATTACTTTTATACAAAACCACCATTCCGTGTTTCACGTATAAAGAACATGTTTCTATACTTTTGAATAAGACAAATTAAAGGCACGCTGTATTTTGTTTTCCTAAAGGAAATACTAGAGCATATGGAAATGACGTATAGTCTGGGTGATACATGCGTTTGATTTTTTCGAGTTTGAACTTTGTGTCTCGGATATAGACGGCGATTTACCAAAATCCATGCAAACTTAATCAAAGTTTTGAATAATTTAGTCTATGTGTTTGCGTGTTGTTCCCACGAGAATGTAAGTGAGTGCTCCTATTTCACCATATTTACTGCTGATTCTTCAAATCTTTGTTTTTTTATTTTATTTTTTCGTTTATATATATATATTTTTAATTATTATAGTTAATTACTTAAAGATGTCATGTGGAACATGGTGTAATGGTTAGCTCCTTACAAAAATTTTGTAAAACGAAAAACTTGGCGATTAAAAAGAGTAACGGCTAGTTTATTGCCAGTTTTTCTCGTCCGTTCTACGCCCTTGATTTGAGAACTGACTCTGTCACTGAACTGACATTTAATATTATGTATTTTTTATTGACGTTCGTAAGTGTACATTGTGTTACCTAAATGAATAAATGATTTTGAATTTGAATATGAATTTAGCATATAAGATACTATCTATAATCTATAATTATATTATAAAGAAGTAAAGTTTGTAAGGAGAATTAACAAGACCTGGAAGAAATATTGGAGTTGCAAGGAAATATTAAAATCGAAACTTCCAGTAAAATTAAAGAAAAAAATCATGGATTCGTGTCTACTGCCTTGCCTGACGTACGGTGCCCAAACTTGGATTTATAATAAAATCACCAAAAATAAAATAAGAACGTGTCAGCGCGCTATGGAGAGGAGTATATTGGGTATCAAGCTTATTGACAAACAAAAAAGTAACAAAATAAGACATATAACGAAAGTGATAGACGCAGAACAACACGCACAGCGCTTGAAGTGGAAATGGGCGGGACACGTAGCACGCGTTTCTGACGGAAGGTGGTCGAAACACGTCACAACATGGTCAGGCCCAGAAGGAAAAAGAGGAAGAGGCAGGCCCAAGGATCGTTGGATCGATGACATCAAAAGAACTGTAGGAAAAGACTGGATGAGGATAGCTAACCAGAGAGATAGTTGGAGACAGTTGGAGGAGGCCTATACCCAAAATGGGGCCATGGAATAGTATTAAAAAGTTAATTATATAATATATACCTGTATAATTTCATGGACTAAATAAAGGCTTTATTATTATTATTATTATTATAAAGTTTGTAAGGTTATATAGGTCTACTTCTCCCCCAGTAGACCGAGGTCGGAATTCGAGGGCTTCCTTGACGGTCTCGGCCAGGCAGCGCGTCGTGCGCTGCCTTCGCCGATCGTCGTCATGGGGGACCTCAATGCCCGGTCAAGGGCATGGGGGGACGTTAGGTCGAACCGAAGGGGCGAGTGGCTGGAAGAGTGGCTGGTGGAGGTAGGGCTCGTTCCGGCAAACGTAGGTGGCGTCCCGACGTGTGTGCGACCGCAGGGCGAATCGAGGGTAGACATTACGCTCGTCTCGCCTGCGGCCGCACGGATGGTAAGAAACTGGAGGGTGGAGGATGCGGAGACCTTGTCGGACCACATGTATATCAGATTTGAGGTCTCCGCATCTGGGAGGGCGCAGGACGTATCAAGGAGTGCTCTGCGCCACTTCCCGAGATGGGCGATTGGTCGACTCGATCGTGAGCTGGCGGAGGAGGCGGCCATCGTGCACGCCTGGTGCTCTTCAGGCACCAATGTAGGTAGTGTTGACGAAGGGGCTGCCAGGGTGCGTGCGGCGTTGGTCGGCATTTGTGACGCGGCGATGCCACGTGTGGTGCGGCGCTGCGAAGCGAGGAGGGCCACCTACTGGTGGAGTGCTGAGATCGCTGACTTGCGGTCTGTCAGCGACGTAGCACGGAGGGAGTACCGCCGCTATCGTCGTAGGAGGCGGCGGGACCCCGAAGAGGAGGAGCTGTTGCGGGTCGCTTATGCGGAGCGCAAGAAGGCGCTCCAGGTCGCCATTAGTGAGGCCAAGGAGAGCGCGAGGGAGGCGATCCTGGAGGGCCTCAACGGAGACCCATGGGGGAGGCCATTCAAAGGGGCCAGGAAGAAGCTCCAGACGGCGGGGCCCCCGCTGACGGAGACTCTACAGCCGGAATTCGTCAGTGGGGTCATGAGGCAGCTGTTCCCGGTGGCTTCACCCTTGGAAGTCCCGAGGATGGCTCCTCTGGTGGTAGCAGAGGGGGGGGAAATACCCCCAATTTCGGATGGTGAAATGGAGTTGGCGAAAGATCGTCTCAAGACCAGATGGAAGGCGCCAGGCCCAGATGGGGTGCCCGGGAAGGTGCTGGCGATCGCGCTGGAGCACGTGGAGGGGGAGTTGCGGGGACTGTTCGACCAGTGTTTGGTGGAAGGACGGTTCCCGGAACTGTGGAAGGAGGGCCGTGTTTGCCTCCTTCCTAAGGCGGGGCGTCCCCCCGACTCACCTTCGGCTTACCGGCCAATAGTCCTTTTGGATGAGGTCGGTAAGACGTTCGAGAAGATGGTGAGTCGGAGGATAGTCGGACATTTGGAGGAGGGGGGTCCGGGTCTGTCGGAGCGTCAGTATGGCTTCAGGGCCGGTAGGTCGACCATCGACGCGATCTTGGCCCTGAAAGCCCATACAGAGGAGGTCGTCGGGAGGGGAGGGAAGGCATTGGCGGTATCACTCGATATCGCCAATGCTTTCAATAGCTTACCGTTTGCGGTGATAGCGGAGGCGTTGCGGGCGCACGAGACGCCGCTTTATTTGAGGAGGCTGGTGGCCGATTACCTTTCAGGCAGGGTCATCGGCTACGTGGATGCGACGGGCGGCCTGATTCGTCGTCGCCTGGAGTGCGGGGTTCCGCAGGGGTCGGTGTTGGGTCCCCTCCTCTGGAACATCAGCTACGACTGGGTGCTCAGGGGCGCGCTTCTTCGCGGATTGCGCGTCCTCTGTTTCGCCGACGACACTCTGGTCGTAGCCCAGGGGGGGACATTCGGGGAGGTTTCGCAGTTGGCGTCGGTGGGGGCCACTCTGGTGGTGGATAGGATTAGGGCCCTCGGACTGGAGGTGGCTCTGGCCAAGACGGAGGCCATGGTCTTTCACGGTCCGAGGGGGGGGGCTCCTACGGGGTCATCGTTGAGTGTGGACGGCGTGGTCGTGAGGGTGAGTCCCAGTATGCGTTATCTGGGGCTCATCCTGGATGGTAGATGGGGTTTTGGGGACCACTTTAGGGCGCTGGAGCCAAGACTTGTTTCGGCGGCTGGCGCGTTGGGGAGGCTCCTTCCAAATTTAGGTGGGCCGGACCAGGGGGTCCGTAGGTTATATTGCGGCGTGGTGAGGAGCATGGCGTTATACGGGGCGCCGGTTTGGGCGGGCGCGCTTACGCGCAACAATAGGAGGATACTGCACAGGCCGCAGAGGATCATTGCGGCGAGGGCGACAAGATGTTTTAGGACGGTGTCGTTCACTGCGGCCTGTGCTTTGGCGGGTACTCCGCCCTGGGAGTGGGAGGCGGAAATTCTGGCCTCCGCCTATCATTTCCGGGTGGAGAGGAGAAGGGAGGGCGAAGTCGCGACTGTGGAGCAGCTGAGGGCGGTTCGCAGGAGGGTGGAGGAGGCGGTGATGGACCGCTGGAAGCGGGAGCTGGAGGAGCCTCAGGCGGGCCATAGGCTGGCGGCAGCGATTCGCCCTATCCTTAAGGAGTGGGCGACGCGCAAAAGGGGGGCGTTGACGTACCGGGTGGTGCAGGTACTGACCGGACATGGTTGTTTCGGTCGGTACCTGCATAAGATAGCGAGGAGGGAGCAGTCGCCAGTGTGTCAGGAGTGTGATGAGGGCGTAGAAGACACGGCCCATCACACTCTGGCGGTCTGCTCAAGGTGGGCAAGGGAAAGGCACGACCTGTCATCTGTGGTCGGTGCCGACTTGGGTCTCCCAGCACTGATGGGAGAGATGGTGCGTAGTTCCGAGTCATGGAACGCGGTGGTCTCCTTCTGCGAACGAGTAATGTTGCAGAAGGAGACTGCCGAGAGACGAAGAGAGTGCGCCGCACCAGCGGGCACCATAAGAGCTAGAAGGAGGGGGGAGCGTAGGAGAAGGTTCGCCCATCTCCTTCGCTCTCCGTAATGTGTCTTAATTTTAGGTCACAGTAGTGCCATTGTGGCAAGTCGCCGAGGTCGCGGTAGTCTACAACCGTTATCCCGCGGCCTCAACACGGCGAAAAGAGGGGCCAGAGGGGGGTTTAGTGGGTCGGGTTACCAGACTGTCTGGCTAGCAGACAGTCGCGAGTGACCCAACCCCACACTCTCCCGGCAATTCCAAAAGAGCCCCGCCGGTGAGGTGGGGGCGAGAAAGAGCCTCTGTATGCTCTTAAAAGAGTGTCTCGCCCTCAGGTTTGATGAAACTTCCCCCCTCAAAAAAAAAAAAAAAAAAAAAAAAAAGGCCTATACCCAAAATGGGGCCATGGAATAGTATTAAAAAGTTAATTATATAATATATACCTGTATAATTTCATGGACTAAATAAAGGCTTTATTATTATTATTATTATTATAAAGTTTGTAAGGTTATAGGGTGTAATCTCTGGATCTACTGAACTGATTTTAAAAGTTATTTCACCAATGGAAAGCTACATTATCAGTGAGTAACATAGGCTATTTTTTGTGTATAGTGCATCTACATTGCACCCGTTGCTAGTTTTAGGTAAATTATTTGTTTATATAAAGTTAAAATATTAACACAATTTTAAACATAACCATCAATCAAATTTCTTTTAACCTTTTTTTACTAATGGGGCATTCTACTTACCAATTAAGCAGCTATGCTTTTAGTGAAGAAAAAAATTTTTGCTTTCAGACGCCTACGTTTCAAACTTTCTAACGAACATAATGGAATAGAGTAATAATTTACTCTTTTCAATAGACCATTTTTAGTGCAGTTACATAATATCCGTATCAGGCGTGAATAGGTTGAGAAGTCGACTTGCATATTTTTTTTATCATAATTTTAACATTAGGATTGCTTAATTTATAGGGTGAATAAACATTGAACTACTATTACTAGCGTAAATAAATGGGATATCGCATTTTTATCACAGAGCAGACAACTGCGCAGATGGGTTTCCTGATGGAAAGTAATCACCACCGCCCATGGATACCCGCGACTTAAAGGTCTCAGATGCGTTGTCGGCCTTTAATTTTGTATAGGCTCGTGAAAGCTTGGAATACTGTAGCTCAACTGTAGTTTAGGGGTCAATTCCATAATGATTGAATCCATGATGACTCAATAGTTATAATTGTTGTATATGTGTGGAAGCGACACTCCGCAACGGTGGAAGTTGGTATGTGGAACGGTGGTATGTTTAGTATAATGATTATATACAACTAACTAGCCGTCCCCGCCCGCCCGCTTTGCTGGGCGAATTGTAAAGGATAGACGAATATGAACTATCCACATAAATTTGAAAAAAAAATGGTAAAGGGTTGATGGAATTCAAAAAATGAATAGCCTAAAACCTTCTACAATTAATTCCGCGTCGAATGGTCATGGCGATAGGTCCAGTAGTTTTCAAGTTTATCGATAACAAAGAAAAAAATAGTTGCTTATATATATATAGATTACTAACTCTGGCCCCGGGACTGCGATAGCAAGAATAATTTCAAATTTAATTGTTTTAAAGCTTTTGGCCTAATAGTTTCGTAATTAAGGTGGAAAGTTATTCTAGCAGGCAGCACTAAGTCGCGTTGTATATAACGCTTCCCCTAAAAGTTGCCGTGTAGTACCTCGGGAGACTGAGACCAAGTAGTGAAGCCCTATTGCGATATGCGTTATTACTTGTATGTTGTATGACAGTCTGAAAGTTCGTATGAATAATAAAATTTAAATTATACTGAATCTAAGCCTCACTTTCATTCCAAGGATGTTCGGGTCGGATTAAGCGGGCACATCAGTTTATTTGGTTTATATCATTCTTATTGTTTATATAACTTCCTATTGATGTTTTTGTATATAAGTCGATCTGACCCGGGCATAGCTGGGGAGGATTAGTAGTCCATTATATATAAAAGCCATCGAAATTACCTTCATCTAAAGTAGTATTTAACCAATTTGAAAAGAAATTCTCTCAAAGACCTCGGAGTCTTATTTATGTTCAAAGATTAATAGAATCCTAGTCTATATTATATTCCTACAATTATTTTTATTTATTAGAGAGAAAGAGAGAAGCATTCATTCGTCGTATTTAAGACATTTAATATTAAAACTAATAATACACACATATAGACACACAACGGTTACAACGAAACTGACAAGGACGCAGCATAAATTGTATAATTATTATGATTATTTTTCCGACCCAAATATCGACCAATAGAATTGCACCATTCGACGTCACGTGGTACAACCTACATGGTATTATACTGATAATTTTTTGAAAATTTAAAGGTTGTACCACGTGACGTCGAATGGTGCAATTCTATTGGCCGACATTTGGGACGGAAAAATAATCCCCCGAATACCACCCGAGCTTCAAAATTATCTGGCATTTCCCTCAAGGTTCCCTGCAAACAAATAAAGTCGTCAAGTTTTTCAACTTGACTCCTTCATTTGTTTGCAACGAACCTATCGGGAAATACCCGATAATTTTAAAGCTCTTGTGGTATTATAAGTGATTATTAGAAAAAGCCTACCACGCTTTTTTTAAGTCATAACTAGGGCATGCAATTCGGATATTCGGATATTCATATTATTCGGATATTCGCTACATTAACTATTCGAATAGTACCTATATAATTATTCGGTTTTTTTTGAACATTTCGAATACCTACTATTCTACTTATTTTTGGTAAATGTATGATTTTTTACTAACCATTCCACCTACAAGTGTTGAATCTGAACGTGTATTTTCGGCTAATAGGTTTTTTTTGTAATCATTTGAGATGTTCATTTAATGACGATACTTTAGACGCCCTCAGTTTCCTACGGTCGTATTTTCGGAACACAACAAAGTATTTTTTTTTCAACTTATAATTATGTTTAGACGACTTTTTTGAGCACATATTGGTTCTTAATTAAAATGTTTAAGTACTAAAAAGGTTTCTTTTCATTTACACACATAAAATAAAACACAATTCGAAAAATTCGTATTATTCGAATTATTCGAATAATGTTTATTATAGAATTCGAAATATCCGAATACCTACTTCGAACGAATAATGCATGCCCTAGTCATAACCCAAAGTTATAATTCGACGGTGTTAAGCAATACAGTGTCAAATAATATTGTCTTTTATTAACGCGAGTATCACACATTTAAATCGCGAGTATCATACATTTAAATAAAATACTGTATACTGGATTAAAACGCGATTTATTATTTATATTGTTTAAATTATTTATCCCGACGTTTCGGATGCTTTTCAGCAACCGTGGTCGCGGGAGACAGAAAGATCGTCATCTTTATTTAAAAATACAGTGTCAACCCACATGGTTACCATTTTGAGAAAATTGAGTTTGAAGTTTTGATTAGGTTTTATTAAATTTCTTTTAAAAAATAACAGAAATAATAGATTTTTTTGTAATTATTATTATTACACTAAATATATATCGTTTTTCTTGGTAGCACTCAATCGGTTTCTTAATTGGTTTTAAAATAGCGAATTAATATGACCACTGAATGATAAGTTCAGTCTAGTAAGCATTGTTTCCGAATTTATCGTAAGTCGAGAAAACTGGCCAAGCACGAGTCTGGTTCGAGCAGAGACGATGTAAAATGTAATTTATTTTTAGTATTTTATGAGGACTTAAGTATGTTTTCGGGTAAATTTGTCGAATCACGGCTCCACCTCGAAAGTGCTCCAATTTTTTTTCTATTGTATTTTTACCATTAGTAGGTATCCCAAGTAATACATGTATGAAGGAGTTGCATGGCTTTGGATCCCTTTAAAAATTAGGGTCTTTATTCGTCCGTAATAATACATATCCATATTGTATTTCAATTATCTTTATTCAAATACTTTTATTGTATTATCAAATATTTTTGAATCATTTTTTTATGTACCTACGCTGTGTACCCATTTAATGTATTTTAATTATAATAATTGTATGATTACGAACACAATTGCCTGTCCTTCTTTAGCATTAGGTGCTAAACCAATATCGATATCCTACGTATATATTGGTTATAATACGAAAAATAAGAAGGACGCGAACTACTTTTTCTCTCATGAAACGTCAATATTTTCCATATGAGCGAACCCTCTGAATATCTGTAATATATGTACATATTCAAAGCTTTGTGTCCATTCAAATTGAGAATCTATATAGGAGGATAAATACAAAGGGAATTATCAAAGATAAGGTAAGAAGGAATGTAGAGAAAAAATGCCATGCTGCTTAAGGCATATTTACACGATGCAAGATTCTTGCCTAATGCATACAATTCAAGTGAAGCAATAAATGATTCGCATGATCTAAACAACACGTAACATTCTTGATATGTCATACAAGTTTCGTCTTAATAATTTTCTTAGTGTAAACAGCACATAGCATCCGAGTGTAAACAGTTGTTTACAATTCTTGATTGTCAATATTGCGCTTAAATTATACCTTTCAATTATTGCTCTTGTGTGTGAAAATGGCTACTATTTTCCTACCTGTCAACTCAGCCGAAGTTCTCGTATATCCGTTAATTGCGCCGAGTTCACTTATTTTATTTGCTACTTCAACCGTTGGAAATGTCCTCGACTACGGCCAAACGCTTAAGCCGTACTTAACGGTTTTGACATTTATGAAGCAAACGTAGTTCGGAATTAGATAACTAATAGTTAAAATTGTTTTCCTCTCTAAATATAAGTATAATAAATATATACATATAATAAAACTGTAGAGGTCAAATGTCTGTACATAGAATACAAAAAGCTAAAAACGGAGTCAATGGGGAAGAAGAGAAATAGAACAAACCCAGGTTTTTATATTTTATTGTTTTTCTGCCTGTTTGTCTGTTTGTACGGGCTAATCTCCGAAGCATATTACACAAATATATTAAGCAAAGCCCGGGGCAACATATAGGCTTTGTTTCATCGAAATCGGTTAACGGATAGAAAAATTATCATAATTTAAAGACACCATATCAACAAACTGCAATACAAACTGACTCGCGTCGAACTTTTTTGAATTATCAGATGTCAATAAGAGTTCGATATATGGAAATGAAATAGTTTGATTATTTCGCCACTTTCAATATTTTTTCGTAGAATAGTGGATATGAATATATTATCAAATGAAAAACTTTGCTCAAAAGCTCAGCTTAAGATCAGCCCACGCGAACGAAGTCTCTGGCATCAGCTAGTATATAATAAATCAAAGCTCCAGAAACACGGAACGTAGTATCGACAAATGTTTGACCTAATAGTTATCAATAGATAAAACGTCGGACCCTCGTCTGACAATGGTTTTGAAAATCCTTCATTATGCGAGTTCTCGTATGTAAACGATATGTAAATTAAAAAGTGGCCAAGCGTGTGTCGGATCTGAGTAATATTTTTTTTTAGTCTAAATCTTGAAAATACGACCAATCCTTGAGGTGGATGGGGACAGAGTACCTCACTGACATGACATAATATGTAGAGTTTATTTTATTCCATATTGATTTTTTTTTTGACAAATTTACCTATAAATTTTAATGTGTATAAAAACTGTGGGATAAGCCAAAATAATATTTCAAGCTTAGACGGGTATAAAAAAACAATAAAACAATTAAATATATTATTGAGTACAAGTAAAGTATAAGTAAATTATTACAAAATATTTTTACGTGATATTTTTATAAAAATTGAAACCAATTTTTAGCCTAAGTAAAATTTTGCAAACACATCTGGCTTTATTCGTATTCAGAAAAGAAGTCGATGTTTGTAAAATTATCGATATAAAAATCTATCCGTTACCGTAACCGAAACCGCTATAAAATTTTCGGATAATTTCAGATAAGGACGGATGAGATAATGTTTTTTATTTTGCTCAGCCGAGCCGATACACTAGCCGCGCACGTTTCTTGCAATATTCTATTTCTTAGTCATAATTAGTCGGTCATTGTAGCATTAGCTACTTGCTAAGGCCTATTATAATATAAATGAATATTTAAACTAGTGCTTGGATATGATTTGCTCCAGTATAAAGAGGTAACGCGACTGAATCTCTCGGCTACAATTCCAGACTCGGGGGAGATCGTCAACATCCACGACTGTTTTAATGTAAAGTGGGAGCAAACCGTGATCCATGTGGTACAAAATTATTTCAGAATAATTAGTATTATTATTATTTTTTTATGTAGCCAAGTTCACATTTCAAGGATCGTCATGCTCGCTTAAATGTCCTTGCTTGTGGCGGCGTCCATGTGTCGGTTTGTAAATGTAAAATTAGAAGCATTTCATATGTATTTTTTCAAAAATCATTTATTCATTTAACTTTTATTTAAATTTAAATTTTATTTTTTATTGACGTTCACTGTGTTACAATGAATAAATGATTTTTGAATTCGAATTACGTTACAATATCTAATATCCGTAACCGACACTATCCGAAACTAATGGATATGACATTATTTAGATATCTTAAGTGATCTGATATTATATTTACCCAATTCGATAAACTTTATGCTTGTTATCTCAGACGTCATCACATGACTTGCATGATTTCGATATAAATTTAAATATACGGTCATTGCGTCACAGAACCCTAAAAACAATGATTTAAAATACCGATTGTTTTCCTCTAACGAGAATCTGCGACAAGTGAATTGATTTTATTTTTCAGCAGTAGTACATCATAATATCATCATATACATAGATCAGTATTCCTTTAGATTTTTTTAATTTATTTATTATTATTAAACAGACAGACCCCAGCACTGAGATCTATGAGATAAATAGTCAAGATCTAGATTTATTCCTTGGATGAGAAGGGCATATAAAATGAGCAAAAAATGCCTCTTAGATCTATCATGAAATCATTACCTAAAATATTCCAAATCCAGGAAAAATAATCTAGTTTCCTCACGCGAAAAATCCGTAAGAAATCCCTAGCTAAAATGGACACAAAGATGTCAAAGGTTCACAGGATCTTCTTAAAGGATAACTACCAAGATTAAATTCATACAAACATAATAATGCTATTATACTCCTTTTATCTATTATACTTATTTTCTCAGTTCTACGACGTTTTTATAAGGAAACTTTTTGAGATTTTCTATTACATACAAAGTCAACTCCAATCTCGGCACAGACAAATAAACAATGTTCATGCACAGGTGTACATGATTGAAACTCCCTAATACAAATTTACTGTGTATTAACCTTTTATATATATATTTTTACATTAATAGAAATAAGAACACACTTTAAGCTTGCTTCAATGAGAACGAAAAGAAAAGTAATGTAGGTAGAACAATATTAATTGTAATGTTACAAATCGCGGCAACCCACAAATACACATTTTGCCTTTTAATTATGACAGGCGTTAACAAACAATTCTTATGTTTGTCTTTTTAATCTTAATCCGCCTATGACCTCGCTGGTAATCACTACAACACAAACTGCACGAGAAGCCCTCCAAACGGAACATAGTGTTGAGTTTCTCGCTTGTCCCTCAGCCGAATCGATCCGGATACTGCTGGTGATAGCTGCTTCCTAGGAGCAATCGTTTAAGAAAATTCCAAAGTTTATGTCCTTCTATTTTAGTTGGAGCGTTTATTCGACATTTTATATGTTTCTGTAGCGAAGCTGTTGCTTTTCGTGTTTAATTGATTTTTTTTTAAACAGAATTTCATCTTTAACTAAAAGAAATGGTCTAAAATGGTAACAGAGTGTTGTTTTCGGGAAGGAAAAAGAAACAGAGGCAGGCAACATAAGTGCTGGGATGATGAAATAGTCATTAGCGGGAGGAACTTGCTATCGAATAACACGCAATAGAAAGGAATGGAAAATGTTGGAGGAGCCTTCCACTGAGCTGCGGAGTAGAGAAGAAAAGGATGCTCTATTATTGAAAAAATAATACATAATATGTATTTGTATATTTCTTTGCAAATTTGTTCAAGAGTACCAAATTATTAATATACTATAGTTATCTAATATAGGTATATTAATTAAACATTACTTATTTGCGATTCCTTCACGCCCGAACTCTTTTGATATCGACATTCACTACCATTTGATCTCAAAGTGACTGTCTGGGAAACTGATCTCATTAATAAAAGCGATATATACATATGTACATATAAGTAGTAACTGGAAGAAACTTATCGCCACTTTTGTGATCATAATACAGATCGTTACTCGCGCAGCGGGGCGTACGTCTCATTTTCTACTTGACAATTGACAATCCCAACTAATATTATAAATGTGAATGTAAGTTTTTTTGTAACGCTTTCATGCCAAAACTATTCCACCGATTATAATGAAACTTTGTTCAAATATTCTTAGTGTTATTAGAAGGTATAGGATACGTTTTATTAAAAAAAATATTTTTAACGAAGTGTAAAAAAATATGATGAGTGTTCATTTTTAAAACCTAACAACCAGTGCCATTTAGGTTAGTTAGGTTCACCCAATTCATTAAAGTTATTCAAGGGTTACCTAATATAAATAAGACAATTTTGTAATTTGTTTTATAAATTGATTTTTTAGATTTATTTGAATTTATTTTAAATTGATTTATGGTAGTGCACTTAATTAATTGTGACGAGACGTTCAGATTGAAAAACCGTGAAGTGCACATTTCGCGTTTCGGTCTCAGTCTATGGATTTCCCAATGCTCTAATAAATAATAAATATAAGTAATAAGTAGATAAACAGCGCATTGACTGATTTTCTGTGGCTGGTGTATCACCTACCATCAAGTGCACCTCATGCTCGTCTTTCTATATCTCACATAAAAAAATATATACCATGTGCAATTAATTTGTATATATACCTTTTTTAATAGACGAATTATTTATCGATAGTTTAATTACTAAAAATGGCAAGATTGAAAAGTTATTAAGTATTATATATGTCGATAAATGATTCCAATTTATAATATACAAGAGGCAAGATTGAAAACTTGCTCAGTCACGCACGATGTAGGCACCTGGCACATGAATACATAAAACGGAGCTCAGAGTTAAAAGCAGAATATTTTACGCATTACAAATGTATACATCCATTGCGTCAGTAATGAACGCTCATGAAGATTTGGACACTTTTATAAAATACTAGTTGACCCGTGCCTAATTCGCTGGACAAAGTGAAAATTTTTTGAAGCCAAATCAAAAAAAAAATGGAAAAGAAATATTATACCCTAATCACCTAGCGATATAAAATAAACTTTACCACCTATTGTCATATCTACAAAAATATACATTAAAAATTCATAAAAAATCGGTCGAGCCGTTTCACAGGAGTACGACCACAAACACCGTGACACGAGATATATAATATATAGATATTCTGTTATTTTTTCATTGCGTGTATACGCATAGACTGCCTCTTGATATTTACATAGATTTTAGAATAGATTTAGGTACTAACATTAGAATTAAGCTCTTACTAACAACTTATGGATCTTTGTAATCTGATATTTAATTAAATAAATAAAAAAAAAAATTCTTGCGTTGCTAAAATTAAAAAACTTTTAGGCAGTCTTACGTGTGATTATAAAGTATAATATACCTGCCTCTTAAAAGTAGGTACTCTCAGTTTTTTAAATAAGAATCGGCATGAAGCGAAGATCTTTCTATTTTAAACACGCTAACTATATTTCAGACAAAATAAGATTTTATTAGCTCACTGGATTATATAACCATAATTCACGAGGTTTTTCAATATTATGGAATACTAAATTTATTACTAATATTAAATATACTCTATTTCCAACGATTTGAACTGATTGATGTATGGCCACGTTCGCGTTCTTTGAACAGTTTTGAGATATGACGAGGATTGTGGAGGTTTATGCGTATAAAGAAATTGTTGAGATTTTATTTATGTTTGAAGTGATGTAAACGTTTTCGGACATAATTAATTTCTGTTTAGGTACGCTCAGTTATGGTCGTTCAGTTAAATAATTTCGACCTAAAGTTGTACTGCATGCGTCAAAATAACCGGTGAGATTAGTAAATTGTACTGTAGCAAAGGGTTTCGGAAACTCACGAATTTTTTACTAAAATAGTAAACACACATTACGACTAGATCTTTTGCTTTTTTTAATATTATTTATTTAGTTGTATAGTTTTCTTGAGGTTGTAAATATGTTATAATAAGTTAAAATTTATTATATTGTTTTTTTATAGTATTTGTAAAGTTAGTTATTGTCAAATTTAACTTTTCTTTTTGTTATATTTTACACCCTAGGACATACATACTTTTTTCGGTTTTTGTTACAAACTTAAGTTCCAATAAATTATTCGTTTTAATTTTTTATTGTTATTATATTTTTATAATATTTTATAGGTAGGTAAAAGTGGGCTGAGAGTTAAATACCTTCTACATTTTAGTATGTATTATTTTTAACACCTATCTAATATAAATAAATAACGTGAAAACTTTTTAAAATCTTCTTGATTGATATAAAATTAATTTAAGTTTTTGTTGCGATAACAACCGGAGCTATTTTTCCCATTTAACAAATATGAGGTAAGCGTAAATCCGTTAAAACATAATCCAACCATATAAATAATCTTAATAATCCAACTGATTTACACACAAACCTAAGCGCTAACTTCAAATTAACTAAACTCTACATCACATACTTCCAAAATCAAAATAAACTTGCTTTTAATTGCTACATAATCAATTATGTAAATATCTTGCCTGTTTTCGCAGTTCACTTTGCGATGTTATTTTATTGATTAACACGTTTGAAACAGCAAAAAACATGTGAAAAAGTTTATAAGTGGGCGTGTTTTGTCAAGGAATTAACAGTAAGAGAAGTGAATTCATCAATCCAGCGATATCCATCATAAAACTGGCAGCAATTAGCGCCTCCACGGACTGACTTCACATACAATATATCATTTCATTGATTTATAGTTCTAGTGTAGATTTGACCTATTGCTGAATGGAATTTCAAAGTCACGATTTATTAAGATATTTTAATTTAATTACACCTGTGTTTTGTACCCATAGAAACCTCCATTAAAATGAATACAGTGTCAAATGTGACGACAACCTAATTATTTCATTTGTGTTGTTAAATAATAATCTTGAATGATTCAAACATGATATAAAGTATGTTGGTATATGACATTAGTTTTACAGTGCACTTACTAGGTACTAAACATAATTTTGATTTACATTTTCCCTCTTGATTATTAGTTTAGTATATATACATTGTTTTTGTTTTTCAAAAAGAGACCATATATCGGGGCTGAATATTATTTTCCAATATCCAATATCATTTTTATCGTTTGCAAAACAATAGTGGTCAACGAATCGTTCGTTTCGTGAATTTTATTAAATTGAAGGCACCACAGCATATTTCGGCGCGGAATTTCCGCTATATTCTATTTAGAACATCATTTATACATAAACATATTATATAAACGTAAAATGTTTGATATTTCAAAAAGTAACTATACAGTTTTCTGTCGGTCTCTCCTCGTAGATGTAATATTCCAACCCGATGCAATGGTAGATTTAAAAAAAAGACGATTCAAAAGTGCTTTAAAAATGTTTATTTAAATACAGATATTTTTAAGTATGTGTTAATTTTTCATTTCACATAAATTATTCTAAAAGTTACAGTATCATTACATGGTACTGCAAACGTAATTTTTTACAAAAACAAATGAAAAAAAATCCTTTTCGATATTTCATACAACTGTACATCTATTCAATCCAACTGTGTTATGAATTATAATCACGCTAATGGAACATTTTTATTAATGGAATATTTAGACTGTATTCCCGTGCTTATTTGAAAACTATGACTTTGAAATAATTGTGCCTTTGGAAGCGAAATGAGCTTTCCTTCTCAAAGCACTAAGTTTTTCAATTTGTCATTCGCTGTAAAAGCAGTAAGACTTTGGAATGTTTTACTTGTACATTTTAGAAACACGCAAACGTAAGCGTCTTTGAAAAACCTAATTAATTCTCATTATATGTTGTCTGTTTAGTTTAAGATTTTGTATTATTTATTCTACTATCGTCGTATTTCTTATCTTTTACTTCTTATTAAGTTTTATCGTCTTATTGGTTTCCTCTCTATACTTGGAAAAGTCATAGCTAAAGCCGCTGACAACGTGACAATAAAGAGTATTCTATCTGAAATCTATGTAAATTTAAATAAATAACTGAAAGAGTACTTTTAAGTAGGTAAAATACTTACATTATGCTATCTGTTATGGCTTCAGGAATTGCTTCATGCTACTTAACTGCTGCACATATCTTATCAAAACAGACGGTATCAAAGCTTAAAGGATGCAGAAACCAACTTAAAGACACACAGGCCTTTTAATCCAGAAACCATTCCAATATTTCAGATGCCATACGAGCGAAGTCGCGAAGAAAAACTAGTACAATACACCAGTAATTCTATACTAGTATAATATTAACTTTTCGCCCCAAACCTACTAAGTCTCCATACATATTGATGTTATTATGTTGTCAAGTTTCCTTTATCCGTTTCTAATAATCGTATAAACTATTCTCATAATATTTTTATATACACTCAGTATTCGGGACTCAAAACTTTTTATATGTAGCTCTAATTCCCTTTCATGTAAGTGAAGATTCAAACTATTTTTTTTATGATAAGGTACTTATTGATTATTATAAAAAAAGCATTTCTGGTGTAGTGTCGTATTTTATATAGGACTAGCGATCCGCCCAGGCTTCGCACGAGTGCACTGTAGATGAACTATTCACAAAAACCTATTACATATTGGTGAAAGAATTTTTAAAATCGGTCCAATAGTTATTGAGTTAAATCGTAACAAGCAAATCTTTCCTCTATATAATATTATTGTAGATATTATAATATAGACAAGTGGACCCGTCGAACGTTGTCCTGCCCGAACACTGGCTTCAACAAATAAAAATAAAATTCTGGAACACTCTCGCAGCGCCACCTATCCTGTATCAAGGGTCATTCAAACACAAAATCATCAAAATCGGTTGAAGGAGTTAAGTCTTGAAGGAGTTAAGAGTTAAGTTTTATACCGAATAGCTGATGCCAGCGACTTCGCTCGCGTGGGCTTTATCTTAAGATGAGCTTTTGAGCAAGGTTTCTTCATATGATATATTCATATCCACTATTCCACGAATACATATTGAAAACGGGGAAATAATCATACTATTTCATTTCCATATCAAACTGTTATTGACATCTGATAATTTGAAAAAGTTCGACACTAGAGTTACATAGCTGTAAAACTGTAAGCTAACCCGGAAACCTTAGTTTAATAATTGGTATGAGTGCTTCATACCTCAACTCACTGAGTCTCATGCTCGTCCATCGATATCTGACAGTTAAATTGTATCATTAAACAATATATTTTACTAATAATATCTTCGATCAACAATATACTATGTCAATGAATAATATACTTTATTGAATATATTACATACTATATATTATTTTCCAGTATATAATATTTTAACACTACATTAACAAAATATAAATGGAATACAAATACGCCAGATCATATGGTTCAAATGGCGGCGTCATCACTTTATAGTTATCTCTTCCAGGCAACCATTTGTTAAATAATAACAACATTATTATATATACAGTAGTATATAAACTACTCCAACTACAAATCTGCTAAGTCAGAATGGAGCTAATAAAATGTAACATACCAAATAGAAGCAGCAACAAATCACTTAGCGCCAAACTGAACAGGTAGTAGTTGGTGTCTGTGTGCATCGCCGGGTGTCTCACTATCACAACGCACACAGCCACATTCCCGATCACTCCAGTCAAGAAAATCACTAACAGGAATACTGTTATCGGTACTATTCGGAGCAGGGGCAGCCTCCTCGGTCCCATCATACACCAGAGCATCTCCTCCTCGCTGCAATCGAACATGCTCAGGTTCGTACATCGTGCGTAAAAGTCCTCCACTGTTTCGTTCGCGCGCAAAAATTCCTCCATATTTACATAATTATCTTGATTTTTAAATATAAATACGGAGATGTTCAATTTTCATAACGTGGAAATTACACTAAAAAGAAATTATGTTTTCAAAGTAGAAAAATACCGCTAAATGTCATTTGACTTTTTAATTGTATTCTACATAAAACAAACAACTTTAACTTCTATTTTCATATTAGAAAAATGTTAGGAGGGAAATGCCGGCAACTGTCATTACACTTTTTAATCTTATTTTACCGGACAAAGCAATGTGGTTTTGCGCCAGTAAAAATGAGTTGTCTTTCCATTATGACTTCATTCCGTTCAACTATTATTATTTTAGATTAAGCATGTTTTTAATAACATATTGCACGAATTAATTAGAACTTTTATTATATGTTTACAGTTGAAAGATATTAATTAAACTAAAACCGTTTTATCACAGCTTAAAAGTTTTTACGTATGCGTTAAAAAAATTCATTTTATTTTTACATATTCCATTCAACACATAAACAGAAATCTTTTAAAACACCATTTTAAATATCAAATATAATACATTATACACGTAAAGTTGGAAGTTTCCTAATACGCGGCAGCTTTTGACGCGAGCGCTACACACCGCAAGCTTACTAATACTGAAGCTAAGAGTAGTACATAATATAATATTCTTAGTACTGAGGGATACATTGCTGATTGTAAGTTCCATTTATTAGATCAATTCAATTGGTGGCAAATACCAATAACTCAAATAGACAATGTAATAGAAGTTTCATTTGTATGAACATTGTCAATTCTAATAAGTACCTACTGATATTCTTGTGCCTTTGGTAGAAGCGGTGGTAAAATTAGAAGTATATTTGTTAAAGTATAAATAATTATACATATATTACTCATACAAAGTTATTTCGTATTCATCATTAAATTATTGTTTTTTATATTGGGTTCTTATAACTTGTTAATTTTATATAATTATCTGGAGGAGGAATGAAGAACTGCAGTTTTGCTCGGCAAGTCTTACTTTACTTTGTAACTTGGCATTAATACTTGACTTGATATACTTATTAGTACAAAGTATACATAAGTATGTCAAGAAGACGAACAAAAAGGTAACGAAATATCCCTTTTATCACAATATACATAATACAAAAGTATTGTATGTTTTAATCCAGTTTATGTTTTATGCATATGCCGTTCTAAATCCGTCAGAATGATGGAGCAACAAATATCCATTAAAATTGGGTAAGATGCAGTATTCTAAAACCGATCATTAGATACGAAGTTTATGGCATTTTATTGTAAACTATCGGACAGACGTCCGGCCAGAATGTTGGCTGCAAAAAAAAATATTTGTAAAGTTGAATATGCTATGTTTAGAACTTCTATTGTACGTATAGACGGGCTCGTTGGCGCGTTTGGTAGAATACTTGCCATGCGCTCCATGGGTTCGAATCCCGCCGGGACGACAAGTTTATCATTTTTTGTAAGAATAATTTCCCCACGTCTAATTACTTCGGACATTCATCAGATGGGAGGAATATCGAAATTCCGACCGGGTAACGAATCACCGTTCATAGATGGAAAAACCGTGAAGTGCATATTGCGCGTTTCGGTTTCCGTCTATGGATTTAGTAAAAAAGTAGGTCGACAGCGCATCATTGGCTGATGTACTGTGACTGGGGTATCACCTACCATCAAGTGAACCTCATGCTCATCTGTCGATATCTAACATAAAAAAATAGATTTGCAGTGGAATAAATTATTACAAAAAAGCTATAAGCGTGCGTGACATGAGGTGTCCATTGTAAGGCGAAATAATGGCGAGAGGGCAGGTGACAAAAATGTTAAATGATCCCCAGCGCCCACCTGTGTTACCGACCCTTTTTCGCGATTTATCATTAAATGTCTCGATGGCTCGAAGACCATGTTTGCTATATACCGAGCGGGAAAAGAGAGATATTGATCTTTGTCTTATGTTCATATCTTACTACTGTACTGCACTATTTGAAGTATAACAAGCTATAACTCCTTTAATTCCATTAACTGTGAACTCAAACAATGTTTGAAGGACTTAGTTTCTAACCGGAAACTCGGAAAGTCGATATGTAACTAAAGCTACATGTTTAGTTAAAGAACGCTAAGTATCGCTCGATGCTGTGAAATGTGCAATCTAGTGCTGGTGATGGTAGCACTCCAAAGAGTCTGACAATTAATATGGCTTTAAGGTGCACTGATTTTAACTTAATTTAGTATTCTTTAGGGTGTGTTATAATTACTTAAGATCTATGATACTGTTCTTTTTTTTATAGAATTTGTATAGTAGGTACGTTATGCCAGCCTTCAAATATATTTGTATTAGTTAAAAATTTAATGTTTCAAACAAAACAAAGAAATCTCTTTATTTAAGCTCCACAATTACATATTATGAGCTATAACTACTATACTAACTTACTAACTAGTTGTATGGCAACTAAAACAGGCGGCGCGGATGCTGTTCTGCCGACGATATACCCATGTTATTCAGGCTTTCTGTTAATAAATTATTTTGCAACGCATCTAAGCTTATCGTCGGTAGAGTATAATGAGCTTTACAATGGGACCGCAGTCCGCAGCCCGAACACAGAAGGCGAGGTCGCGGTCCCTTATTGTGTAATCCACGCAGCTCGCTGAACCTACATTTTTCCCTTTACACGCGCATAAAATGTTTACTCAGGAAAAACAATGTTACACCAAATGCTTAATAAAAATAGCAATCAAAGTAATAAACCTCAGACCCTGAGCAATCACCGCCCTTATTCCAGATAGGACTATTTCTACTATCTTATCTTCAGTGGCGAAGGGCCCCGGTGCAGAGAGACAAAAATCGCAACCTCCCCAACCCCGTAGCACAAAATTAATTATTTACTAATGATTACTTATAAAGGACGTTCGGCACTTCCATTGTTATAATTTTTTCTAGCTTCAAGTACTGCCTCCCCCTCTTTCTAAAGCCCAGGAGGCCCTCTCAGCTTCAGGGCCCCGGTGCACTGCACCACTTTGCCCTATGATAGCTACCCCACTGCTTATCTTATTACTAGCGGCCCACCCCGTCAGTCTAGATTTTTTGACAAACAAAAAAAAATTGTTTTACCCTTCGTAATTTTTTTTTTTTTAAATAAAATCCTATATCCTTTCTAATACCTCTAAGAATATGTATACAAAGTTTCATGATAATGGGTTGAGTAGTTTTGGCGTGAAAGCGTAACAAACAAACTAACATTCACATTTATAATATTAGTAGGGATGGCTAGGAGTAAATAACTCTCGGTCTCTTTTATATTAATAAAACTCTCACTGAGTCTCTCTACACACACACTCCTTATTATGCACCGTAGTTGCTTATAAGGCTGAAGTATGCATTGAGGAAAGATTTTTGGAAATTCATCTAATACTACAGGGAATGTTTGCAATAAACCGTAACCGATTATTTATTGTATATGCTTCCTCTCCTTAATCCAGATGAGTAGATGAACTAGGCCTCGCATATAATTAATTGTATAAGCTACTTATGGAATAGGTTTAGTGTTCAAATCTAAATTTTCATATATATATATATAAATGAGACTGGAAGAAAATGCGCTATTTGTTAACTTTACCAGCAGGCGCTAACTAGACGGCGCAAGTACGAGATACTTTATTGAAGTTGCTGTAAAGTCCTGAAAGATGCCTAATCAGTTAATCCTAATTATTATTAAAGAACTCTACCGTAAAGAAAATAATTTAATAAAATACAAAACAGATACCCCGCTAGTGGACATTAAAACCCACTAGTACTCACCATTCTACTGAATATTTAAGTAGATACTTATCGTTTTGAAAGCAACGTCAATTATTTAAACATTTCATGTGAGTTTAAGTAAAAATATATTTATACAAATAAGCTTGAATTTCTAAATAACTTTTTAAAATTATTACTTAATAGAGTACTTAAATATATACTCGTAATTTATTTTTTAACTTATAGCGTAGACGTCTGACTCTAAGCATGTCGCTCCATCTAATGAAAATGTAAAATGAATCAGAGCTATGTAGTATAACGCCCAGTAATATTAAACCAAGAGAAATGTTAATCAAAACGGCTGAATGCAAACCGAGAGCGGAGTAGAGACTCATACTATACCTATACTATTACAGTACGCAGCTCCGTTTCCATAGACAAATTGCGTTTTTTTCCTCTATCAGTTCGATGAGCTATCAACGTATTTGATTATCTGAGGCATTCGAAATTCCACAGATAGAAGAAAGAAGATAGACTCAGAAAGTTCCATTCCAGTGTTTTCATAAAAAAAAAATTGTTTTTTTTATATTTCTCCCATTCATTTAAATTTCAAAGTAGAAAGTATTATTTTTTTCTCAAATTTATTTACGAAAGTGGATGGGTATAGGGGAAGAGGGAGGCCAAAAAAAAACATGTATTGACTGTGTAAAGAATGATATGTGTTTGAAATGATATGGCGAGTGTAAGGAGAGAATAGAAAATGAGAATATACTGCGCCGACCCCAAATAAAAAAAAGGGAACAGAGCAGGAAGAGGAAGAAGAAGAAAATTTAAATTTCAAAGTAGCTGCAGCTACGACTGATATAAAATATGTAAACATATCGAAATTATAGAAACTTAAAGAAGTCTGAGTTAGAGACAGCATGATTAAAACCTACGTGCTTCACAAATAGTTGTTTAGAATAATAAAAGATACATCATATGTATTCTATGTACCTAGAAATAAATAAATGATAATTTGATTTGATTTGACACGCTACTATCCTCCGCATATAAACTACCAGAAAACATTATTTATTCACTGACGTTCGTATACATATTACGCATTTTATGGGAATGCTCCAAATATCAAACAAACTATCTTGAGGAGAACTATTGTGTGTCATGAACGCTTATTTTGAAATGAAATGATGTTTTATTACAACGACAAAAAAAACTACACTTATCCTTAAACAACTAAAATAACCTTAGAGTATTAAAATAAATGATAAATGCAAAATAATACAACAATAACTATCGATAAACTTGATTAGAAAATAACCAACCCTAGATAAGATGATTCCATTAGAAGTCGTCTGAAAATTGTTTTTCCGAGGCGAGGAACGATACAGAATCCATTTTATTGGTTGAACCTTACCACCCTGTTTATTAAAATAATGAGGTCTTCGATATAAACATAACAAACTGATCATAGAACGCAATTTCCTTTTATACATACATATAATGTTTTATAGAAGATGGATCAAACGGACAGACGGCTCGCATGGTGATTTGCGTTACACAAGCGTTACGAATGTTCGAAGAGACGAAAATAATCACGGGGGTTAGTCGTAAAAAGGAAATTCACATTATTTAAAAAAAATCTAAATTTAGTGAAAATTGTTCTAAATAATCCCCAATTGGTCAAAGTACATATAATTCGTGCACGGATAAACCGCCCAAATTATAATGCAGAGAGACTAAGTGAGTGAACCATACCAAAACTGTAACCAACTCGGTTGAACCAAACAGAATTCCAAATCAGTGATCGGCGATTCCATGGACATGCCATTTTATGTAAAGTTAATATTGACTGCTGCATGCATTGACATAGTATTAAAATGCCAATACTTGCAGCAGTGAATATTTTAATACTATGTCAATGGCTGCAAGTTAAAATAATGAAAGTTGTCTAATACAAACATTAGATAAAGTTGTTTCAGACTCACGCGGTGTATTTCAAAAGAGACGGTATAGTTTTTTTGTTGTTTTTCAACCAAAAAAAAACAACATCGGGCATTGAACGGGTGGGAGGAATATCGAAATTCCGACCGGGTAACAAACCACCGTTCATAGATGGAAAATATGTGAAGTGCATATTACGCGTTTTGGTTTCAGTCTATGAATTTCCGAATTCTCGAAGTAAAAAGTAGGTCGACAGTTTGTCAATCCTTTTTTTTATTTCACTTTTGTTTGTAGTGTATGACTATGGGTTTATACCTGATTAAATAAATATTATTATAATCATTTTAATCTATGGACTTTGTACATGTAGAAAGTACTTTTTTATTTTTATTTAGGTTTGGCCCATAGAAAACTATAATAGGATAACCCTTATATATTTTTTTAATGACCCCCTTTCTCTTTAAAAAAGAAACGCTACATGTCAAATACCGAAATAAAACATTATAAAATATTAACATTCAATGAAATTAAAGTCAATAAGTGTACATGACTTGGTGCAAGGTATTCATATTGCTATGAAAAATGAGAATACTTTGATGAAAACACGGAAAGTAATTCAAACTTTTGTATGATTAAGTAGTAGTGGTACAAGACAACTATCAAATACGGAATACTTTCACAATGACCGTGTAAACACATATTAAATCTCGTCTGCGAAGCCAGTAATCGGACTTTTATATTAGGAAACTTGATAGAAACTCTTCTTATATAAGGTAATTTTGTCGGCGCTATAACGAGAGAGCTAGACTATATGAGACTATGGTTTTAAATTAGCAAGTTTGATAACAACAAGAATCGTTTCTCCTTCAACAAAGTTAGGATCTGCATTGAAGTGTTCACAAGCGAAGTAAAACTCAACGCCAAGTGCCTTCTCCTTAATCAATTTTATTTATATTTTTTAAATTATTGATTTTTTTTATTTCTGCGCGTTACTACACACATTGTGTATGTTAATATTGCACAACAAAACTATTTGAATGAATGAATAAATGAAATGCATTATTGCACAAAAATAAACACATAATTTAAAAACAACTTGTAATATTTTATGTATGAAAGTTTTGTTGAATGTGTGGAGAGATAATGGTAAGCTCTTCCTCCAACCTAAAAGAAGGATCCTCCAGTATAACCACTAACTGGCCGGCCCTAAGGCCCCAGTGGTTGATGTCGACATGTTGTATGTATACAGCGTTCAGCGCGATTCAGGATGAGACGTCTTCGGACTGATTGTTGCCGCAGATTGTAGACGTCCGCGTCGCTACAAATACAGTTAGAATATAAGTTTATTACATCACTGTTGTTATTAAATAATAGTTAATTTGAAATATTACTCAATAGTCGAAAGTTATAATATCCGAGTCAAAAACGACCATCAAATTGAAGGTTCATAATAATGGTTTACAAATGTAGAGTGGATTATTTGGCTATATATTATTTTACGGTACATTAGAAGGGTCCTAAATATCAATTTCAATGTAATCTTTGGAAGTCGTTATTGCCTTCGTCTTTGACTCCTTCAAAATTAATGCTTTCAATAAATAACCACAATCAATTCTCGCTCTGTTCTGGATCATTGGCCACGAAAAGGTCCGTTCAATTTATATCGTAACACTAAAAAGGCCGATCAAAAGTTCAATCACCACATATTTCGTAAAATAAAAACAGTTTCAATTAGGTATTTATTTTTTCCTTTCCTCATTTATTAGGTACTCATGCGTTGAAAAAATAAATGATCAGCCGGGCTAGCATGACAAGCGCGACAAAATTTTGTCTACCGTTTTCTCGTGTTTCAATCGACTATCGCTTTATTTCTTTCGGGTCTAACATGACAATTACACTTAAAACTCGACTTTTAATATCAAAAATAGATACATTTGTCGATCGAGATATCTTTTCTATCAAAATTGTGGATGTCGAGATATAATATATCGAGATATTTAACATCTTAGTTTGTCTTCTCTCGCGCGAGATATATCTCGTGGCGGTCATGCTAGCCCGGCAGAATAGAGAAGGGAGTTAAAAATGAGAATACTTTAAAGTTTTAAGGAAATTAGGACAACAGTCTAACGAGGGTGTATGTTATATTTACGAGTAGGTACAATAATTACAATTTCGTCAAGAATAATACTACTTTGTTATCAGAGTTGCATTTTGCCGTAATTTTCCAGTTGTAAAAGAAGGAATTGTTTCTGAATTATAATTAATAAGCTGATAAAACTATTAAACATTAGTAATTTATACATTATGGTTCTAAGGTTCAATATTTCACTGCAAATGTTGGTTATACACATATAATACTAGCTTCTGCCCGCGACTTCGTCTGCGTAGAATTAGTACTAAGGGAAGCTTATTTTTGAACCGAGCTGTTTTTTCATCAATCTCCGCTTAATGGCGCTGCACTCAAGTCAATAATATCATGATATTTTTTAAACCGTTCGTCCAAATTACTTAGTGTAAAAGACAAAGTTCATCTATATTAAATACTGAAAGTGAAAAATGTATCAATTTTGATAAGAATTAGCTAAATACTCTAAAAATTGCAATTGAAAAATTCAATGAATCAAATTTAAATGTATTTATGGCTCATAGTTTAGGGTATATTGACTTCCACATAAAAGATAGATATATGCTATCGCGGACTTTTATTTAGAACTATTTAAAACAAACAATTCTATGATATAGATATTATATTCTTGTAACTCCAACCGTTTAGGCAGCGCACGTCAAGATAGCCCTCAGAAGGCAGGAATATTTCCGAGTTACTTGATACTTATCTTAATATTATGGCCAATATACAAAAACTGTTTATAAATTGTAGCCTATGTGTTATTCTGATATATAAGCTATATTACTGTAAAGTTTCATCAAAATCCGTTCGGTAATTTTTGCGTGAAAGAGTAACAAACATCCATCCATCCATCCTCACAAACTTTCGCATTTATAATATTAGTAAGAAGTAAGATAATATAGTAAGATAGTAAGAAGTAAGAAGTAAGAAGTAAGATAAGAAGATAGTAAGATAAGATGTTCGATAAAATTCGAATCTTATTTATCGATTTTGTGATATCCAGTTATAAAATAGCAAGAGGAACAAATGTAGAACTAGAAAAATAGAAAGGAATAGTGATTTTACCATCCAATATTCCCTGTTTGCAAACAATTAGCAGCTAATAATACATAATACTCTACAAGATGCGAAAATTCTTTTTAGTCATACGTTGTATGTAACAAGGAGTTGTCAATACATCACAGGTTATGTACCTGAGTAGTCTATTATCAGACGTAATAGACTTGTTGGAGCAACTTGCTCGACGTTATGTTAGTAACAAAGACTCATAGATGTCACCAGAGCGACGCCAATTGTTCTCATGATTACTATCCGTTCATAAAAGAGCTATTTCAAACTAAACGATACTTTGAAAATATATCTAATGACGTATTGAGATATCTGGTTTGAGGAGAGTAAGCCTACCATATTTTAATACAATTTCGCGTAATATTTACATATAATAATATAAATTTATATATATAATATATAAATAATATTGTTCTACTACGACAGATAGAATATAAGTAAAATTATAGTTTCCGTAAACAAAAACTTGCTGACTGTTGACTTTGTTCACGCGGATCTCAGAACTTGTACGAACTACACGACACATTTTACAGAATCATAATGGAAACAACGATTGAATTTATATCTAAATTGTACACACTCGTTACCGTAAATCAAATATAGGTTGGAAGTACCTTTTCCCAATTTTATCAAAATTCCTTTATATTCCACTGTCGAAACAAAATAGAGGCACTCGTTCAGAATGTTTCCTCTTTTTGAACTAAAACCAAACTATGCGTTTATTTTTATCAATCATATATGGGTGTTTCTTCGAAAGGCCGGCCTGACACGTTTTTCGCTGAAGAACTAATCAAAATGATTTGCAATTGGAACGTAATTTTTAGGTTTTATTAGAAAGGTTCTTGTCCATCGAGGCCTTATCATAAAATGTCAATAAATTAGTACAAATCTGAATAATATTTGCAGAAAACAGTAAAAACTAATTAGGCTGGCGCGTCCAAACGTCGAATTTTGTGGAATATCAGTTTTTTTCTGAGATAAATAACAAGAATAATTTAAATTTAATATATTGTAGTGATTTTCAAATGTATATTTCTCAATGTTTTATAGCCGAAATCCAAAAGCAAACATCAGTTTCGTAATTATAAAACATATAAAATTGTCCACGACTTACTTCATAATTTGTCTGGCACACTATGTTCATTGAATACATTCATCGATCTATCGAATATTCCGGAGTGATGTAGTGAATAGTGATTGGTCGCGTCAGTCTGCATCGAGCCACCGTACAGTGAGGACGTGTCCACGCTAGTTTTCGCGACAAAATACGACGAAACGGTGTCGTCTGGCAATTGTAAGTTAAGTAGCATAATTAATATGCCTTAATTTGTGAACGCCGTATTTCTGATTAGTATTTATAACTTAATGTAAATCTTTTGTTTGTTTGTTTTATACTTTTTATGTTCATATTTGTACTATTATATTTAATAATTAGAGTACAGTATCACATTAACCACGAATTTCTCATTCTGTCAGTCTGGTAATCATTCATCTGAATTCATCTGTCGTGGGTAGACCAGATGAATTTGAAATTGACAGTAAAATTAGGAATCAACAAATGCCCTGATGGCAAACAGTGAGTTATTAAATATTAAAACAAGTTCCGGATGCTCTAGACGATGTTAATGATTATTTTGTCTCCATTGGACAAGTCCTAGCTAAAAACATTTTAGGAAATATTAACAAAACAGAATTAGAACTCTCCCTTCAAGCCAAAGCTCCAATAGGTATTGCCAATTCTTTTATACTTTACGCAACAGATCCATATGAAGTTATGGCGACACTTTCATGCTTGAAAAGATCAAGCGCACCAGGCTTTGACAACATATTAACTTCTGTCTTGCAAGATCACCAACATCTTCTGGCCGAGCCTATTGCACATCTATGTAACCTGTGTTTTTCACATGGACTGTTTCCCGATATATTCAAAAGCGCTGTTGTTTCTCCCATTTATAAAGCAGGTGACAAGTCATTACCAACAAATTATAGACCAATTGCACTTCTTAGTGTATTATCAAAAATAATAGAGAAACTAGCCAACAAAAGGCTTATAAAATATCTTGAGAACAACAACCTACTGGACCCTAAACAATTTGGCTTTCGAAACGGCAAGTCAACAGAGGATGCGGTTTTGCGAGTGACATCATTAGTGACATCATTAGTGACTTCGTTCTTGGACTGGGGCGAGAAATGCATTGGTGTATTTCTCGATATGCAAAAAGCCTTTGACACTGTCTCAATTCCAATATCATTAACGAGGCTTGAGAACCTGGGAATAAGAGGAATTGCACTTCAGTGGTTCCAGGATTACCTCACTAATCGAAGGCAAATAGTGAGAATTGACAACCAAACTAGCAACAGCAAAAATTGTCTATTTGGAGTACCGCAGGGCAGTACTCTGGGACCTACACTCTTTCTTATTTATGTGAACGATTTGTGCAAACTTTTTCTATCAAATGGAGAACTAACCATGTTCGCGGACGACACTGTGATACTATTTCACAATAATCATGGCAAAAGGTTTTAGAAATAGCTGAGTTGGGACTTCGATCGGTTAGTACTTGGATGGAAAACAATTTGCTCACACTCAATATAACTTTATGTGCTTTAGCAAAACTGGCGATTCCCACCCTTCGGGAATTCCTTACGTAAAAATACACATTTTTCCGTGTAATAGATCCAGTACAACTTCTCATATCTGCGATTGTCCTAACATCACAATGGCAACTAGCACAAAATATCTGGGCATAATCATCGATGATAAAATGAACTGGAAAGATCATATACAACACTTGACTACGAGATTCAGAAGACTTATTAAAGTCTTTAAGACTCTAAGGAATATCGGCAATCACCAGTTTGTAATACAGATATATCGATCATTAGCTGACTGCATTATTACCTATTGCATTACGTCGTGGGGTGGAGCAGCTAAGACGCATCTAATTATAGCGTAGCAAGCTCAGAGAGCTTTAATTAAAGCATCTCTAAACCTATCCCTTGACTACTCAACGACAGCACTTTTTAAAAAAGCACAGGTGTTTAGTCTACGAAAGCTATTCGTTATCCAATGTATACGCCGCTACCATCGTAAGGAATTCCTTACTTTGCCTAACTCACACAATTCTAGACACATATTTATTCCAACTCCTGCTCTCAAAACGAAATTTGCCCAACGGTACTATACGTTCTTGGCTCCTCATTTATATAGACAGCTTAATAAATCTATAAAAAACGTATATAAATTTAATAACTTTGTTGTATACAGGATAATCTGGGAGTAGCTTTTAGAGCTAGATTATGATTCTGTTGACAATTTATTAAATTATCATTGTTAATATATTAGAATATTGTATAACTGTTATAATTTTCTTATTATAATGCTATATATAGGTAAATTTTCAATAGTTGTATAATGATTTGATGTTTTTTTTTTCTCTTAATTATTTTTTTCTTGTATTTACATATATTTTTAATCAACTTTAAAATTGTAATTTTCTATAGACAATAATAATATAAATTTTATTTTTTGTAATTTATTAATTTATTGCTTTAGTTTAAAATGTTATAAGATTATGTTATAAGAAATGTGTTTCCGATTTTGTATTTTTATAGCATTTAAGAAGTTACTGATGAAATTGAGAAGGCACAGACTCCTGTAACACAGTTTTAAACTAGATCAGGAGTCTGGGTTTAAATTGTTTTATGTAAAAATAGCAGTACTTAATAAAGATGATTATTATTATTAATAATAATAATATATATATAATATATATAAATCTGGATGACGAATTAAGGCAGCAAGTGCAATCTTTTTGTACAGTCAGTGAGTGTTTGCGTCATGACATATCTGCGGTATGGGCTCACATTATTATTTAATTTTTTTATTATCATAAATGGTGCAACTAATCATCCAAAAAGCCAAAAACTAATAGTGTCAATGATTATTGTTGAAAAATTGTTTAATTTTATAATAAAGTTTAGTGAAAATCTAATAATATCTCATTTAACTGCATGGTACTAATTAATATGTTTAAATAATCTCATTATTCTGCCATAATCATAATTCATCTGACCTAGCAATTCATCAGCATCTTTCAAATCATAAACCATTGCAAGTAAATCATGGCCTTCGATATATGTTCTTGTTCTGAGCGATCTAATACTATTTATTATATTATTTAGAATCAAATACAAAAAAACAAATGCGCCAGACCGATTAGCCAAAAACACTCACTATCGAAGAAACACCCATATATGATTTTATTTGAAAAATTCAATTCAACAATTCGGGCAGTAGGCATAAAGTGGTCAGTCTTCAAGACCATGTTTATTAAATTACTCAGATAGATGAAATAATATCCATTATACATTTAGCTTACATTCGTCTGGGTTATTTTTAGAACTAAACATCTTCACTTTGCACTGAGATCGTTTTCCAAAAAGCATTTTCTTCCCCTCCCTGATTAAAATTACGTAGAAACACTTACGCAGTTTTATATGCTACAAGCTACGACATATCATCGGATATGACTTACCAATCGTATGTAGTGAAGGACCCATTTCTCGAATAATAAATGGAGTATTGTTTTTTTTAAGTTAGATATCGACAAACGAGCATGAGGTTCACTTGCATACCTCACACATACCTATAAGTCAATGATGCGCTGTCGACCTACTTTTTACTTCGAGCATTCAGAAATCCATAGACTGAAATCCAACGGTTTTTCCATCTGTGTATGAACGGTGGTTCGTTACCCGATCGAAATGTATATATTCATCCCACCCGTTCAATGCCCGAAGTTACCAGACGTGGGGAAGACATTTTAATAGAAAATTATAAACATGTCGTCCCGGTGGAACTCACACTAGGTTAATTTAATAAAAATGAATATAATGTTTATACTTCTTATATTATTTAAATACGATAATATTGTTTAGTAACGAGATGCACCTATACCTACCTATTGGAAACAGATTTTCTTGACTTAGTCTCCCAGAATATTAAACGGACCTGTGTGTGTGTGTGTGGTCTAGACCAGCTGTAGAAACAAACACCATAAAAAGTTTAGACTTGTAATATGACACCTTTTTACCACTGTGTGTATAATTAAATAGATAGAATATATTATACCAAAAACTTATTTAAAATAAACTTATCAATATACCTACTTGAGGGTGACTTTATCATTTAGGAAAAGTTCTCGATAGTAAACAAGGAGAAAAATAATTACTAATAACTGAGTTTTTCTTTCTGATAATTATACTTCTAAAGGGTTATGGTAGTTCCGAGTGGACAAAGTCTCAATGCGAATAAAAGACAGTGCGAGCCAAGGAGTCAGGTCACAAGCTATTCATCTATAGTTAGTGCAGGGTAACAGAGCAGTGTAGTTATTAAAGTTCCGCCCACACGTGCACACAATGCCTAAGGGACGGAATACCCTTTGATGTTTGAACCGGTTAGAGCTCTTCACATCTAATAAGTTATATTTCATATTTTATTGTGTATTCAGAATTCTTCACTCATATTCAGATTCTATTCGTTTCATTTATTGTGTATTTTTTTTAGTTTGATTGAGAGCAGAAACGGACATGGACGTAACATAAATTGGATGATTAGTCAAAGCCTACCACGCTCGTTTTCAGCCACAACCCAGAATCATGTTATTAATAACTTACCACTAACAATAACAATGATAATCAAAAGAAAGTTTGATTTTAACATAAAATCTGTACTAACAATTAGTAATCCAGTAAGACCTACCAAAACATACCTGCTTCTAGTTTCCATTTGAAATCAATATCTAATCAATAACATAAATGAATATTTAAACGATCCTAGTGCTTGGATATGATTTGCTCCAGTATAGAGGTAACGCGACTGAATCTCTCGGCTGCAATTCCAGACTCGGGGGCGATCGTCAACATCCACGACCTTTTTAATGTAAAGTGGGAGCAAACCGTGATCCATGTAGTACTAATTTATTTCAGAATAATTAATATTATTATTGTTTTCTTATGTAGCCAAGTTCACATTTCAAGGATCGTCATGCTCGCTTAAATGTCATTGCTTGTGGCGGCGTCCATGCGTCGGGTTGTCTCTCTCCCTAAAATATGGCGAGGGGGTCGATGGCTGGCCATGCGTCATACTCGTGAACGGGTGCTACTTGTGGTGACTGGTCGAACTTGAATTCGTGTATGCGGTGATATTAGTTATTTCGTCTATGTATTTGCGTGTTGTTCCCACGAGAATGTAAGTGAGTGCTCCTATTTCACCATACATTCTGCTGATAGAGGACAAATCTTTGTTTTTATTTATTTTTATTTTTTCGTTTATATATATATTTTTCGATTATTATAGTTAATTACTTAAAGATGTCATGTGGAACATGGTGTAATGGTTGCAGCTCCTTACAAAACATTTGTAAAACAAAAACTTGGCGATTAAAAAGAGTGGCGGCGAGTTTCTTGCCAGTTCTTCTCGTCCGCTCTACGCCCTTGATTTGAGAACTGGCAGTAAATGTAAAATTAGAAGCATTTAATATGTATTTTTTATTGACGTTCATAAGTGTACATTGTGTTACCTAAATGAATAAATGATTTTTGAATTTTGAATTTTTGAATCTGTACTAACAATTAGTAATCCAGTAAGATCTACCAAAACATACCTGGTTTTAGTTTCCGTTTGAAATCAATATCTAAGTAATATCGGTAGTTATATTTTGGTTGCGAGTCCGACTTTTACCGAACTTTTGGACCGAGCGTTGTAAAGTAACAAATGTGAAAAGCCACGTAGCTGGAGGCGATGCATATAATATGTAAGTTCTGTAGCTTCGCGCTGTTACGAGAGGATTCATTAAAAGTTGTCAACTCGCGATATGACTGCTAATTTAATTTGGCTTACAATTTGACTAATTACTTTTTTACTAACTTTCACCTCCTTCAAACGGCAGTATGGATGCAATTGTAAAGATCAAAGTTGACTTAATATTATTTATTTTTTATATAATTATCTATAACATCTTTAACAGTAGGTATATAACAATGCCAAAATTCGGGTCTATTTGTTGATACTTGATTCGCTTAATATCTGTACTAGGTACGCGAAGGATTGTGTTGCGATGAACTATCTATTAGTATTAGTAAATATACCGGGCTTTTCCCATTAGTCTCATTTGAAAGTCCAACAACAAGTAAACTTCCTGCTCATTTAGCCGTACTATTTAAAAAAAGGATTACGATATCGGATTCTCCGATTGACATGAAGATATCCGACGAAGCGAATCTGGGGGCAAGTCGAGCAAAAAGCGGCACGGCCGTACTATCCTTTTCTCGAAGTAGTTCGGGCCATTTTCGACCCCCTATAACTTCGTTGTGGATAAAATTAGAATCCTGAATTTTTAGTCACTAAGCAGGCATTGTATAAACTCGGTATATTTCAAATATCATTCTGTTTGAACTAGTAGTTTAAGAATTATAACTAGTCAAAGTTTGATAATTTGTCACTCACTCACTCACTCACTGACTGACCGATCATCAAAACTCTAAGGCACTTCTAGCAGACATAGAAACTTGAAATTTAGAATACAATTAGTGTTTAGTCTATAAATCAAGGAAAAACTACAATATTTTGAAATTTCGGTCCAGTTTTCTAGATATACAATTTTTTTTTGTATTTCTGTATGTAATGAATAACTTAAAAACTACTGGACCGATTTTAAAAATTCTTTTACCATTAGAAAGCTACATTATCACTGAGTAACTTAAGGTATTTATTACTAGAAAAAAATAGAGATCCTTAGAAATCCCTCCTAAAAACAACCCAAGGTGTAAAAAAATTAGCCATAAAATGTCTTTCATCGCATGTGTTGCGGAAAGTATTGATGCTAGAACAAAAAAACGTTCCACAATATTATAGAACATATCAAAATCTACAAAATATTTCACGAGACCATATGTCCAACTATTGTAGTTATGTCACTATAACTACTTTTTTACATTAAAAAGTTAATAAAAATGCCGATCAAAATCAGACTGTTATCCATAGCTTTATATTAATTCTTATCCAAATAAACTAAGAAAAGGAATATCTACAAAAAGAAATGAGATGCCATCAAAAACATAAATTGTAAAAAAAGCCAAGTCTTGCAACTCAGTTCTCTCGTAAAAAGTTGTGAGATCCATACAATACCAAATCGGTCAATTTATTCAGTCTCTACTGAAGGATCCTTCTGTCTTAAGTTATTACGTAATTAGGTAACCTAACAACATCTTATAGTGATCATATCAATACCAATATTAAAAAGCTTTGATGTTTAAAATAAAAAGGTTGACTTGGCAATCGCACTAAACTATCTAATTTAATATAATATGTGTTAGTTGTGATACACATTGTGTTTTTAATAAAATTAAAAAGATACATTGTGTTTTCATGCGATAGCCGAGTCAATCTATTTATTTAAAACATCAAAGATTTTTAATATTGGTATTGATATGAACACTATAAGATGTTGTTAGGTTACCTAATTACGTAATAACTTAAGACAGAAGGATCCTTCAGTAGAGACTGAATAAATTGACCGATTTGGTATTGTATGGATCTCACAACTTTTTACGAGAGAACTGAGTTGCAAGACTTGGCTTTTTTTACAATTTATGTTTTTGATGGCATAGACTTATTTGAAATGTTCACTATACACGAGCATGTATTTAGTTTAGTCGGTTTCATATTGTGTCAGTATTTTAATACGGGACTCGATTTCCCCAAGTCAATCCTCTGGGAAAACCATTAGAAATTATTTGGTGGGTTTCTATTATCAGAAGTCCGAACTAACTTAAGTTGCATGTTTAGATATATTAGGGAAATAATAATATAGTTATCGCAAGTTAGCTTAACATAGGTTTATTATTTACAAAAGATACTTCATAAGATGTAGGTATATAATTATAACTAATTAAAAGTTAATAATTTAGTTGGTGCAAGTGCAAAGGTTACGAAGCATCAACTTGGCACAACGTTGTTCTACAAATAACTACATATATCTTACGACGCGGTTAGAACTCATAATTAAATCAACAACTTCACATACAATGGCGCAGTTTCATGAAAATACTAAGTTTTATTAGCAATAAATAGACGAATGAGTTACAAGCCTTTATTTAACCCTAGATACATAACGTTCTGTGATACCCCTGACAGCATAACGTGAGGTCAATACGACTCACACCTGATTTCTACCCGATTGCGTTGCTGTTATTTCATATTATAATATATTTTAGGGACTAATGTTTCTACACTAGTCTTAGAAATGAAATAAAAATCACTATTAATTTGTATTATTATTATTTTAGTTAAAAACAAACGAAAAGTACAATTCTTTGGAATAATAAAACTTAAAGCGAGTATTTCTTTTTCTTTGGGTAAAAATCACTTATCTAGCAACAAATTAATGTTTTTTATAAACTTAATTAAAAATAAAACATAAAAAAATCCAAATATCAGTCTCAAAATAAGAAATGCATACAGTCTGAACTATAACACTATATGCTCTCCACAGACAGGTATTTTTACATTTTTTGCACTCTGCCTGTGACTTTCTTTTTCCGGGGCCAAATTTATCGAGACCGTCCTCATCACAGGATGATAGTACATACACCATCTTAGTAGATTCGGGTTTATGAGACATCAAAATCAGCGGACCATTGTATCTATGTCAATGTAGAAGTTCTACAGCTCTGGACTTCGTATTTTTCAGCATTTTAGGTATTTCCCATTTATTCGGGCACTTAAAACCTCAAAAAAATAAAACCTACCAAAAAATGTTCAAAATAAACTAAAACAATAGAAAAACATTCGGGTGGCTAAGTCCCAAATGTTACAAATAACATAACGTGGAGTCATTTTGACTCACGATGGTCTTATATCTACGTGTATACAACACTTACCTGCGACCCAAGTGCACCGTTCGAGACCTCTGGTCGTGTGCTGAGTTGGTTCCAACATCCGATGCGATATATAAAATGGTTGCAAAGAAATAAATGAAAACGTCTCGCGCGTGAGTCGTTTTGACTCACATTAATTGTATCTAGGGTTAATTTGACATAAGGATCAGTGCAAACAGAACAATACAATTTTATCATAGAATGCTCTAATGATAGAGCTGCAAGATAACAATTGCAGGTTTTTAAAATATTTACTAATTGTTATCTACAGTCTACTTTGGGCACATTTATTTTATTTTATTTTTATTCTCGTACAAAATGGTACTTATGGTTACTTATATTATGTGGTTGAAACTTACTAGTAGGTACTTAGTTTTACTTTTAAATAAAGATTTTTCTCTGTCTCCCTCTCATCAGTTACTAGATAAGTGTGATCAGTAAATATGATGATTATCCTAGACGAAGATACCACGATCATATTCGCGTTATAAGGATCACTATGTATGTCACCTTAACACACACACAAAGCTTACACCAACAATTAAAAAATGCTAGAGCTTACTGCTGCTCCGCAAATACTACATTTACATTACCGAAAGAGCTTATTGTTTATATGAACACTTAAAAAGTTCCATTTTTATCCCCATTTCCGGCTACTTCAGGTAATAAAAATGTCGAAGAAATATCACAAGTTTGTCCAACACCCATACCTAGATCTAAAAACTAAAAATATAAGTAAAATAATGACCCTAGCTCAAGATAATAATGGCGCTTATAATATAGAGACCCGGCTCGAATACCTACTCTTCCTTATCTGGGCTACCACCACAGGATAAGGAAGAGCAGGTCGAGTTCATTACAGAGTATATTCACTAGATACAATGCCCTTTAAAACTTAAATAGGCTATCACTTGCTCATACTTATACAGAATCAAGAGAATCAGTTGACAAAATTATTGATAGCTGTATATCTATTTAATATTTATAAACAGTTATATTTGGAGTTGGTGCCAGCCAAGGGCAGTTTAATCCTAACTTTGCAACAAACTTTTGAATGGTAGGTACGGAGAGACAGCAATTGGCTGGCACCAACTTCAAAAATAACTGTTTATAAATATTAAATAGATATACAGCTATCAATAATTTTGTCAACTGATTCTCTTGATTCTGTATAAGTATGAGCAAGTGATAGCTTATTTAAGTTTTAAAGGGCATTGTATCTAGTGAATATACTCTGTAATTAAGACAATATGGTCTCAAAGTACCCAGACACTGTGTTGTTCTTCTGGACAGTGTAGTTTATTCAAGTAAACTTTGAATCATCAATTTTTTAAAGCTGTTTGGAATGGTTATATTGAGAAGAGCCAAAGAGAAAGACAAGTTACTCTTTTCAAAAACGAAATCTATACTAAAAATGAACTAAGTATTGAGTAAAAATATTTAAATCACAGACTTACAGCTACTAGGTATATTCTATGTGTTTAATGACAGTGCAAGTAAAATAAACCTTAACCTTGCAATCAGCAGATAGTGTGTTTTTTCATAAAGGGTCAAATTGACATAGTTCTTATAAAATGAAAAACAATATAATTTTAATTGTTTTATTGTTGTACCAAATGAACATTCTCATCGTAAACATTTTGAATATCTCAATACATACACAACATCATACATTGTTGCTCAGAAAAGAATAAGATTATCCCATTCAGATCTCCATGTAAATATTCCATTACCTATTTTATCTTACTCTCAAAGTCAAAAATTTAAGACCCAAATACTGACATTCTTATTGTCAACTTCTCTACCTGAAATAAAATACATTACTCCCTTAGTAATTAGAGCAAATTATGTTACAATTAATTCATGGAATGGAAGACAATTGTAGCAGCATCTAACAGCACAGCTACCTGAACATTTATGTATAGATATATCTATTAAAAGCCAATGAAAATAACAAATAACAAAATTTAGCCTACCCTGTCTCTAGTGCACATGACTCCACCGGTCATTCATATATCTGCAAAAGCTCAACAGCATCCTTTACATAAAACAGTACTACTCAGGCAAAATATTAGACAAACATTATATAGTTAGAACTCAGATTGAATAAAGATTCTTTGAAAACAGAGGTAAGTATAGCATATTATGAGCTGTTTTCTTCACATATATACGTCACAATAATATAATTTTTAATTACCTTACTCTATGCAATATGAATCACAACAATAATAACTATAAACTATTAGCAATACTGCAATAGGCACATTATGAATACTGATTACTGATTTACTGATAACCATAAACCAATTTACCAAAGCTGATAACACTAGGGTGAATCCTATCAATACCTCAGGGTATCGATACTTTTGTTTCGATACCAAGTAATTTTGGAATCGATACTTTTGTTCCGATATTTTGCGAAAGTATCGATACTTTCTCAAGTATGTAGATACTTTCTGAAAATATTGATACTTTTCTCCCCATTTCTGATAAAGAAAAGGAAAAATTTTCAATCGATATTTTAAACAAAATATTTGCCACATCACTACTAAACCTAAGACACGATTCAGGGATTAGTATTTAGTGAGCTTGACTGCTAAGCCAGAGGTCGTGGGTTCGTGTATTGTGTGATGAGCACGGCCATTTTTTTTTTATGTTAGATATCTACAGACGAGCATGAGGTTCACTTGATGGTAGGTGATACCTCAGCCACAGTACATCAGTCAATGATGCGCTGTCGACCTTATTTTTTACTTCAAGCATTCGGAAATCCATAGACTGAAACCGAAACGCGCAATATGCACTTCACGGTTTTTCCATCTATGAACGGTGGTTCGTTACCCGGTCGGAATTTAGATATTCCTCCCACCCAATCAATGCCCGAAGTTACCAGACGTGGGGAAAACATGCTTACAGAAAATTATAAACATGTCGTCCCGGTGGGATTCGGGTTCGAATCGACGACCCATCGATGTGCACGGCAGGTGTTCTACCGAACGCGCCAACGAGCCCGTCGAAATGTATGTAGTATGTTCTGTATAATGTATGTTATATATTTGGGTGTAATTTATTTATAATATGGATGTATTTAAAAATATACCTAGTATGTTAAATGTATATATTATATTATTAACACTCCATAAACTTTTTATAAATGTATTAAAAAGTACTCGATACCTTGAGGTATCGATACTTTTGATACGATACTAGTATCGAGTAAAGTATCTATACTTTTCAAATTTTGCGTATCCCTACTGATAACTGATACAGTGTTGCCAGCTGTGTCTGGTCAAAAGTTATCTAAAATGGATAAAAAAGTAACCTTTTACTTTTAGTATGAATAATAATCTTTATTTTGTTGTTTGTATTTACTTCGGGAGTGGTCGACCTAGGCGAAGGTACCTCGATCCAGATCGGGAACGTTCTTCAACAGGTCAAAAGTCCTCGTATCCGACGAGTGTGTATGAAAGCATTGATGAAATTAAAAGAAGCGAAAGTGGTATGTAAGGATCGAAGCTTAATCTAAGGGTTAATATATTATATATTGACCCTTATTGTACATAATAATATATTATTATCTATATATATATAGATAATAATATATTATTATGTACATGTGCTACCCGTTCACTTCGAGAATGCCGTTATGATGTCCTTCTAACGGTATTGTCTTCAATCAACAATGGGTATTATAGACAAACATATTATAATAGATTAGAGAAAAATTGAATAATCTAACATAACTGTAATAACAGTAATTTCATATAAATTATTTTAAACAAAATAATTTTTCGATATATAAATAAAATACTTTATACCGGATTAAAACGCGCTTTATTATTTAAGGAACACAAAATAGTCAATTTAACCATAATCATTTTGTTATAATTATGGAGACGCTATTACTATCAAAAGAAAGAAAAGATAACATATGGTTAAATTGACTATTTTTAATCGTAAAACATAAGTTAATTTGACTTAAAAGTAATGAAACTTTTTAGATTATCGATTTTATTTAAGTGGGACAGTGTTATCCAACTATCAGAGTAACTGTAGCGCACCAATTTTTTGGAAATTTATAGTTTATTTAGTGATATTTTTTTAAATAATATAGAAATTTAGATTTACTGAGGTACTATCCCACCAAAAACACTAACTTATAAAGCATAAACGCATAGTACGTACCGTAAAATCCTTCTAAACTGGGCTAAAGTTACCCAGGTTGAATGTAATGATTCTTCCTGGAAAAAGATTTCGTATTTGAGAATGCAAAATCGAGATCTTATATCAGGCTTTTTAGTCATTTTTCCGATTTTATTTTTCGTTATGGACTTTACTTGAGTTTGTTCATCTATCTTCCCCAGTATTCCTTCATGGATTTCATACTTTCCTAAAATATGACATTAAAGTCTTTCTTCAGTCACCTGAGAATCAATAAATGAAAATAAAATGAAATGAAAACATACTTTATTGTACACGAATAAATAAAAAAGAACAACATTTATAACAAAAAGTACGTACAAGTGGCGGTCTTTCTAGTAATCTCTTCCAGACAACCATACGAGGAGATAGATAGATCTTGACTGAAAATTTAGTGATTGGTACACTTATCTGAATAAATATAGTAACAATAAAATTACATAACTAAAAAGAATAATACTCTGTCTTAGAAGTACAGATTTTATGAAGAAAATACTATTTTCGTTACTAACTTTTTGCCACTTACTTTCAATGCACAGAATTAAATAAATATTTAACAAATGTCAAATTAAACTGCGGCATACCTTTAAAAATATAGTTAATTTTCTCAGACTACAACATTTCCAAAGTAATTTTACGTTTAGAAGCTTTAAAAAACATTTAAAACATCCGATGAGTGCGCTAATGTTAGATTGAAGTCTTAAGTTACCCTGATTGATTGTACAATATCTAAAAAGTTTAATGTTTATTATTGTTAAAGTATTGTTGAAATGTTTGATATTATATATATATATATATATATATATATATATATATATATAATTTAAAAATAATAGTCAAGGGATCAGTATTCAGTAGACGATTATAATTAATATACAACATGTCGTTGGTTAATTAAATCTAAATCTTATTATATTATACTGAACTTATAGATTGTCTAAAATCAAAATGATAATTAAGCGTCATATACTATAACTACCCTATATATAATGTACTCTGTGACTATAACATTTTAGCCTAGTTATTTGATATATAATTATATAATATATAACATTTGAAGGATTTATAGTATCTTCCCGCGCTTTTTAACAGTGCTACAAACATTTAGAAAATAATAATATTTATAGTTCAGTGTTATCATATGTAAAAAACACAGATTATAGATAAATTATTATTTTATTGATTGTGTTATATTATATTAAATGGTTATAATTTCCAGGTAATACGTTTTAAATAAGTACAATATAATACAATATATAGAAATAACAATAATTTCTATGAAAAAATACATGATACATTTTTGTATATCATATGTTATAATCATATTTCAGCTTTATTATTTATAATTTATTATTTTCACGAATATAAGTAATAAGCTTTATTATTTTTATTTGTGAATAAAATTAAAATGTTGAAAAATATGTACCTGGCTGACGATATTTTTAATCTATGCCTAAACATAGACAAGGTCTTGACGTCCGACGCCGTTCTTTCTCCTTTGGTAAGTTGCTATTGCTGTTGCTAACGCCATTTTTGTTATACAGTAGAAGCTCCATAAGGTGATTTTTTTTTACTCATAGGTAGGCCACGTGAGTGTGAAAGAGAAGGTTGATATATATTGTGTTACGTAGCTTCTTCTTAACCGAATATTTTCTACAAAGCTTATTTACGACGTTTCTCATTGTCTATGCTCTAGATACGCATCCCGAGCGATACATACGGTGTAAAGCGTTTACTGACAAATGTTTAGTAAAAATGAAGGAAAACGCTGTACTTAAGTGGCAAAAAGTGTACAATCCAACTGGGCCCCAACCACGACCCAGGCACGGCCATCGCGCGGTTGCCATTAAGGATTTGATGATAGTTTTCGGCGGCGGAAATGAAGGGATAGTTCACGAGCTTCACGTCTTCAATACCACTACAAACCAATGGTTTGTGCCTGTTACCAAGGGTGAAGTGCCTCCAGGATGTGCTGCGTACGGTTTCGTCGTGGATGGGACCCGTCTACTAGTTTTTGGCGGCATGGTAGAGTACGGCAAGTATTCCAACGACCTCTATGAACTACAGGCCTCCCGATGGGAATGGAAGCATTTGAAGCCTCTGCCGCCGAAACAGGGCCTACCACCGTGTGCTCGACTGGGGCACAGCTTTACTCTACTAAACGGTAAGGTATACCTATTTGGAGGTTTAGCCAATAAGAGCGATGATCCGAAGAATAATATTCCAAGCTATCTTAATGATTTGTACACTCTTGAACTTTATCCAAATTCGTCCATGACTGTATGGGATATACCGTTGACATATGGTCAAGCACCGCCCCCACGCGAATCACACAGTGGTGTGGCCTACACTGACAAAAATACTGGGAAATCCTCTTTGATTATTTATGGCGGTATGAGTGGATCACGTCTTGGGGATCTCTGGATACTTGATGTGGACAGTATGTCATGGTCTCGACCGGAATTAGGTGGAATATCACCACTTCCACGTTCCTTACACACTGCTACTGTAATTGGACACCACATGTATGTGTATGGTGGCTGGGTTCCACTTGTCCCAGATGAATCAAAATTAGCTACACATGAGAAAGAATGGAAGTGTACCAACACACTTGCTTCACTAAATTTGGAGACCATGACATGGGATGATATTTCGCTTGATAACTTTGTTGAAAGTGTGCCTAGAGCTCGAGCTGGTCATAGTGCAGTCGCCATACAAACTAGATTGTATATCTGGTCAGGTCGTGATGGTTACAGGAAAACATGGAATAACCAGATTTGTTGCAAAGATTTGTGGTATTTAGAGGTAGGAGTTCCACCACAAGCTGGACGTGTGGCATTGGTGAGAGCTGGAACAACGTCTTTAGAATTGTGTTGGCCAGCAATGAATACAATTACTACTTACATCTTGCAAGTTCAGAAGTGTGGTAAGGTGACACCAGCAAGATTTCCATCTGCAGCTGAGCCAGTAGCTGCACCACCACCTGCATCACCTGTAGCATCTCAGCCAGATGCTGCTAAAGCTTTTGGACTCACATCTCCAATTGCAACATTGTCACCTCCGCCTGCTGAAGTACCCGCCCGACCCATCACTGCAGTCGCTTCACCTGCCCTGGTCCCCACTACACCTCAAAAGATAGTATCAGGACCAATTAAAGTACAAGGACAAGCCGCTACTGTCAAGATTTCTCCGAGCACTCCAACAATAAAACAATCATATGCTGGCAAAACAATTGTCAAGACGCCTACTGCAGGATCATCGCAACAAATAAAGGTTGCCTCAGTCACACCACAAGGTGTCACAAGAATCGTCAGTGGTGTCGGAACTCCTGCTACCGTACGCGTGTCAACGCCACAATCTAATGCACAGATAGTCCTTGGATCACCTGTCGGTGCTAGTACACCTCGCTATGTACAAGTTAAGACAGGTGCAAGTGGAGGTGTACCTGTGAAACTTGGTGCAGGAAACACAGTCAAATTGGCTGGCAATACTCTCAAGCTTGGTGCAGCCAACCTCCAAGGCAAGATAACTAACAGCATTCAAAAAGTCACAACTTCAAGTGTTCCACTGAAACTAAGTGCTGGAAATGTCAAAATCGGAACAAGCAATGTTTTAGTCAAAACTGCAGGTGGAGTTCCCATTCAGGCTGGTGTGCAGACTAAACTAGCGGGTGGAATGCCTGTAAAACTTGGGCCAGGAAATTTACCTGTAATTGGCAGTAGTGGAGGTACAATACAGATAGCCAGCTGTGCGTTGACAGGACAAGGGGGTAAAGCACCAATTTATAAGATTGTAACTGCCAAATCTGGAGAGCAGTGTACAGTTGTGACATCGGCAGCCGGCGGTGCGAGTGCGACTGGTGGAACAGTTCTAAGACAAGCAGGTGGTAATGCCGGCATTCCTGTTATTATAAAAAAGACGCCAGGTGCCAATGCTCAAGCAAATAGTGCACCTCAGTATGTTACATTAGTCAAGACTTCAACAGGCATGACAGTAGCTACAGTACCCAAAATGGCTATGGTACAGAACCGACCAGTAGTGTCAAGTGGTGCACAGGGACAAGGGATTACATCTGGGGCTACAATTGTAAAATTAGTATCAGCAAATACAGTGGGTGGTAATAAAATTATCACTCTACCATCAAATGTTCTTCAACTCGGCAAGTCTGGTGTGGGCAACAAGCAGACAATAGTTATCACAAAGTCGGCAAGTCAGTCACAACAGGGCCAACAGCAGTGAGAAGGTTGTACACTGAACGTTGGAGTTAAGTGATTTTGAGTGTCTTGTCCGGTCACTAAAGGTGAATGTTTTCTGATCTTTAGCTATGTGAAACGATAGTGAATCATTTGAACTAATAGTTTTAAATCATATGAGTTATGTCTGTTTATGAAGGGTGTAGGAGAGGTCCTCATATAGTTGTAATTGAAATATTTTATTTACTTGTAATGTTATATTTTAAATTTCTATTTTGAGCTTTGTATTTTGATGATCTGGCAAACTGTTGTATCATTGGAACTCAATTTGGTTTCTTGCTTTGTCATAAATTACTTACTGTCTGTGACCTACATTTGATGAGCATAAAATATGTGCCCACATGGCACATAAACACAAGACATTGTTTAAGCAGCTAGTTTTTATACACTTAGATGAAGCTTTCTTTTATTACTGTATATCTTCTTCAAATATAGAAGAAAAATATATTTCAATGTCTTACAAAAAAATTAATACAATATTTCTTTAAGAAGTATTTTCAAAACTGAGCAGTGTTTTCAAAAGTGTTTCTTTCTGGTTTAACATTTTCTGTCTTCCTAGAGCTATTGGTAATATTCTCTGCATATTTTAAAACATAATATATGGATGTGTCAGATACAGTCGCTCTATATCAGTTAGGAATAGTTCACAAAGTGCCCTATTTTCATAGTGGTGACTGTTTTAATTACAATATAATAATATATTACGCACTATTTAAGGTTTATATGACAAGCCATTGTTAATGTTGTGGTGTATTTTTTTGTTTAAAAAATTATTTTGGATCCGTGGTGAGTCAGTGTGATCTGCTTGATTTATGACTTCAGTCTGAGGCTATTCTATTTGATGACACTCCACTGATCTGAAAAATTATAAATTTAATTCCTGATTATGATAGAAAGCAAAGTTATTTTTTTTTAACTACAAAGTTTTACATAATAAAAATATAGATGGTGTTCAAGTAATTATATTATTCCTTTGTTTACATTTTATTATTGGTCATATATTCCATAAATCAATTTAGTGATTTAAAATATTTGTCTATTCACTAGTTACTTTATGTAAATACAATTTCAATCCAAGCTTTTCTCTGTATCATAATCAGCCAAAGCCTATGTTAATAGGTGCAATGAATTTTGTGTGCATTTTACCAAGGTTTTACATACTTCCCTACATTGTCTTTGTTGAATAGAATATGAATAGCGATTTAAATTTCATATTATGTTAAACATGTCTTATTAGTATAAACTATGTGTGTCTTCATAGATAAAGGTGTGGAATAAAAATCGTATTCGTAATTTATTTGACTATTACCTTGTATTGCTAAATGTATTAATGAAGTCAAATAACATCCAAACCTAACCTATAAATAAATTACGCGGGAAAACGTCTAAGTGGCAGTCTGTTTGTTTTGGATGTAAGTCAGCGTTTTGTGGAGCCACACACACACGCTACCCCAAAGGACACTATCCACATGGTTTGATATAATTTATCAATTATTTTTTATTATGTAAGTTAAGTAATTGACATAATATATTATAAAGAGATAATGCAGAGTATATTTTCATATTTACAAAATTTAAATTATAAATTTAAGAGAGTAGGCAATGTACTGTCGTGTTAATTGTATTTTTTATTTTTCTATTTGAACTAAATGAAAACATATTCTGCATGTTAGACTAAGTTAGTTTTATGTTAGTTTAGATAGTGTACTAAGTGAGGAAAGGAATGTAAATATCATTAAGTAGGTAATGTTATAGTTTGTTCATAATATTATGTTCATTTGCTTGAATAAACGATTTGGATAAAACGTGAATTTCATTTCTTAACAGAACATCGCAAGTACTAATAATTGTAATAGGGTTGGAAATCATCAAAGTGATGAAGTTCATATTGACTGGTTTTGAAAGCCGTCCATTTTCGTGTATATAGAAATCGGAAAAATAAATTTACCTAGGTACCGATTTCGTACTTAGGATCATTCTGATAAATAAAATAAATATCCGCCATCTAGTAACTATATTGTGAACTACAATCATGTAAAATCGTATATTCTGCTAAACATGTAAATGACATATTTAACCGCTAGGTGTCACTTATTACATAAACGTAATATTCTAAAAACAGTGGATAAAAATATAAATATCACAACTAGGTAAATCTTTTACTACGGTGCGCTAAGTTGTACACCCTATCCCACAAGAATGTTGGAATAATATCACGAAAACTAAAAACAGTCGAACAACGATTTTTATATTACATAGCACAGGGATACACTACGTCTCGTTACAGCGAAGTGCAAACGTTTCAGTACTCACTACTCAGTACTCAGTTCATGTTGCTGCGTCATCGCAATCCGACGTAATTTAAGATGAGTTCAACTTACGTGAAAAGACTTGAAGCTGTGTTTCTTTGCACCCATCGTAAAGGACCTAAAATGAGTTATTCAGCAGCTGCTCGTTATATGAAAAAGTCGACCGAGTTCGTAAGAAAATGGGTAAACCGATATAAAGCTTTGAAAAACGTCGATGATTTCAAGGAGAGGGGTAAAAAACGTGTTACGAGTAAAAGAGAGGACAAAACGATTTTAACGTTGTTTGAACCAAATCCTAATCTAACATTAAGCCAGGCTCAGAAAATTCTTCGTGAAAAGGGAATTAAAGTCAGTCTCACGACAATAAAAAGGAGACTGGAAGAAAATCAGATAAAATATCAAGCAAAGAACAAAAAAAACAGTGCTATGAGAAAAACATAAAAATACAACTAAAATGGGCACAAGAAAATATCGGCAGAGATTGCAGGACAATATTATTTTTACAGAAGAGGCATCTTTTTGCGCATCGCTTCCAAAAAAGCAAGCCTGGGCTTCTAAAGGCACTAACGTAATACAGCGAACGGTTAAAAACCCAGTTAAGGTCCATTTTTGGGGGTGCTTTTGTTCTCCCGGTTTTGGAACTTTGTACTTGTTTACAAAAATTTAGATGCCTAACTGATGTTAAAAATATTAAAAAGCACTTTTGAAGTTTGCAAAAATATGGTTCGAAAAAGATAATTCATCTTGGATTTTACAAGAGGACAATGACCCCAAACATCGCAGCCGACTGTGTACAGAGGGGTGAGCACGAACAAGTATCAAAAGAGTATTCGTATCGTCGAACTGTCATTTGTATGAGATTTCAAATGATTTTTCATACAACTGACAGTTTGACGATTCGAATACTTTGTCGATAGTCGTTCGTGCTAGGCCCCCAGAGGGGTGAGCACGAACAAATATCGAAAGAGTATTCGTATCGTTGAACTGTCATTTGTATGAGATTTTTCATACAACTGACAGTTTGATGATTCGAATACTTTGTCGATAGTGGTTCGTGCTCACCCTTCTGAATGGAAAATGTCTGGAGTGTTGTGAAGCATTATCTCAGGGGAAAGCGTATCATCATTATTTTAAAGCAGTTATGTTCTCAAAAAAAAAGTTTGGCGATCTTTACCTGTACAGTATGCAAAACACTTATTAGTAGAAATCATGCATTTGCACAAATGTTGTGAGGCATATTGTCAGAACAAAGGAGATTTTATTTTATATTAACAACTAGTGGACCCCGCAGACGTTGTTCTGCCACAATTTTGGCTTCGAAATTATATAATTATTCTTAAAGAAAAAAGTTTTTCCCGCTTTTCTGTTGAAATTTTTCCTGAATTTTCTTTGCTATAAACCTCACGGAGTCCGAGACCTTTCCAACGAATGCAAACCCGTGGAAATCAGTTGGTGCGTTCTGGAGTTATAGCGTCAGGAAGGAAAACCCGACTTATTTTTATATAGTAGATAATGCGATGTAATACATTCAATAACATTTAAACTTGTATGTACTTTTCCTCAGTATTTTACTTATTTTTTCAGATAACATTCCAACGTTCTTGTGGGATAGGGTATAGTACTTATTTTTTTATGATTTTTAAAATAAAACATGTGAACATGTAGGAAAAATCAAAAAAAAAAATTAAAAAATATTCTTTAATTGTACATTACAATTCAACAATTTAGTTCTAGTAGAAGCAATTTTATTTACTTCGTACAGTAATTAGAAAATAATTCAAGATATCTTGAAGTTAATTTTAATAAGGATAATGCACCATTTATTGTTACTTTGCTTAAAAATTACAACATTTATGCAATATTCCTATCCCTACTAATTTTATAAATGCGATAGTTACTCTGTAACTGCCTATTACAAAATGTTATTCATGGTCTAATGATTAGACCCCTGCCCCTGGTCTCGATGAGTCTGCGCATCCCTTGTCTAATCATCTCTGTACCAAGTTTCATCAAAATCGGTTCAGCTATTTTGCCGTGAAAGCACAAACAGACAAAGTTACTTTCACATTTTTTAATATTTTTACGTATTCTGAAGTACGAGCACATAAAATGCACTAATTTACTGCCACTGTAGGTAGGAAAAGTAGGTACATTGGGGCTTATACAAATATATCTTTGTTAATGTATAACAAATATAACGCATACTATATTTTAAACATAAATCAGAAAAATATTTTTGTATCCAAATACGTAATAATCCGAATTCATATCAATATTACTGACTGAGTCCCTAAAATATGGCGAGGGGGCCAATGTCATGTGGAACATGGTGTAATGATTGCAGCTCCTTACAAACATTTTGTAAAACCAAAAACTGGGCGATTATAAAGAGTAGCAGCGAGTTTATTACCAGTTCTTCTCGTCCGTTTAAATAACATGAATTTTTTTCGCGGCGTACGCGTTGACATCACGTCAGCCTTTCGCTGTAGCTGTGTAGCTGCAGGGTGCTGAAAGATAGATTTCGATGCACCAAACGGCTATGTTCTACCGGATATCGGCTTCAAGGCTGGCCGGATATCCGGCTTCATGGTTGGTCGGATATCCGGTATCCGGCCAAACAGCTACCCGTTTCATCTCTACTATTAACTCTTTATTTTTGAAATATAGCTTCTATTTTTTATACTGCAATTTACCTAATAAGGTAAGTGAAATGAGTAGGAATCGGTTCTGGCACTCGTCGGCCGCTGCCGCGGTGAGACTCGTGCGCGGTGGTCACCATACCAACATAACCTAACCTAGGTGGTGGATCCTTTTTACGCAACTCGGATATTGATTTTGCAATGAGAATCAGTATCATCTACACGCGTTGAAGTTAATTTCCTGTGCAGTCAGTATTTATGATAAGATTTTCGTATTGTTGTACCTAAAGGAATTTATTTGTCTCGAATTAGAGAAAAAAGTTAATCTCGTATTGATGTATACTTTCGAATTATCAGCAATACTAGTTTTGTTAAATATTTAGTTTATTTGTAGTGAAATAATTTGCAATTGACGTTCATAAGTGTACATTATGTTACCTAAATGAATAGGTAAATGATTTTGAACTGAATTTTGAATTTGAATTAATAATATCCCTAAATGAAATATTTGATGTAGTATGCTTTGATTTTATTTGACATATAAATATAATCAAAGGTAGTATGTGTTACTTTTAGTTCTTAATTAACAATCGCGCAGAACACACGTCATTATTTTTAACGGAACGGTGTGGACGAGTAAAATTAATCCTTATTACAATTAATATATTATTATATTATAGGCAAACCTAAACTAGAATGACATTTGTTCAACATAGCGCTGGCTATGGCTACTTTTTCACATACCTACATAATAACTTAAATTAAAAATATACAAAATGTTAACCAATTTTTTATTAATTTTAATTAGCACCAGCAAGTAGGTAAATAAAGCTCCAACCTGAATATCTTTATTAATAACGTGATTTATAAAAATACTTTACATAAAAACACACAGAACGAATACACAGTGTACAATCAAGTCCGTCTTGTGGGAAATCGGAGTGAAGTATCAGAATCAAATTAATTCTCAAGTATGCAAATGAATTTATCCAAGTAGACCACAGGTAACTCTATTAAGACAACCCCTAGATTCTCCGTCAGACTGAGCGGTAACAACTCTTTTCTTCTTCTTTCCATTGGCATCGTAATGTTTCTCTTCCTGTAACAAAAAAGTTTTTTACTTATTAATATATTAGATATTATATAGACAGAAGTGAGGCTTATTTCAAGATATATGATACTTCAGCCAAGTCGTTCATTTGTCTGTAGGTACTCTATAATACGTTGTGTCTACTCCACTTTTACATCCAGTATTCGGAAAGTCTTCGATGATAATGAACGATGACCATACTCTTTACCCGGACGGAATTTTCATATCCCTACATTTGGGTTTCGTTAGCGCGTTCGGTAGAACACCGGGACAACATGTTCTCCCCACGTCTGGTAACTTCGGGCATTGATCGGTTGGGAGGAATATCGAAATTCCGACCGGGTAACGAAACACCGTTCAAAGATGGAAAAACCGTGAAGTGCACATTGCGCGTTTCGGTTTCAGTCTATGGACTTCCGAACGCTCGAAGTAAAAAGTAGGTCGACAGCGCATCATTAGATGATGTTCTGTGGCTGAGGTATCACCTATCATCAAGTGAACCAAATGCTCGTCTATCGATATCTAGCATGAAAAAAATTGGAATTATAAACTATACCTAAAATACTAATTGCATACCTACTATAATTATTATAAATGCTTAAAGCTTGAGCCCTAAGAAGGTTTGTTTTTCGTCGGACACTTTGTTAGGTACAGTTAATATAGTGGACGATAACCAAAGTGAGAAATTCACTTTGACGCCAGATGTGTACCTATCACATTATGCTAAGTCACTTCACACGAGTAACGAACAGAGGGCCTAGCACGAACGACTATCGACAAAGTATTTGAATCGTCAAACTGTCAGTTGTATGAAAAATCATTTGAAATTTCATACAAATGACAGTTCGACGATACGAATACTCTTTCGATACTTGTTCGTGCCCACCCCTCGGTTCGTAAAGCGAGATGTACTTATATATATTTAGAAATACTTTCAATAGTTTTAATAAAAGTGATTTTAAATGTAAGTTCTTCAATTTACAAAGTACAATGTGAAATGTAAACTAGAAGCTTAACTGAAATAATTACTTACTATACCCACTATTTATTATTTTTATTTTGAACTCTTTATTGTACATAATATACATAATAACATTTATGTATTTTAAACGTTATTGAAATGAACAGCCGAGCTAGCATGACCGCCACGAGATATGTCGCGGACGAGAGAAGACAAACTAAGATGTTAGATATCTCGATATATTATATCTCGACATCGACAATTTTGATAGAAAAGATATCTCGATCGACAAATGTATCTATTTTTGATATTAAAAGTCGAGTTTTAAGTGTAATTGTCATGTTAGACCCGAAAGAAATAAAGCGATAGTCGATTGAAACACGAGAAAACGGTAGACAAAATTTTGTCGCGCTTGTCATGCTAGGCCGGCAAGATGAAGTAGGATACGAAATAGCAAATTAATGTTTATGTAAGAGAGTCTTGAAGGAAGTCTGATTTTAACAGGTAAGGATTTCCATATCTTTATGGTGGAAACTGTAAGAGTTATTTGCATAGTTTCATTTGCAATCAAAATTTACTTAATAGAAACAAAATCTGCTCCTTTATAGTATCGTATTTATGAGACATTTGTGCATATTTTATAATCGTCTATCGACTGTCAAACATAAAGTTTGAAACTCGGTATTTCTTGCCATCCGTATGGTATGAATATGTATAATAAGTGAGAACTAGACATTTCCTTTGATATTTTACTGTAAATTTATATTTGATTGTACAAAAACTAAGTTTCATACTACCTACTAGAAGAATGCGTTAAAGTGCTTGTGATTTAGCGAGAAGCCATTTTTCCTTCAGCCCGCCTAGCATGACCATCAAGAGATAACTCGCGGACGAGACAATGTTGTCGATGACGATATATATATTTTCCCATTAAAAAAATAATAAAATACAAAGTGGGAACATAATAAGTTAAAAATAGCAACACCTCTTTGACTTCTTGACAAAATCTTCTACGATAAAATAGTCGATCGTGGTGTGCATGTTACATGTTAGATTCGGAAGACATACAGAGATAATCGATTAAAACACGAGAAAACGGACGACAAAATTTTGTCGTGGTTGTCATGCTAGGCCGGCTGTTGTAATGTAGAGGATACCGGAAGCACTTCCTATCCCGCGATTTGTGCTTCATAAAGAGAACTGTAATTGAATCGCCTTCCGTATGAAGTTCCGTTATCCAAAACTTTGCCCACTCAACGTAATCGATGCGATTACATCAGGCTTAGCATTGCGATCTTTTTGGAACTAAATTGTTTTCGATAATTTTCTCATTTGGTTCGTGATGTCACAAATGGGTCGCGGGTTCTGATCCCACCGGAACGACATGTTCATAATTTTCAATAAGCGTGTCTTGTCCCCGTCTGATCACTTCGAGCATTAACGGGTGGAGGTATATCGAAATACCGACCAGGTAACGAACCACCATAGATGGAAAATCCGTGAAGTGCACATTGCGCGTTTCGGTTTCAGTCTATGGATTTCCGAATGCTCGAAGTAAAAAGTAGGTCGACAGTGCATCGTTGACTGATGTTCTGTGTGGCTGAAGTGAACCTACCATCAAGTGAACCTCATTTTCGTCAGTCGATATCTAACATAAAATAGACAAGTGCCTTAAGTTACATCATAATAAGTAATCTTGCTTTTATTGAATACCTGAATTTGTTAACTTTATCATCACAGAGAACATTAAGTGCTCAGTGAATACTTTTAATTAATTGTTTTAGAAACGTCCATTATTGCTAAATGGGTTTCCAGTGGGCTGTGGGGATCTATTACCGCGACAACATGAAGTACCCTTTAAAGCTGAAGTTTTTAATTGTTCATCTTAATACGGATAGGACTTTTGAGATGGAAGATATACGGATATCAGAACATACGTGCTTTTCACCATCATCTGGATTCCTTTAAAAAGGTATAAATGTATTGCTCATGTCCGTATTTCTGATCATTTATAAATATAATACCTCGTTGAGTTCTCCAATCTTATACTTGGCAAGGATCGTGTACGCGTCGGATGTGTGGCCGGCCTCTTGGAAGACTTTCGTGCAGTCAGTGCCCGCCTCGTCAATTACTAACTCAGGTCCACCGGGGTGCTGAAATGGTTTATATTTCTTATTAGTCGAATACGATTATACGTTACCGTACGAGTATATACATATATATAAGAAACTTGTGTTGGTTACATAGTTATAACTCTAGAACGGCTGCACCGATTTAAATTATATCTTATTTGTTGGATTCATTTTTGTCGCAAATAACAGAATAACTATTAAAATATCGGAAAATTTCAGGAAAAAAAATATATGCAGGAAATTAATTTTAAAATAAATTATATTCGGAACTCCGCTCAGCTTAAGATGAAGCCCATGTGAACGAAGTCGCTGGCATCAGCTAGTTACTAGTTAGTATGTAATTGTTATAGTATCCACTGCAAATCTATATAATAGTACTGGGAAAATAGCATATAATATTCAAAGCTAGAAATATTTTTTTGTTTTTGAATCTAACATTCTGGCAGGACAACGTCTATCGGGTCCGCTATGTACATACTATTTATATGTTATTTACATATTATATGAGAAATACCTGTCTGGCGGTGAGTTACAAAGCGGATAACATAAAGATATTCGCCATGAAAAATACATATGTATATGTTACATGCCGATGTATATAATATGTATGTATGGATGCCTTCAAAACCACAGTAAATAACGGTTAAAGACATTTATTTTAATATTGTCTTTTATTAACGCGAGTATCACACATTTAAATAAAATACTGTATACAGGATTAAAACGCGATTTATTGTTTAAATTATTTATCCCGACGTTTCGGAGGCTTTTCAGCAACCGTGGTCGCGGGAGACTGAACGATGACAGTTGTCTTATATTTGAAATGTCACAAATTATTTTTTAATTTAATTGAATTAAATATGGCAACTTTGTGACATTTCAAATATAAGACAACTGTCATCGTTCAGTCTCCCGCGACCACGGTTGCTGAAAAGCATCCGAAACGTCGGGATAAATAATTTAAACAATATAAATAATAAATCGCGTTTTAATCCGGTATACAGTATTTTATTTAGACATTTATTTTATCAAAAGATTTACATTAAATCACTTACAGAGAAAAAACAAACAATTTTTACTTAATATAATTAGCGCAGCGAATTGACGGTATTTATTTATTTATTTATTCAGTAGAACGGCAAAACCAATTACATTACTAAAATTACAATGTAAAAATAAAATTTGAATAAAACATAGGTATATTAGTATAATTTATTTTGTGTTAGTTATTGACAGCGAGTAAGCGTATTTGATAGGTGGCTTGAAAAATAGGCTTCGCTTTAGTAAGCATTCTACCTTTGAAACAGTATCCGCGCCGGGATTACGGTCAAATTCTTAATTATTCTTCATAAAGTATTTCTTCCAAGTTGCTTGTGCTTTAGTCTCAATACGTGAATGTCAAAAAGCGATAAGAATGCTCTTTTTACGCTCGAGCTCCTATTGACATAACGTGCGTCAAACTCATGCGGTCTCCTGCACTATTCTGTTATTCCCCTACAGATACTATACTATATTATATTTATCGAAATAGAGAAATAAACATATTTAACCTCGGTCGATAACGATCGTGCACCCGTAACGTCTATATCTATCTTATATTTGAAGTGCAGCAACAAATATTACAGTTTTTATTAATGCTATATAAGTTAGCTCTTTGTCTCGTCTGGTATTCCATTTCAACATTGAATTATATTTTAATTCCCATTTTAAAACTTAATATAAAATTTAAAATATCTGTAAATATTTGTCATTTAGACTTCTTTATATTGAATGAATCACAAATATTATAAAATTAAATTAATTAAATAAAAATTGTAAATATATATTTTTTTTCTAAATTTGAATAAAGAATCTTTGAACCGAATATTTCTTCAGTCCAATCGCAAGACAATACCTCATTGACATATTTAGTGACGTCATACACGGAGTCCTTGTGTATGATCCAGACGGGGGCTCCGCTGCGGCCGTTCTTAGTGGAGACCTCCTCGCGGCTGTACCTCTGCACATCCGTCATGTTGCTGAAACTGATGGCCTATTATTTGCCACTGTTTTACCGTTATTGAATATTACTGTCCACTCGTCGCATGTCATTGACTTTCTTTTTATGTTAGATATCGACAGACGAGTTTGAGGTTCACTATATGGTAGGTAGGTAGGATACCTCAGCCACAGAACATCAGTCAATGATGCGCTGTCCACCTATATTTTACTTCGAGCATTCGGAAATACATAGACTGAAACCGAAACGCGCAATGTGCTCTTCACGGTTTTTCCATCTATGAACCTGGTCAGAATTGCGATATTCCTCCCACCCGATCAATGCTCGAAGTTGCCAGACGTGAGGAAAACATGCTTACAGAAAATTATAAACATGTGGTTCCGGCGGGATTCGAACCCACGACTCATCGAAGCGCACAGCAGGTGTTCTACCTAACGCGCCAACGAGCTCGTCAAAAATGCTCTGTTGCAAAGGAAGCTCTCAAAAGGAATAATTTTTCCCCATTTTTGCAAAACTTCAATAATTCTCCGCGCCTTTCTAAATCTTCTCGATAAATGGACTATTCAACATTCAAATTCGAGCCATTAGTTCCTGAAATTAGCGTGTTCAATCAAACAAACTCTTCAGCTCTACAATAATATGAATAGAAATAGAGGGCTGCATTGAAAAAACATTGCAATAGTTTGTCAACGTAACATACGTCATGCGGGGATAGATAAACTGGTCGTCAAAATATCATAGTTGTACCTATATAAATATCATCAGAATTCTTAAGAAGAACTACAGGTAAATAAATATCAAAACATAACATAGTCTTTATCATTGGTTACATTCTAAGAACCACTCATTATTATTTACTTGGTAAAAACTACATCAAACCAAATAAAAACTCAAGTTATATCTCTTAGCACATATACATAATATATATTATATGAAAATAGAGTGAGTGAGTGATCTATATGAATGAAAATAAATGCATATAAGTAGGTATAATAACCTATAGAATTTGATGATTAAAATATGGATATAATGTAATATATATAAACAATTTCTTTTTAAATATACATAAGTATACAGCTTTTTTTAAATGCTTAGTTTACAAATTTAAAAAAATATATATTGCAATTTCTTCATTGATTTCCTCCTTGATCATTTCGATAAAAAATCTACGCAAAGCCCTCTAACTATCATTACTATTATTTTTGCAGACTTTTTTTATGTTAGATATCATACAGACGAGCATGAGGTTTACTTGATGGTAGGTGATACCTCAGCCACAGAACATCAGTCAATAATGCGCTGTAGGCCTACTTTTTATGCACTTCACGGTTTTTCCATCTATGAACGGTGGTTTTTTAGCAAAAAGTCTGCTCTGCTATTTATGGACCTTAAGAAAAGAGGCTGACAACAGACCTGCAAGCCCCTCTGACCGTCCAGATACGTATACTCGTATATGGATCATGTTCGTTATACGTTTGCCACCTCTATAATATATTGTAAAAAAAATGTATAAATTCGACTTACGATTATCCCGTGTCGGCGAGTATCCGCGCTTAGCGGTCGGCACAATATCTCCATACTATCGCAACGTAGACGATATCTTAGATAAAAGTCGCGTCATCAATTCCATCCAACAATCAGACAATGTTTCATTCTCTTATCGGTATCGTTTCGCCGAAAGGTATTGCTTTTGAAAATCTCCAGGTCACAAATTCGAATTTATTTAATCTCCATAACTATTTTTAACTAGCGTTTAGCTCGTGATTGTGTAGAAAAACTAGAAGATTAGGAATATATGTATATATAGTGTCGGATTACTGGTTCGGGGCCGCGAACTGGGTATTTTGCAGTAAAATACGACTTTGATATTTCGTTGAATGACATCATAAAAACGTTCCACAGAATTCCTTTTGATTTTCATAAGACCCCCAAATTTGCCGCCCCTAAAATCTGCCGCCCTAGGCTCAAGCCTACTCAGCCTGCTGGTAAATCCGCCATTGTTTGTCCGGGCTGAAATATGTGTCCTATGTTTGTTAATCATCCAAATGCAATTAGTCGTTAAGCATGATTTAGTAATACGATCCGATACGACTTGGTAACCTTCAAGAAACGAGCATATACTCATCTTAAAGGCCGGCAACGCATCCTCAAGACCCCTGGTGTTGCGGATGTCCATGGGCGGCGGTAGTCACTTACCATCAGGTGAGCCGCCTGTCCGTTTGCCTCCTCTTACATTAAAATAATAAAAAAACACCTAAACACTAGTTCAACAGTCATAACATTAATTTATATAAATACGGTATACGTAATACTTATATAAGTACGGTCAAGGGCACATTTCCCTATACTGCACAAAAAGTAACCCGAAGTATATTCGATATCGAATTTCGTTACACTAGCGAGCGATATTACATTGTCTAGGCGAGCTTATCTCAGCCATGTTATCGCAAAAGAAATGCTCAACAAATCATTACATCTAACATTAACCCTTCCTACTTCCTACATTATTAGTGCCCCAAATAAAACACATTTCTACTGTATTAGCTGAAGCTATATTAATTTTGCATCGGGTCGCGGGTTCGTCCGGTTTCATTTTTTTCTGTGACCTTTCTCAAAAATGTATTAGGTACTTACGCTTGGTCATCTTCATAGAAAAGAAACGTGAATTGTAGATGCTTAAAGTAAATATAAGATAGGTTGTAAGAGCAGGGGTTTTTTTATTATTTTCAGATTGCTTTTCTACACATTATTTAATGACTAAAATAAATAACATTCATTTGTTTTTAAAAATTCTCTTTATTTTTAATGATATCTTTGAATGTACTCACCTTTCTTTTTTGCATTACCATTTCTCCTCTTTTCTCACTTGTACCATATGATAATGGACAACTAACATGAAGACCTGGAAAAAATTGCTGCTGCACGCCAGCTTTTTTGTGTCTTCTGTATATATAATTGTACATAGTACGTTAATGTATTAAAACAAAATACATTACATTTGATATTTTACATATACTAGGAAATATACTTCGCATACTGTACGAGATTACAAAAATTGTTTTGAGTAAATTGCAATAATTATCAAATATCAGACGATAAGATTATCGATGTTCTGAATGAATACGTGATAGATAGCATATTATGTAGTTATAGATAGTTTAATAAATTATTAAATTGTTTTAATTTGTCTCATACAGATGCACTTAACTACAACCTGCCAAGAGATCTCAATATAATTTGAATATTAATATTTAAAATTTGACAGAATGAAATAATGTATGGCATATGTTATGATTGTTTTCGTCTTACCGCCATCTTGTCGCTTTAGCTGACAGTGACGCACTCCCCATGATATATGCGATAGAAGACGCAGAGTGATCCAACATCTCTACGCAGCGCCAAAGAATCGAGCCATTCTAGGTTGTAATCGGTAATATGTAAGGAGCTGGTTCTGAGGAGCTTCCGCCCAGAGGTGAGAACAGTACTAGTGGTGGTGCCGGGTTAATCATTAATACGAGCTGCCCAATAATCCAATGTCAACCCGCATGGTTACCATTTTGAGTAAACTGAGTTTTAATTATCAAATTTATTTTATTAAGTTTCTTATAAAAAATAACAAAATAATTTTTTTGTAATTATTATTATTACAATTATTGTATGTCGGTAGCAATCAATGTTATAGGATTTAGAGCGTTATTAGGCACAGAACAGAAGAGACCCTATTCTGTGTTATTAGGTACTAAATATTGTAACAACTGGTTTTTCAATATTTTTGCTATTAGAACGATTTAAATTATATAATATGTTTTGAAATATGTACTCCGACTCATAAGGAAGCAATTGGTATCAAAATTTACTTTTTTAGAATTTTGTAGTTTGATATTGTATTGCTTATCAGGGTAGATCTAAAAACGCAATTTAAGAAATCGGAATTGGTCAGTTTGCAATTAGACAATATATATATACATATACGAGTACAATAGCGATATATATTACCCATTAGGTAGGAGCTAATTAACACTTATGCCGTACTAATTCATGTTAATATCCCGATATGCGGCCCGATAGAAGCAAACTTGTGTTGCTTAGAGTGTACTGCGATTTTCTCACTACTTACTGCCTTCGGAGAAAAGAAATTAATATTTAGTTAGTAGAAATAATGGACTCTAAGTATATAGGTATTATATACATTATACGGTCTGATCCGTGAATCTCTCTGCCATATTTCTTCTAGTTTTTTTAACTAATGCCATTCTCTCTACACCTATGTCTCATACATATACAATATACTATTTTGTGCTCGTAAGTGCAATAATTTTTACACCCAAGAATAGTGGTTTTAACTATTTATAAGGTATAAGACATTTATTTTCAAAAATAATACATAGATATAGGTATTCACCTAATTGAGAAACAAAAAAAAATATTTTTTTACATTCGGAAACTATAACATATATTATATATAAATAATGTTTCTCCTGTGTCTCAACACTGTCTATGTGCATTCAGGATAACTTATCAACATTCATAGAAGAAAACTGAAATGTAGATTACGCGACAATATAATTCCAAATGCCCGAAGTTAAAAATCGACCAATAATTAGTGGATCTCCTGTGCTCAGCTTTTGAGCATTAACAAACCTGTATTTCAATATCAAATATTTAATGTAATTTTGTTTTACAGGAAATAAATAGATAGTTTCGTTCACTTGGATTACCACCGCTCGATAAATCACATGAGCATTCGACTCGTACCGCTCGAGCAGATATAAGTGCTTGCCCTGTGTACTTGATCGGAGTGTATAAGATGAGATCACCACTCAGTGACAGCACTCGTCAAATACAATTAACTAATGTATCGAATAGTTTACATCGATATGTTACATCCAATCTGCGGCGCAAACATCACGCGTGTTTGCGCCGCACAGCTATCAAACCTATTTGAACAAGCCGCCCACTTACATGGAATATTTTACATCTTCCAAACAGGTTTCACAACTTTATTCTAGTATTTCTGGACCGGATGTCACCAGAACTTTTTGTTTTCTAGACCTTTTTCTCGCGGTAAACCTCGTGATTACCTCATTTTGTATTGTTGCTGATTGTATAGCCTCAAAATGTACATTTGACAGCTATTATAGAGCTTCTCAGACCTTTTTAGATGAATTTAGATATCATCGTTGAAGATTACTTCTTCTTGCAGCGACATCTACAATTGCCAGCTAAAATTAGTACGAACTCGTTAGTGATCTTGAATCGCGCTATCAAAGGTTTTCCAAGCACTGAGTATAATATATACTCGTATATAATATATACAACACCTCGACACCAACCACTGGGACCGGCCAGTCAGTGGTTCGACTGGTCGAGGATCATTCCTTTAGGTTGGAGGAAGACCACACCTGTCTTCCTCCACATCCTGAAACATTTAGAATAACACTACGAATGGTCATAATACACAAACATAATTCTACAGAGAAACATGATGATCTTATGTAATCTAATATATGTAAAACAACTGTTTTAAATAGCAAAAACTTTATCAAAATTAAAATGGATCGAATCCACGACTCCAAGGAGTGTATTTAGTATCGTCACAACGTCAAATTAGTAATAGTTTCCTTAATTATTTGTCTCAATCCATTGAGAATGTCCACCTCTGCACCCTGTATAGTGCTCGAACTTCAGAAGTATCGTCACGTCGCGACACCAATGAGTGTAAAATGCTAAATAAAACGGCACTAACTCGTAACAACCCGCACTCCGCACTAATTCACGTCGCTCGGACACAAATACACTTAATTGCTTATCAAAGTTATAGCCAACGCTCCTCCCTGTAAATAACGAGTATAAGGGTTTTATATTTATTTTTGAACCTAGTAATCTACCTCGGCGTCGTATAATAAATCTATATAAAAAAATCAATGTAAGTTCCCGATACACTTCTAAATAATTCATCTGATTACGATGAAACTTTAGTGAGTTGTTCTGCATTATTTATTTATTTATTTATGCATGCATGCCGTATATATTTCCTTTCAAAAACATTTTTATATCTAACAAAAACGTGTTGACAGCGAAATCGTTGTTTTATCCTTAACCGCAAAATATACTTTTCTCAACATTGCTATCAATTATTGTTAAACTTTTTTTTTTTAATGTTATTTACGTATCTGCCATGAGAAGTAAGACAAACCTGTATGCAATTATTTTAAAAGCCGCTTTTGGAACATTTTGTTTTTGAATATTTTTATATCTTATGATTCAAAGAAAGATTTATCAACGTTGATTTTTCAGCGTATACTGACTAAACGTTTTGATATAGGAGAATATAATGTTAATAAAAAATCCTTAACACTCACTTTTAAGTACATAAGATAATTTCATCACAAGTAAAAATGTTTGATGCTCAGCGAAGAGGGTGCAGGTCAGCTAGCACTGAATATTTTCATTTATATTGAATCAATTCAATAAAATATAATCTCAACGTATTTTTATCTACCTTTAAATAGAGACTAATTAATCTTAATAGTATCTCAAAAACAGACAGCAACAGGGATACAGCAGAACTTAAAATAATATTAATTTCCCTAACTTTCAGTCGAATTTTCCGTCTGCGAAGAAATAAAGTAATAATAACAGCTTAATGTCATCAGCCATAAAGAGCAATAATTGTTGGGAACTGTTAACGGGCGTGTACACTCGTAAACTGTTAAACGACTGCCATAAACACGAGCAGCCAGTAGTTCTCACTTGTCTAAACTAACTTCACAATTAATCAATTAATTACTTTTTATTTCGTTAATATTAATAGACATAGACATATATTTATTCACAACAAACACACGTAACTATGACCAACATCAAGGACAAGAAGGATATTAAAAAGTACAATTAACAACTTAAAGTATATAAACTTAATCCTATATTCTAAACTTGCAAACAATGTATCCAGCAGTGCGCTGCCATGAAAAGGAAGGCTACTCAGTTTAAGTCAGGGAGATTTCCTCTAACACTGATTTTCAGTAGCTTCCTGGATGACCGGTGTGTCCTGTCTATTTACAAGTCTAATGGCCGAATTCTCGAACGCTGAGGTGTACTTAAAAGTATATCTAACTCTTTCATTACGAAGGTAAAATGAAAGACAGAAATATTTTCAGAAACCCTCAAGTTTTGATTATCGTTTCAGTATTCCGCGGTAATATATTTACCCTGAGCGATTGAGTCTACAGTCTGGGAACATTAGACTGGTAACTATTGCTTAAAGCAGCCTGGTCTAGAAATTTGACAAAATCTTATACTTGACATTTTATTATTCCTTAGACATTTCTTAATACGCTCGTATTTTAAAAATTAGCAGAGTAATAGAAATAATAAGCAAACGCTCAGGTAAGCAGCTGCACGCTCGTTACAAGGGTTCCAAACAGTTTTATGGTTATTATTAAGATTAACTAGTAAGCATAGATAATTCAATTTAAACCTCATCTAATGGTATCCAAACTTTAAACGCGTTTATCTACTATGCGCCCACCATATCTCGATAACTAATTGACTGATCGAGCTCAAACTTTGCACTTCCGGTAGCCTCTTTCTGAGGAAAGAATTTTGTCCACATTTTATAACTCATCGCATACCCAAAAATATAGTTTAATAGGCCGCCATTTTATAATAAATTTTATTGATTTTACAGATGCATACAGTATCACCCGGACTGGGCACCGCTTGAGGTAGTGGACGATGTTGTAAAAAAATAAAAAACTACATGAAAATATTTAAAATATATTTTCTAACAATAACTATATAGTATGTTTTCATCAAGACAACTTGAACGGTTTAAAAGTCATTCCAATCCCAAAAAAATCGCTCTAGATCAGACTACGGCTAAGGCAATTTTAAGAAATTTGAAATAATATATCTAACTAAATCCAAATTATATTAGAATTAACTTTAGGGATTCAAATTTTTATACATAAAACAAGTTAGTTATAACTCAAGAACACTTGCAATTCAATGCATATTCAAAGAAATATTATTAGCCCGATTAAATAAAATCTTATGGAAATAAAAAAACTGAAACATCTCTTATCTTTAGATTTAGATAGATTTGATTAGATTTATTCGCTTATTTATTAATAATACGGTTTTGAAAACTAGAATATATTTTTTCTTCTCGCTTACTGCATTCCAGTCTTACACTCTCCTGAAGCTTCTCCAGAGATATTTTTGTGTTAATGGCTTATATCGGCGATCTGCAAAAGATGCTTACAGTTAACCAAAATCTCTGATTGTCTCTCCAGGGTATATTAATCTATATATGAGTTACTAGCTATCATCACCTTAACCTTGAATAACTATAGATTTCAGGACGTCATTGATGACGTCATGAAATTTTATGAAAATAGGCGGGTCTTGGGATGTCATGCGCTACTTAGCTCCGCCCATCGCCCTCATGAAAGCCAACGGGTATATAAAGGCTTGCAGGCTGAAAGGGCACCAGTCCAGTTCGTGATTCAGGCAGGAGGCTACAGCCTGTTATCGCAAACTTTACCCCGCAATTCAACGGTAAGTAAAATTATGGAAAATTCAATCATCATTTCATACAGCTGTAAAGCTTAGTCAACGTAGAGTTAAAAAATACCTTGACGATGATATTTGCTTATACATATTAGGTTGTTCGCAAATTAGGAAATTATTTTTTATTATCTTTCTTAAATTAAATATTAAACTCACAAATACTAAACAATTCTCATTTTAGTATCATTTAAATATTGTATTTCTTAACTAAGACTATGCCTCAGGTTTATATGTATTCACTATATACAAGGATATACAAGATTAATGAAGAAATTATTGAAATAATCATAATGATTAATTATAATTATATCGAGAGAACTTCAAACCGTATAAAACGAATTCTTACAAATTGTTATAAATAAAAGTAATTATTCGATTAGTATTTAAAATACGGGTCACAATACTACATTCCGTGATAACTCAATACCTATAAATTAAGAGTTTTATTTCAGAGACAAGTTAGAAAATAAACTCAATACCCCTTTAAAACTATAAATATAAACCATAAATAGTGATTACCAATTATTTATAAAGTTTTTATGAAGGCGCGTCCCAAAGCAAATAGCTTTGAGTATTTTGTACCTCTTATGTCATAGTAACTAAATACTTACCGATGTTCCACGCGTGACTAAACAAAAGATACTGCATATATTTGTAAATAAATTTCATACAAAAATCTAATTTTGATATTTTAAAAAAACTAATAAGCACAGCGTTTTGTTGTAGGGCTGCTTCAAGTACTGAAGGGCCTTAATAAACGAAACTATTGTTCCATTATAAAAATGTGGGTGACAATTTAAATGTTCCAATAACATATAAACATCATTTTACGTTGATATACTTATGTATATCTGAAATTGTATTTTTATTGTTAATAATTCTATAATTTGAGAGTTTATGCGTAAGAACCGTACAAGTAAATTCTAAATTGAAACAAATCTCTTAAATCATAGGCCTAAATTTAATTTTGATTCTAGATTTGAGTTCAATTTGATAGGACATCTGTGTTGTAAGAAAACTCCATATAAAATAATATAGAGTCCACTGCATCTACGACTATACAATAAATAAATTCCCAACTAATTCCTATCGCATAGTACTATAATACAATGTAGAGACGTTATTCGAGCGGTGATACGTAGTTGATCGCTTTCTTTAAGTCAACACAAAGGACTACTTCGCGAAGTTCCCTCGAAGGTAACAAGAGCTTTTGTTTCGAGTGATGTTGAAGAGGAACAGAGTTTATCTTTGAAACCACCTGCTACTCGAAAACTTTTCAATTTTTAAAAGGATATGTGTCTGCTTGCTTATTCACAAGCATTTCACTTTACAATTCAAACAGGGTACTGGCGGAACATTGAAAAAAATTTATTATCTCCTTCAACTTTTTACATACATACGTACATATATATCAATACGTACATGTAAATGTTTTCTTTAAAACCTTAAAACACGACAGTAGTTATATAATAACTTCTTGTATATATTGATCATATATTGATTTGAGAGTAAAAATATTTAATATCTTTTGTGACGGTCTGTAATAAGTTATATTCCTCGATTTTGATTTGATTAACAAAATGAACAAAGTAATATATTTAACTTCATTACAGATTATTTTATAATATCTCTTTATAAGAATTTAATATCAAGCGAATTTTAATAACAGGTGTTTTGTATTTGAAGTCTGTCTATAAAAAGATTCTATAAGAAAAATATTGAATAGGAAATATAAGGACCCGCGTTCACTAAAAAAATATATTATTTACTGAAACTTTTAAAGGAAGATACAGTTTAATTATATTTATAAGAATTAAATAAATTAATAATCTTAAGTAAATATTAATTAACTTTATATGTCACAAAGTTCGTATTAGAAGTCGTAGTAATCTTGAATAAAAAAATAAAAAACTCCGTAACAATGAAAATACACAAATTTGGACACTTTTTGTTAATAATGGCATAAGAGGTTGTCCGTCGACCGTCGAGACAGGCCTTCGCAATGACTAGCAGAACAAGTATCCCTTGTCAGTGTGAGGTGAGCCCGTGACAGCGCCCGTCTGTTCCTCTTAACACAAGTTAATCAACACGAAATTCTGTTGTCATTCTTATTCACAATCCAATAGATCATGGGAATACTTCTTGAAATAAAAAATCTTATAGATTAACTTAGATTTTGACATTTAACATAGTGTACTATCAATTCGATTACATAAGCTCGGTAGTTATACATTGTTATAATACAAACGATATCGGGTTATGTCTGAGCAAACAAAATAAATGCGTAGCCGGCGTCTACGAAGGCTCTACGTAAGATCTACGAAATGCCTACATATCGCTTTTGCTAACAGCGGCACACTCGGCGTATATCGAAGTTTAAACATTGGAACTATGTAAATGAGCCACGATTTATAACTCTCACTTTAAACAATCATTTCTTATATATATTTCTAAAAATGCTCAATATTAAATTACTGGTTTCATTAATTAATAAATATAACTATATAGTTAATCTAAATAATCGATCAAAGATAACTTTATATACTTGTAAAATGATGTGTTACTATGCGACAAGACCGCCCTTTGTTCGGTAATATAACTACCTACATATATATAACGTATACTAAATTACATTGATTTTATTATACTTTAAAGCAGCGGTTCTTAAACTTTTTTGGTGACGGAACCCTTTTGGAAGCAAAATACTTGATGGAACCCTACAATAAAACAATAGTTTTTAAAAGTGTATTCTTTATTAATGAGCATAATAAAAATTCAATGTAACCGTTACTAATTATTTCTTACCACATTACCACATGGTCAGAGAGAGGTGTTTTGTTTTTTTTTTCTAAATTCTTGCGGAACCCTAGGGTTCCGCGGAACACACTTAGAGTAAAGCTGCTTTAAAGGTTTAGTATAAGGTAGAGAAATGTAATAGTGCTCAAAAAACTGTGTAATCAATACGTAGACGAATCAAATCCTAGGAACTAATGTACAATATGATATTAAAGAAAATTATATATAAAATCAGAATTGATTAAATAAAATTAGTTATTTTTTTTATAAATAAATTAATGATTCAAACAATATAAATAATAAATCCGGTATAAAGTATTTTATTTTATTAGTTAAATACTATAACTACTCGTATATAGGTACAATGTTCATATATAATAACAGTAGATTCAAAATGTGTGTACTCGGAACATTTTTACCAGATGTAGGGAGGTACAGTTAAAATGGAACTGTATGCTTAAAGGTCATTTTGAACGTTTTTATCGGTCTGTCTGTTCACGCTAATGTCCGAAGATATTGAACTGATTTTCATGTAGCTTATATTCAGCAACATATGTATATTCAGTTTAGACACCATAACATTGATTAGATAACATGGTGTAATGGTTGCAGCTCCTTACAAATATTTTGTACAACAAAAACTTGGCGATTAAAAAAAGTGAAGGAGAGTTTATTGCCAGTTCTTCTCGTGCGTTCTACGCCCTTGATTTGAGAACTGGCGGTAAATGTAAAATTAGAAACATTTAATGTGTATTTTATTGACGTTCGTCAGTATACATTATGTTACCTAAATGATTTTTGAATTTAGTCTCCAAATCAACAAAGCAACATCCAAAGATTAATCGAAATCGGATATCGGGAAACTCTGTCGCGGGCACCAGCTAGTTGTATATATTAAAAACTATTTATATCTAAATCGAACAAACTAATTATAAATATTGACCATATACAAACTAAACTTAAACATAAACTATACATACATACATACATATACTCGTACATCACGCCTCTTTCCCATTGGGGTAGGCAGAGATCACGGAATTCCATATGCTCCGATCCTTACATACCACTTTCGCTTCTTCTGCTTTCATCAATGCTTTCATACACACTCGACGGTTACGACTACTTTTGATCTGGCCCTTTTGCAGAACGTCCCCGATCTGATCGAGGTACGTTCGCCTAGGTCGACCACGCCCGATTCTCTCACTCACACCAGTTTCATAAATCTTTTTCGTTTCCCTACTTTAACATAAACTATGCCCATATTAAACTTTCAGAACGATTTTCTAATATTTACCTTTTATTTAATACCTTTTGCAGTATTACCATTGAGTTACTTAAGAAAAATTCAAATTCGCTAAAACGCTCTATCTGTACACTTCAAATTCTTTCCCTCGACACTAGCAATATATAAAGTAAGAAAAGTGCTCACTTGAACTTCCAATGTATATTTAAGTACGCAAATAGAAAATCTGTTCCTTTGTTTTGGGATAAATTGTAAGCACTTAAAGAAAATAGTCGTCTATTGTTCTGTGGAGGCCGCCTCGGCCGTATCGCAGTCGTAAGGGCGAGTGTGAAGCGGACGAATTGTTGTTTCTCTTCTATTCATTTATTAAAAGTCTTTTACTATTCATGCTTAACAGATTCTTGAACTGACGTTGTAGGATATATTTTTACCGAACTAATGAATAATTAGTTAAGCAGTTTATTGAACAGATCGGGGACTTCTTCAAAAAGGCTAGTTCGAACTTATTCGAAACTGACAAGTGTGTATGAAATCATTGATGAAAGTTGAAAAAGCGACTGTGCATGAATTTCTCTGCTTACCCCAAGGGAAATACGTATGAGGACGTGTTGTATATGTATGTATGTATATACATGCAGTTTGTCGCAGCACAACAAAAAACGGAATTAAATTCACCCGGTATATCCCATCCCTTTTAAGATTTAAATCTTGTTAAGTACACGAAAATATTACTGCACTTAACAAGATAGCATCAGCTTGCTGAAAAGTAAATGCATTGATAGTACGGGTATTGCTCGAGTAGTATTAAAGTTAAATATTAGTTAGTAGTAGTAAAAATATTAAGGTTTATAAATATGTTTGTAGGAAGTGTATGTTTTTAAGTTCATTAATCCTTACATAATACTTTAGTAGACCTACCACTAAACGTGCTGCTCAAATGAGACAGCGCCGTGAAAGGAACCACAAACCAAAACATCATCTATGTAGAAGTATATTTTTGTTTTTGTTGATTTTCTAAAAAAGTACCAAATCAATTTCGATAAAAATTATATGGCACCATCTCTGAAATATACCAATATCATAATAATAATAAAAAAATAATCATCCATCCATAACTTGCGGAGTTATCGCGTAGCAAACATACAAAAAAAAAAAGAAGCAACATACAGACGAATTGAGAACCTCCTCCTTTTTTGAAGTCGGTTAAAAAGGGCATGAAGAAGAAGAAGTGCATATAAAATAAATATTTAATTTTATAGTTATTAAAACATTTATGCACAAAAACAATAATATATATACGACTGTGTTCTTGCGTTAGGTCATCTCCGATAAAGACACGTTATTTTTTTCAAATTTAATCTAATCTTAGATGTAACTTTGAAATAGAGTAATAAAATAATAACAAAATAAAAAGATATTGAAACGAGTGCACTTCAAAGATTTTTATCTATGAATTGTAGTAGTAGGCGGAATTTCGATATTCCTCGACCGTAATCTCCTGTCTCCACCTAGGTGTCTTGCCTATTGTTCTCAATCCCTGGCGATGTATACTGAACCATCCACGGCTTACCGTTATATTAATGAATTAATTGAATTCGCCGCCGTCTGAATAGTTTTGATGTCAAATTATTCAAACAAGCACACACCGCGTGGCGGAGCACTAACTCAGTGTTAGTTATTGCTTACACTAATTATTATTCTGAGAGCGTCATATTTTATTCATTAAACTTATTATTTATTGACTATTAAAATAATATTTAAATGTAGCTGTAGCTGTATTATAATTAATTAACGTACAAAATGAATCACATATAATAAATAAAAATATTGGATTTATTGTCCTCCAATCGAACCTCTTTGTTAGAGGGACAGACTACGGTTCCGTTACTCTTGCTAGATCAGGATGCTCCTTGACCTGTTGAAATATTTCTATCGTTATAACATTTCAATTTTTTAGTAATTATATAAGCTCCGAATGCTCGAAGAAAAAAGTAGGTCGACAGCGCATCATTGACTGATGTTCTGTGGCTGGTGTATCACCTACCATCAAGTAAACCACATGCTCGTCAGTCGATATCTAACATAAAAAATATTAGTATCCAAATAATAATACAATACTTTATTTTATTGTGATAATAATTTCGCAAGCACTACACGCAATACACATAATCCGAACATCATGTATATTTCAACGAAAGACGGTGATTCGTTATTAGATGGATTTTAAATATAAGTAATCAAATCTCGCACTCGTTCAAATGTTCGGAAGTAGAGGAAAATAGCATAATAATCAAGTATCAAATAATTAAGTATCTGCGGAACTCGAACCCAACAACAACAACACAACATTGCTATGAGCAACACACCGCAGGTGCACCACTCTCTCTCTCTCTCTCATCACTTATAGCACCAAAGCCGTTTTCCCCTTAGAACTTTATGACTTGTAGCATTAAGGCCCCAGTCACGACCATGGTGCCATGGCCGCGGCGCTGTGGTAAGCACGCGTAGTTTCTATTCGTGCTAAAGTCCACAATCTGATTACGAAAATAATATTTAAATTCCAAGAAAATGATCAGTATTTTACTCCTCACTAGCGAGACGGACATTCAATCAATAAACAATCGTGACCTTTTCCATTATTATTATGAATAAAGCGGAGATAATAACATAGATAATAATCTCCTAACGGAATACAGACCTCGATACAGCCTTTGAGTTTATAATGGAATTCTAATATCTGTCGGACGTTGTTTGAGCCTCTCTATGTAAATAACGATGAATATTATCTAAGACTTGTCTTCAATCATTTCCAACAATTTCAAGTATACTAGTATATTCTCCCTGACTGTGCCAAAAGTATTTTAATTTATTCTTTCGATTGAAGTCTGTGCCATTTATATCAAAATGGGCTAATATTACCTGGAATACTACATTGGACAGCGGGTCCTTAGCGCCAACACTTATCTCTCAAGCAAGACAAGCTTTAGCGACATTACAGTATTGTGGAGAAGGAGGGGGGGAGGGAGGAATATCTAAATTCCGGCCGGGTAACCAACCACCGTTCATAGATGGAAAAACCGTGAAGTGCATATTGCGCGTTTCAGTTTCAGTCTATAGATTTCCGAATGCTTGAAGTAAAAATTAGGTCGACAGCGCATCGTTGACTGATGTTCTGTGGCTGAGGTATCACCTACCATCAAGTGAACCTCATGCTCGTCTGTCGATATCTGACATAAATAAAATAAAAAAATTGCTTTTAAATAGTGTGGAATTCGTGTTCCATTACAGAACCGGTAACAAATCGGAACATCTATAATTTCGGAAAGAAACTACATAGTGGAATGATCTTTTGTTGTTTTTAAACATAGTCACTAACATATGTTTACTAGTAAAATTCTATATTAGTACATAAATGTACGTTTATAGAGGCGGATACGTTAAGAAACTTTGATACTATTCAACAACGCACGCGGCTCACCTGATGGAATGTGAACACCGGGCTTTGAGATGGGAATAAGATGTTTTCTTGAAGGTCCGCAAGGATTTATGTCATAAAAATATATTTTACATATATATAAAACTTAAATTAGTGTCACAGAAGGACACAAGTCAGCATTTTGCTTACTGTTAACTACTAATTATTGTATTATAACTAACTAAAAATAAATAAATTAATGATTTTAAGTACCCATCGATGGAAAAAAGAGAAAAGTCTTAAAATTTATGTCATATGTCTGTGTCTCCTGACTCTCGATATCGGTCCGGAAAAATTACTGGTGATAACTATTTTCACCTTGTTTTTTCTTTTCTGTTTATTTCAAATGTACAACGGTAGAGGCGTGGATTGTTTAGGTCAAAAAGTAATGTAAATCCGATACTTGTTCTTATATACTGTAGCTAATAGCACTTACAATGATGAAAACAACTCCACAAAATAATAGACTGACCTATTTATTCACACAGATCCAGTCTATTCATCGGTAGAGTTCGGGTGATGGATCGCACTCGCTTGTTGTCATACAAGATTTACTCGACATTACATAATTGATAGGTGGTCCATACAAATTGTAGCTACTTTATTAGTTTCCGGAAGGGAAAGAGCCCATTCAAGTATTGGTAATGCTCGTATTTTCCGTAACTCCCATTTCTCTTATTGTGTGAGTAACCGACATAGACATCATTTTATTTTTTGTTTTAAAAACGACAGACAAGCCTTGAAGAAATATAACACACACACACACATGGTAGAACGATATGAATTAATTTACATTCATAACATAACATTCTACACACACAGCAAAGGAAAACAATATTAATTATTCTAAGATAAAAATTATTATTTTATTTTGACTGACCATTTACATAATTACTGATAAGCCGAAATGTAAAAAAAAATATTTCTAGGCTATTTATGAATACCAGTTATAAATAATAAAGTACGGATATTTGAAAGTCACAGAAACTAAACGATATTTGCAAGTGTCGCATGAGGTTTGAAGTAAAAAGTTTTAATTCCCCGCCACTAATTGAAATCTGCCTTCCGCCATCCGGTGTCGTTTGTCTGGAAATAGATTTTTTTAATTTTTATTGTAAATTGATTCCTGCGCCGCGGCCGTTTGTCTGTTTAACTGGTTTCCTTTATTTGCTTTCGCCCATTTTTATTTTTCCCGTTAATGGCGGGCGTACTTTTATAAATGCGGTCGCAATTAATGACGGTCGTTAGTTTTGATAGACCGGTCTATAATTCAATTTTGGAATGTATTTAGTCTGAATATACGCGTATTGTTTTAATTCCAATTCTTGAGACAACATAATAATATATAAAATTAAAGCAAGTATCAACTCCGTAGGAACAGATAGCGTTAGTATCGCAACTTTGTAAAAGGACAGCTGTCACCATTCAGTGTGCCCGACACAGAAAGCTGGAAAGTATTGGAAGCGTCGGGATAAATAATAAATCGTGTTTAAATCCAGTAAAATTATTTTATTTAAAGGTTGAAAGAATTTTTAATTTAAAATTGACGAAAATTTCATGGTTATTTTCAATTTTTTAAAATAACCATCTTGTATTTCTGATTACTTACCTTCTTAATAATATAAACATAAATATCATAATTTAAGAACAAAATAAAGTCTAAATAAAGACTGTTAATAAGTTCAGAGCGACGCGGACTCTGACAAAATATTGCAATCCATAAGTACATACGAGTACGTTAGTATGATCGATATGTTAATATCTGTCACATTTTAAGGGCAAAAATACAGTATGTTTCAAAAAAAATTATATATTATGTATCATTGAGGGTTGAACTATGTGCAGTATCATATACATAGTGGCATGATGGCATCCTCATGGGACATTGGCAATGAACAGCGAATATTATTACAAGTACGTACTCGTACCTGACAGTGCAATCTGAGCCTCTTATCTACCAGTTACCTGACTACCGGACCTTCATAAATAAGCCCGTGTGAGACCTCCTGCCCCGGGACACCGTACATTATATTATTATTCAACAGAAACCTTCACTCCTCGTAAGATATTACGATAATTTATGTTTGATCAACGGTTAATAGATAAGGATTTGAAATGTGTATCATGAAATGTAATATTATATTATATGTATTATAAATAAAGTACACTTTTAAAAGTTTTTTTCGAATTGTCCATTTTTAAAGTTTATAACCAACAATTTTAAATTTAATGTTTATAGTGACACGCCCCTGCTTCGCACGGGTGCAATGTACTCGCTAATAATATAGCTTTCTATTGTTGAAAGAATTTTTAAAATCGGTCGAGTCGTTTTTTAATTAGATCGTAACAAACAAATAAATATTAGTTTATATTAGTATATATATTACTAGGCATACACTATTTTACCACTCTTCTTCGATCTTTTTTTAGCGTACACCGTGCTAGTGACTACGTATTCTGTAAGGAACACAGTCCGTCGAAGCAAGAAATATAATTAAAAAAAATCTTAAATTAAATGTACTTAAATGTTTAAATACTCACGATAACAATATGAAAATTCTAGTTATTGTATTGATTCGAGTGTTTATCTTGTTCAATAATAACTAATTCAATAAAAAAGATAATGATATTAATAAAATCGTACTTCAATGGCTATTATTATTCTCTTTGATAATTATTATTGAACATCGTGAGATTTATCACCTTCTTAAATTTCAATATCTCTTCCCACTTGAGAGAGATCATAGATATTAAAATTTTGATCCCAGTTTTTAATAATCTCGAAAGTCGAGAGCGTCTGGCTCGCCTCCAAGTACTGATAGGGCTTCAATAAACTTAACTGTAACACTACTCAGTCATATTTTGAAACTCTTATGATAATAACGTGTAATAGTTACAAAACTACCAATTGATTGTTTTCAGAAAGGATTATAATTGAAAACTTCACGTTTGAGTAATAAATCTTTCTGTATTCCTGCAAGTATGTTTTTTTAAACTGACGTCAGATCAAACAAAAGCTCCTACAATATTAGCAATCGCTTAAATAGATCAAAAATTTTTGAATAGATCTCTAATCAATCAAAAAAGAATTTCAAATAAAATACCTAAAACATTCAAATTGATCCATTCAACTTAATTAGAAATCTTACTTTTTCTATTTGATATAATCTGGATTTTGACGAAAATTTTAATAAGTTTTTATATATGCACAAACGTGATACGAGTATATTTGAACCTAGGTATTGTTGGCACTTAATACTAGGAGCCTAATTTCTATACAGAATCCGTATTCTGAATGAGAATGCCAATTTTATAAAGCAATAAGAGCGGCTAAGAGCTTTTTAACGTAAAACTTCACTTTTTGTCTATTTTGATTTTAAGAATCGTACAAAGGTATTACAGTGAATCTAATGTTGAGAAACCCTTATTTAGGAAACAGATATTTTCCTTCAGCAGCGATATTAATTCATGCAATACAGATCACAAGAACACCTTTATTCGTCCACATGACGACACTTCCGTCTTCTTTTATCAATATTTAAATTACAAAACAAATCATTCCCACCCAAAACAAAACATTTATATGTTATTATATAGCCACACTAATGAAATGTGGGAGTTTAAATTTATTTAATAATTAATGATTTTGATAGTAATACAGCATACAGCAGGCTTATTTGGTTCAGAAATTAATGAGGAGATAAAATCTTTATTAAAACGGGCGATGATAATAGCTGAGGTCTATAATAATAAACTCTTAAAAGGACATATTTTCGATGCATCCAGGAAATAGCAGTATATTTAGGTCGCAAACATAATGCGTCCACACAGGTGCAGCAAACACGATACCGTGTCTCGCGACCGACGCGGGGGATTAACTCAACATTATTTCACACAACTAGGGGTTGTTTGATCAGTTTTTATACAACCAAATATGCAGCAATGAGATTATCAGCGCGCTGTGTATGAATAACTGTCTTGTCACCATATATTCTGTAGGACAGTTCACCCTCGCAATAGAAATCTTTCTATATTTGTATATTCTGTATAATTTATTATATTTTATTGTACAACATAGCACAATAGACAATGTAAACAGATTGAAGCTATTTATAGTGTTCACTTATAGAAATGGTTAATAAAAGTTAATATTTTTTTACCGATGATCTGATCTGATAATGATGATGATTTTACATATAAGTAGAATAGTACTAAAATACTTAAATAATATAAATAAATACATTAAAAATGGGAAGCTAAAAAAAGAAATACAATCCAAATAACAATAAACCAACAAAGAAAAATGTAATGTATACAAAAAAAAATTGGTCTTACAACCATGTCCATTACAGTGTCTTTTAATTAATTAATTTCGTTTGTAAAGACTTTTGTAAAAAAATTTTTTTATATCGCGCGTTGTGAAAGGGGGCTAGACGGAAAAAATTCTTACGAAAAGTTGTCACGACACTTTTTGCTATAGTCCCGCGCATCTATGACGTGTATGAAAGAATAGACAGACAGAGTACATATATACATATATAACTTCGTTCCATCCGGGTGTCCCTTGACACCTCTCAACTTATGTAAAGTGTTTGTTTTCGTATTATTAATATATTTGTTTATCTATTATTCTTAGATTATTTAGACATATAAATAATCAAAGCTATTATTGTACATAAATGTTAATTAGCTATCTCAGTAGAAATAGATTATTACTCAGAACACGAGCGTTCACAAGAAATGATTTAGTGTAAATAAAATATGTAACAAACGAAACTATAGTTTGTGACAAAGGAAAATATAAAATAAATCAAGTCACAGTTATATAAAGCAACGTAAACAGCGTAATGCAAGTTTCGTCATACAATGTACCAGAGTTCAAAGCGAAAATCAGAAAGACCGAAAATATACAACAAAGATGTGGAAATTTTCTCATTTCCTCTGAATTAAAAAGTCCCTTGTCCTCTGTTACATGAAAAGCAAAAAATATCTCTAGCAAATGAGGCAATAAAGCGGAGGCTCTAGTGCGGAGACTTCCGTTTCCGGAACACTAGTGTACTAAAGCGATCTGCCGGTTTGCTACTTGCCAATTATTTTACTCCGTGCTTATTTAAGTAATAGACATTTTTCTCTTTCATTTTGTTTACTTCGATACATAAGTGGGCTACGAACTTAAGGGGCTATTTCAAGATTTTTACCAGCAAATAAGAAACAAACTTGGTGTGCTATGATCATCTCCGTTCCAGTAACAGTGTTAAATAAGGAATACATATTCGTCTTTGTTCGTAAATATATTTGATATTAATCATTTATATATGTATATTAATAAATTAATATCATATGACGTGCACGAACTGACACGACTGATAATAACCGACGTGAAACCCCTTAAACGTAATTATTTTATTGAAACTTTATCAAATAAAACGAGTCCATGACACCACTTCGTTGCTTCACTTGTATGACTTCTCTCCTATTTTGAGTCATCATAATTTTACATCACTAAGTTTTAATGCCATGTTTACTTTTTACATTTATTTTACGTACGACGACAGTAAGAAATATTATATACTAGCAACGCGCCCCGGCTCACACGGGTACGATGTAGATGTAATATACACAAAATAGTACATCTACATTGCACCTGTTATTGCCTATGTTACTCGCGATAATGTAGCTTTATATTGTTGAAAGAATTTTTAAAATCGGTCCGGTAGTTTTTGAGTTTATTCATATCATACAAAAATTCTAAAATACAAATCTTTCCTCTTTATAATATTAGTGTAGATGTAGATTTATTCTCCTCTGCGAACTTTGAAAATAATTACATTTTTAATAAATCAAATATGTCCCCATTTTTCATTAAACGGTACACATATTTAATCTGTATCAGCAGTAAATTCTATTTGAGCGGGTTAAACCAACTTTTGCGTTAATTGAAAAAAAATTTAGAAATTATTGTGGACCCGCGTGGGCAGTAAAACATTAACTAACTCTCGACAGTTATTCATTGGCTGACATTTTTCGAGTTTATTTAGAGCTTTGGCTTTACATTTTACAGAGCGCTTTAATTTTTTAGCGAAAAATACAGATGAAACAGAATGTTTTGTTACGGACAGTTTATTAACACTACTTGCAACTTGAATAAAAACACATAAGACATGTGTTTTATTTACGTTTAATGTCATTACCCTTGCGTGATTACGCAATTAAATTTTTTGAAATGTAGTACATATTTTATTAATTTTAAAAAATCTACTATGTTTAGACAGTCATACTCCGTATCTTCTGCCTCTACATGAGATTAAATTAAAAGCACGATTTCGATACAGAATACTTTTCTATAGTTAAACGTCAATGTGAAACGTGTTGTGAACGCTTTGTGATAGTAGACAATACGATGAAAAGTTTTTGAAAGTCAAAATTTTGTCAAAGCCTTATATTTTTCACGCCTTATGCCCGTTTACTGAAGGCGGGAAAACGAATATGAAACCCCACAAACGTCCAAAATATAGCGGGGAAACCACATTCTTTTATGCAAAAAGGTTTCCATTTCGGTCTCAAAGTTCCTTTGACTCGTACCCTAATATTTTTTGTTGAAAAACTTTACATTTGTCTGTATTAGACTGACTAATGAGCCCGCTACGGAGACTGCTCACACTTTACATACGCTGTTAATAGTTCATAAGCTGCTTACAAGTACAAATGAAGTATGAAATTACAAAGTCTTTAACTAAGCCGCTACAAAATAAAATATGTTTTTTTAGAAAAAAATCATTCTGAATATTAATCCGAATGCTCGAAGTTAAAATTAGGACGACAGCGCATCATTGACTGATGTTCTGTGGCTGAGGTATCACCTAACATCAAGTGAACCTCAAGCTCGTCTGTCGATATCTGACAGAAAAATAAATCATTAATTTTATCAGATATTCGGAATTGTTATAAAGACATCATAATGACTATATTATTATGTATAAGCTAGTTCAGAAGCCAGTATTGTCAGTTATATCTATAAGCATATATTGAAACAATTTTATAACCTAATTTTTATCAATAAATTTTCTTTGATATGATTCGATGAATTTGATTGAAATTCATAGAAAAAAATAAAATGTTATCTTTTAAATATGGCTCAGTTGAAATAACGATGTATTTCAATTAAGGGCTTCTTTTTTAGATTTAAATTGCGTGCTATTTATGGGAATAAATTCAACTATATATGAGCACACTGGCATTTTTATTGTAACTAAAAGCCGCCTGCTGCCCATTAACTACCTGTACCGGTAGAGTATAGCTTTGTCATGGTTCCGGGGACAAAAACTTGACACAAATTTAAAAAATATTTAAGATCACAAAAATGCAGTGTCTTTAAGTGCTTCCCCGAGCAAATGGACAATTCCATATAAATTCGCTGGAGACTTTTTTTTAATTATTTCTATAAATAGTTATTATATTGAATTATTTCTCTGGTGATGAGTAGCTAGGTTCATAATGCCTAATTAAAAAATGCGGTTAGTCAAAAGGATTATTTTAAAAAAGTATTCACTCTGTTTCATTAGAAATATAATTCAGGCAATATTCAGTAGTCCAGGCTCAACACAGACAACACTGGGCGTCGTGATTGATGTGTTCGCGTTATTGTGTCGCGGATACGAAATGGCTAAACTTTGTTATTTTAAAACCGCAACTTTACAACAATCCTTCAGTAAATTACGTTCGATATATTTCATGTAACATTTTCGATGCCGGTATTACCACTGAAATACTTTCCTTAACATAATTTATAATTAATTTAGTTTATTATTTGTTTCTAATTCTAAACCTTATTAAAATCTCGCAAAATATGGGTTTTTTTTCTTAAGTACCGCGTTGAACTCGGTGATATTATTGCAAAGTTGAATTCACGAATCTAGTGTAGTTGTTTCAAATTATAGTGAGGAAAACGTAGAGAACAAATTAAGTAGTACCTTTGCACCTATAAGTATATCTTTCAATTTAAAAGTCGTCATCAAAAACTTTTGCTGAAAGGAAGCACAAACCAAAACATTGTCTGTGTATATATTTTTGTATTTGTTGTCTAAAAATGCTCTGAATCAATTTCGATAAAATTTATATGGGACTACCTATGAAATAGACCTACCAAAAAAAAAACATCAAAATTAATGCGTAACAAACATACAAAAAAACATACAGTCAAATTGTGAAGCTCCACCTTTTTTTGAAGCCGGTTAAAAAGACATAATATGTGTTACTGACCCAAAGCGGATTTTCACTTGAATAAGATCACGTAACGCCGTGTCAACTAACATTTTCAATGATGCGTATCGCCTTGTCTACGGTCTTAATGAACTTATAAATACTGTAGGTGGAATTAAAGTATCGTGTGGAGTTACAAAGGAAGCGATGCAACCGTACCTCGCAGTTCGCACACGTTGTTAAGATTTCTCGTTACTTCGTCCTCCCGAGCGCGAACCGTGCGACTCTATTGAACACTTCTATACTGCTTAATACTTACTGCGTCTACTTACGTCTAACCGGTTTCAAGTAACTTTTGTAAATGCTTCAATATATTTTGCAGATATATTAAATTTTCGAAACAAAAAACAGCTAGCGTGCGCTTTTTAATAAGTCGCATATCAGATTAGTATTTCTTAATAAATGAAGATATAGTATAAAATTATATCCACATAATATAGTTGAAAATCCATAAATGAAATTAATAATTTAATATTTTTGTTGTAAGTAATATATTTGTTTGTTAGTCATTATCTTTTTTTTGTACGTCACTTTCGCATTAGTATCTAAACCTATAATAATTATTTCCCCAGGAAAGAAACTTTAGTTCTCCCACTAGATGGCGCTATGATTAATGACGTCACTGACTCGACATTCGGAGACTCGTCTCGTATATTATAAGTTTAAATTAGAAAACGTCGGCTGACAATTTTTTAACGGATTCAGATTGTTGATAACGATAGCTACTGAAATGTATTGATTTGACATTAGAGTTATTTCATAGTGGAACGATTGAATAGAACAGACGGTAAACCTGACAATAATGTTAAATGACACCGAGCCTCTAATGTAGGTATAAAACACAATACTTTGGCCCACTTTGTTCATACAATGGACATGAAATATAAGATATTAGACTCATTGCGTACATTTTAGTGTCATTAAAACCGTGTAGAGCTTTTTTTATGTTAGATATCGACAGACGAGCATGAGGTTCACTTGATGGTAGGTGATACCCCAGCCACGAACATCAGTCAATGATGCGCTGTCGACCTATTTTTTACTTCGAGCATTCGGAAATCCATAGACTGAAACAGAATCGCGCAATATGCACTTCATGGTTTTTCCATCTATGAACGGTGGTTTGTTACCCAGTCGGAATTTCGATATTCCTCCCACCCATTCAATGGCCGAACTTACCAGACGTGGGAAAGATATGCTTACAGAAAATTATAATCATGTGGTCCCGGTGGGATTCAAACCCACGACAACGACACGGCAAGTGTTCTACCGAACGCGCCAACGAGCCCGTCAAAAAAGCTTTTTCATATGATTTAAAATATTTAATATTAAAGGACAAAAAGTGTCTAATATTTTATACTATTTCACTTTACAACGTCCATTTTAAGAAGAAAGTGGGCCAGAGAATTGTATTTTTATCATAAAATCTCTGCCAAGCTATTGTCATTTAAGATGAAAAATGGCAACGGGAGAGTGTTTAATGAAAGATTGTCGATACCTTGATGGACGTGACAGTTTAATAACTTCCCCCACCAGTTGTTCCCCGCTCCCCGCACCCCGCACCCGTTCCCGCCATTCCGGTACCCGCCATCATGGAGATTAAGAGATTGAAGCCGTTTTTAATTTTTTCTATTTTGAAAGTCAATACGGTAGGTTCTTATAAATAAATTTAGTTATATTCTTAAGATTCATAATCGATATTCCCTAGTGGGTAGACCCATTTCTGTGTCTGTTTCACTGATCATTTATCTTTCAGGCAAGGAAGTGATCAGCCTTCCCTGCCTGACCGAAACTTTTTTTAATCATGTTTCCACCGAATTCGAACCCTGGACCTCCGGTGTTAAGCATCGCCACGGACCATTGAGCCACGGAGGCGATTTTATCTTGTTTGTTGTTAAATTAAATAATTTACCATAGATCAAATAATTAAAATTACAAACTCTCATGTTCTTATAAATTCAGGTCCCTAATTAAGTCTTAGGATTGATAACTTGTTAAGATCATAATTAACATAAAACAGGGCTGAAATAGTTTGCTTCAAATAAACCACAACTTAATTTGAAACGTTCCAATAAAACGACATTATCAGGGGATTGTAGATTATCCCCCGTCAAGTGACGTCTTCGAAACTTTAACTATAATCTTGACAACTCCTTTATAACTTACCAATAATAAATGGTCTCAAGTTTAATTCGCTGTCTTCATTAGGGCAAGGCGTGTTGAGATGATGCATGCGGCTTTGTAGCGTACGTGTGTATTTCCAAAATATCCAAACATAACCTTTCCCCAAAACTAGTTATCCAATAGACTCCTAGAAGTACAGGAATTTTAGGAAGTATTGAGTGCACTTCCGAAAAGGGAATACCGAGTTTGTCATGTTTGGCACAAACATTCCATTTAACTATCTCAGTCTCCCCTAAAATTATCGTTTAAAAATTTAACAATTTATTGCTATGGCATTCATTTGTTTATTTCGAAAACCAAACGATGGTTAATTCTTGTATTAAAACGGTATGAATAAAAGAAAAAATTGTAAACTCAACATTGGTAATTGCTATTATCTATAAGTAAGTTCCCACAAATGAGAAATTCGCGCCGTTAGCCTAAACCCACGCAGCTATAGATATATGTATGTATATATACATATAATAAACATATATGTGTGTATAAATAACGCCTGTAGGGTGGCGACAAATATATGTTTATAGATATACCAGTGTGCTAAACAACGTTATCAAAGATTCAATATTTCGAAAAATATTGCGTGTCGCCACTTAGATAGTCAATTGGAATGTGTGTGCTACATGACGAAATTCGGTTTTCCATTTTCGATAGTTTATCCGATTTTTTAAATTATTATTTGCTATATGAAACAAAATTTATGTATTTAAAAATACTATTCACTTCTAGATATAAAATATAGGAAATAACAAACTTTTATTTAGTTACGTGCATTTCATCTATCACCGGAAAACAAGCACTGTTCGTGGATTTAGGTAAAATTCACGATGAAATAAACTTGGCATTTTGAACTTATATAAAAGTAATTTAACATTCAGTTCTGTTCCAACCGATAAATTCATTGTTTTTATTAATAAAAAAGTTTCGCCAAAATGATCCTTTCGTAAAAACCGTATTGTACATTTTATTGAAAAGCTTAAAAAAGTTAAAATACTAATATTGCTTTATAGTCTCTACTAATATTGCTTTATAGTCTCTTAGTGTTTTTTATTTCCTCGAGCTTCATGTAAACATTTCTTACTCCATTTCTTGCAATCTGAACTGAATGAGTTTCATTAATTAATTACTACTAAATCGTTAATTATATAAATATTAAAGATATTATTTATCGAACTCAGTAATAAATCAAATCGTTATATTAATTAGTAATTAAATCGCTAATTAATAGTATCAATAACCCTCATTATACGGCAAACAAATCAATACAATACAAATCCGGTGCGTGCTGAGAGACCGCGTGACACGATCACTGCGTGTTTACGCGCTTTCCGATATAACTGTGTGAGCGTCTATCACTCCACGAGTGAGGGTTCAAGATTAATATTAAATGATGCATGTGCTCCTAACAACATCTTTGTATAATTCAATACAAGTAAAAAATAAAATTGGCATGTGCAGAAACATTTCCTTTATAAAGTTATTTATTGTCTGCCGCAACTGCGAAACGTCGGAATAAATAATATAAATAATAAATCGCGTCTTAATCCGTTATAAAATATTTTATTTAAAAGTTATTCATTCTTGTGTCTGAGGTGTACAAATAGAGAAGTTCAAAATTTTCATTTTAATATAATAAATAATTTTAGCATCGTTGCATAAGCAACACGTTTTCGTTTTATTTTTACTATAAAAAGTATAAATAATATCTAGAAGAAAAAGAAAGACCGAACCCCTCAAAGATGCCAAGCGCCTTGCCGCTTCAAAGTCCCCTCCTTTCGAGATGCTGATTGTCAACCAGCATTATTTAGAAATTCACCAGACGAAAAAATCTAGGTCATTATACGTATAGAAAAAACGATCAGTGACATAGACACAGAAAACATTCGTGCCCCAGGATCTACACTCTAGGAACTATTTTGACCCCAACAACAAGTATTATAGTGCGATTAAAAATCGGAAAATATATACATTTATTATTATTTGCCTAATTGGTCTCAGATGCGGGCGCAGGGTTAAGTCTCGAAATGGAAATGTAGCAAGAAATATAATTCCGGCAATTTGCAATAATCTCGCAACAAATTACGTCGGAGCGGCTCGAGGCGCGCAGTTAAACCTGCCCGATACACCGGCTCCGGCTTGCGACGATTAAATACTCATAAACTTAATTCATTTATAATTCAAGTGTTTTTTATTTATTTGTTAATACCGGTTGTACGAAACGATCTTTTAAAAATGTCCTTGAACTAAAATATGTCCTTTCTATTTTCTTTGAAAGGATTTCTCGAAAAGGAGGAACATTGGAATTTTTCTAAAAAAAAAAATTGCCGCTCTACAGCAACTTAGTATTATCATAATTTAGTATCTTTTAACGCTTTTGTTACTAATTTAATAGTTCATTGAATCTATCATTTTTTTAAAATAACAAAGATACCGAATTACAGTAAACATAAGCAATCAGCGAAACAAAAAAATGTATCTGGCTCAGAAATATGTATATTTATAAATTTATCAATCTATTACATATTTTACTATTAACTTTCACCACAATTACAGCAGCATAATATAGATGTGCCCGCCAGCAAGTTTTATGTAGATACCCTAAAATACAAACATTACATAACGTGTTGCTTAAGGCGGTAATCACAGTAACATTTAAACATACATCCTTTCGGCGAAAATTATTCCATGATACTAATTATTTCTTTAAGATAATGGCAAGGTAGATAAAAGTAGATACAGAAAAATATAAAGAGAATTGTACCCGAACCTCTGCTGTAAATGTTGATTGAAAATCGTTAATCGTTCGGCATCTTGTCAATGAAAGGGTAATTACGAGTAAACTAGCAACAGGCCTCGGCGGCTGTGAACACGAAGTTTGTAAGGCGCTACTCAAACAGAAGTGTAAGCCAGCTTCCGAAATTCATAATTGTGCAATAAGCCCGCTTCGGTCCTCTTATTCAAAATTAATTTTTTGTTAAACCTACAATATTGATTAATTCCTTTATCCTTGTGAGATCCTAAAAGAGGAGAATTATGAGGAATATTTCCTCAGATATACTATTAAAAATAAATATACAAAGTTCTACTATAAATGAGTATATTTTCAGTGATTGCGACACACTGAGGTCGTATGTGCCGAACAGCAATCGAAGATATTCACTAATTCATGCATATCGATCCACTTTCCTGGCAGTGACTTGCTTGACCCGTCTGTAAGACTGTCATTTCCCACGATCTCTTATTAAAACCAACAATTTGTTTTTGCATAGTTTATAATAATTTGAACTTTTAAAGGTTAACGGTAACACAAGGTATAGGTTAAAGGTAAAACATGTTCTGCTACGATTAGAACTAATTATTGCGAATTATCTGATGACATTTTATATCACCACGGTCATTGAAAAGACAGAAACTCTTCCCAAAACATCCTAAGATCTAGCGTACTGAATTAATAACCTCAGTGAATCTAGTACTCAATTTACTGTAGCTACGAGGTGCTACGGCGTAGCTCTTGGTACAACTCTACGCGTATATATGAAAATGTATTTAGCTATATGGTAATGCATATTTATGTAACATAGTATTTTATGTTTATTTTATATTTTATTTATATTGTTTGTTTTTTTATCAATAATTCTGTCCATACGAGACTTATTTTTCTAAATATGTTGTACTGTTATAATTAAAATGAATGACGGAGAAATTAGTGTAGTAATCATATTGATAAAATGAAATACATGAATCACGATGTTCCGCTAACATAACTTGTTTTCTGCGAGGATTTTCATTTTATAACAAGTTTGGAGCAGCAATTAGGGAATAAAGGGAATCCTCATTTTATTAAATGTGGGCAACAAAAGCCATAACAAGTAATACAAAGTGTTAGCCGTTGCCAACTTATAGCACACATTAAGTTCTCATACTTCAAGTGTGCCCGAACCTTTAAGTGTCCAGAACTCATTAAATATATTATATTTCGATCGTGTCTCAAATGAGATTCGTAATATTGACTTCGGCTTGGTTTCATTATATCTACTTAATGAATACTTCATTTGATCGATGAGCCGTCTCCAAATTTATAATAAATCTTCTCGGCTCGGTCTTCAGATTTTCGTAATTAAGCTATCACTAATAAAGTCTTGTTCTACTTACTGTCTGTAAGGGTTCATCGCAATTGAAATCCTTATTCATTAAAATCTCTTAAAGAACACTCTGAATAAAAGAAATCCTATTGCTACCTAATGCCTATATGATAAATTTAGTTTGTCTATTTTTCACAGCAAAAAGAAGCAATTAACACGAAGTTTTTCACAGTGATGGTTGCGGATATGTAGTGAGACAATTGCTTTTACTAAAAATAGAAAAATACATTTTCAGATAATACATAACAATTCACTATACACCATTAGATGGCTTAAGAATCATTAAATTTTATCTCAGAACAAGATATCTCGATCGATAATATCTCTACTTTTGTCATTAGAAGTCGAGTTTTAAGTATAAGTGGCATGTTAGACCCTTAAGACATAAAGACATATCGGGTCGACAAAAATTTGTCGTGGTTGTCATCACCACTGACATTGACAGCGCACCATTGACATCCTGAGGCTAAAATCGGTCCTGCTCTTCTATCGTTATTTGATATAATAAAAAATTTGTTTGCTTAGCGACTTCTCTTCTAAACTGCACATAAAAGGTGCCTCTTAAAAAAATATAAAAGAATCACTATTATGTCAGTATTATGACCCAAATGCTAACAAAAGCTGTAATCAAAACCTTTTGGACAAACAGCATAATATTTACATTACAAATTAATTTCTAGTTCCGTTCTCCTTTGTTTTTGATTTTTAAATAATACAATACCTACATATGTATACATAAAAGTAAAAAGCCCCGCGCCCCGGCCGTGGCAGTGCGCTAACTGATGAATATTTAAGGACACGTATCTGGCCATTTCCTAAACATTCATTTTATTCACAAATATTTTAAGAATTCTTATCTGGTAACTTACATAAATATTTATTATGGTTTTTATTAGACTAGCTTTTTCACGCTGTCCCACCTGATGGAGTATTGATATCTGTAATTATTTTTTAACAATAATAAGCGCTCATGGTCATGGAATTATGTATAGGTATTATAATATTGTCTTTTATTAACGCGAGTATCACACAGTCACGGGGAGACGTCACCCCATGACCACGGGTGCTGAAAAGCATCAGAAACGTCGGGATAAATAATTTAAACAATATAAATAATAAATCGCGTTTTAATCCGATATACAGTATTCTATTTAAATATAGGTATTATATTTCTACTTTCTCGCGGCCATATTCCAATAGTTCTCAGAAACTTTAAAAAAATCTAAGTGTAAAACGGTATCTTCTGAAAAATTTGGACGTTGCAGTCCTCGCGTCCTATGCGCGTAATAGATCACCCAGTTTCTTCTTCTAAGGTTTAAATACAACATTTAATGGTATTGCCTTACTGAGCACATTCTTAAGCTCTCATGATATCAATGTAATCACTCGTAGTAGTAACAGTAAAACGGCATTACCCGTTAATCCTGCACTCGTCAATCGGTCTAGTCGGGAGCCGTCCCGGTCAAATCCGGGACAATCCTAATGGCCTGGTAATGGCCAGGACGGAATCGAGACGATTACACCGGCTCAACAAAGACTTGTAATCGATTCTGAGTGGATTAGTAAATTAATTAAGCAACAACTTCACAAATTTCGTTAACAATATATAGATAAGGAGAATTATTCGTTTGTTTTTACTTTTTATAGGTTTAATTACTACGATCGATATCGGATCGGTATTTCAAAAGTAATATAGAAAGATTGTTCGAAACGCTCACGAAACGCTTACTTTTTTATTGTAACAAATATCAAATAACAAGCACACTTAATAGTAATGTATTCTACGAACCTTCTGAAAGAAAAAAAGTTTAAAGATACTTAATACTTATATAGTACAGAACTTCGTCCACGTAAGTCCAGCTTTAGCTTGCACATGACCAGTTCTTTTATTAGCTACGAAGCTGGAGCAACAAAACTGTAAGGGGAGGCTAATAATACTAGACTCATACGGCTCTCACAGATCAATATTGCACTATAAATATCTGACCAGAAGATCTGCCGCAAGAGCCACATCGCCTGACCCCTGACCTGCCCCGTCCACTTGACAATAACAGCGTCGTCAAATAGTTTCACTGAAGTGCAACAGCTCAAGTTAGCTTGGACACCTCGGTTGGATTTTTATAGAATATAGAGGATATCTTTACGTAATCCGTGACGTGGGGTTATTAATGAATTAAATAGTGGTTTTACCTTTCTATGGGCGGAATATAATTAGTACGGCTAGTGTACGGTAAGTGTAGAGTGCGATATACTCACATCCAATACCTATGTATAGAAATATAATATCTAATTTTTTTTATACATCTATACTAATATAAGAGAAAAGATTTGATTTAACTCAAAAACTACTAGACCGATTTTAAAAATTCTTTCACCAATAGAAAGCTACATTTTTTCGTGGGACGGATCACTAGTCAATTATAAATAATATTTATATATTCATCCTAAGCACAATATATTAAAATATTTAAGTAAAATTCAGCACTTTCATTCAGCAAATTGACTAGCCTACTAGAATACTACAAGACTAATAAACTATTATTTATTAACTATTGATCAGTCTCTTTTTATAAACATTATGTTTTATATGTTTTCTCCATAAAAAAGAAGCCTGATTATGTATATAATCTTGAGATACGTCTATAATATTAAAAGACAATTCTTTAATACAAAGAATTACTAATTATATTGTATATCACGTTAAAATGTAAATAGCGTTTGGTTTATCGCTCACATTGAGTGGGAAAGCGAACACTCGTCGCCAGCAGATGCTGATAATGTACCGTTAAGGCCATACATACGTCCAGCATTTTCGAAATATCGATTTTATATTTTTTACAGATTATTATTATCTATAGTCTAATCGATTGTAAAAATTTCTTATAGATCGAAAGTTATTATAGAAACCGTGACTGCCCAACGTCTTATTTCCAGAACAACTCGTCGATTGGAAAAAAATAAACAGCAACAATTGTTTTCTGACGATTTCTGAAATGAGATTTTTTACGTTTGTACGTTTGTACGTGAAATATATTTTTTTATAAAGTTTGAATTATGACGATGTCTAAAAATTATTTTTATTGTTCTATCTTTTATATAACAGTTTTTCTTTTAGCGCGTTTTAGGTGTTGCTGGGCGTATGTAAGGCCTTAAGTTCCTTCACACAAATATAGTTTATTTAAAACGTTTTTAGTCCGACAGTTGGCGCTGTGCGGTCTGCTCGCGAGGAGTTGATGATAAACAGATTAATTTGTTTAACTGGGCGATACCGTGTAGCTCGAGCGTCAATATTGGAGCGTTCTCTTTAATTACTCAACTTGTAAATGTTTACAAACTAGGTATGTAAAACTAATATAAACGATATCGTTTTTAAATCGTACCTCATTACAAACTACACAAACTTACTATAAAATAGCGAATCATTTCTTGGATTACATCAAATTTATTTATTCTGCATTGGTTATTAAACACGTTAAAATCTCAAATGCGGCTAGATACTAGACTCTTCTGCCGGGCGGCATGACCGCCACGAGATATCTCGCGGAGGAGAGTAGACAAACTAAGATGTAAGATATCTCGATATATTACATCTCGACATCGACAATTTTGATAGAATATATATCTCGATCGACAAATAAAACTCGATTTTTAATATCAAAAATAGATATAAGTGTAATTGTCATGTTAGATCCGAAAGAAATAAAGAGATAATCGATTAAAACACGAGAAAACGGTCGACAAAATTTTGTCGCGGTTGTCATGCAAGGCCGGCTGGTCTTGTGGACGTGGAGATGTAGGAATTTGTTCATTGATTACTTACATTATTAATTATAAAGTATTTAGAATAAAATGGATTATTAGATTTATATTATTGCAATCTAAAAGAGATAAGAAAAAATCATTGGAAGAAGTACACATCCATATTATTTCTTGAATATTCCACTTACCTTTCCGATTCGGTAACTACATATACTTACGTATATTGTACACAATAGAGAATCTATTGAGATTTTTAAATATCCATCCTATAGAGTTAAATAACGTAGATGGTGGAAGTTATCGAGTTTTGAAATAGAACTCTAAAAAATAGTAATTTACAAAAACAAGAGCCTCAGGATTTTGGATAATTCAACAAAATTCCGAGAATCACATAGACGAAGTGTCGGGCAAATGCAAGTCAACAATAAAAAATTAACAATCGCCGATCGTGAATTTTATTAACAGAATGAGGTAGTTATTATAAAACAATGAGTGAAATTATTTCTACGTTTCTCTTCGTTCAACAATAGTTTAACCATTTTATTTGTTTTCAACTGCACAAACAAAAGCTTTGCATTACAAAACATCCTTTATTCTTTGAAAGCCTTATTTTGCTGTTTAACTTTGCTTCTTTTTAAATCACTGATGTAACTGTGTTAATACTTTTTAGTCTTAATTCTAACAATTTTTATGAGGAATTGAGCCACGGTCTTGCAGTCTAAGTACTCGCTGATTTTATAGCTTTCTATATAATTTTTAAAATCGTTTTTTTAGATCCAGAGATTACCTCCTATAATCTCACAAACTCGCATATTTTACCTCTTTATAATATTAGTAGAGATTACTGATTAGAACTCGATCCCTTCAAGAATATGATCTAACCGGGATAGCATTGTCGTTAAACTATAATGATAAAGAATTTATAGTGTTAGTTATAATTTTCAGTCTAAGTTTAGGATTCATTCATAAATTACGTCACACGTATAGGGGGGAAGGGATCAACGAAGTGTGACATTATGTAACAAGTCCTATGTTTCATGATGTCACATGACAATATTTAAAGTATTAGAACGCGATACTTTAACTGTATAGGTACGTAAAATATTAAAAATTGCCTACTCTCTCTTTAACCAACGAGGTAATAAATAGGACCAAATGTGACAAGGTCCCCCATCTTGAAAAAATCTTTGGATATGTAAAGTGTATAAACATTCATTATATTATCGAAAGCTGAAGCCAGTGCCAGTGTACATCAGTAGCGCTAACACCAATTTTGCTTCTAAAACTTTAAAACAACAAAATCACTTTATTTAATGAATAGACAAATATTCACTTAAGGATTTGGTGTGTATGTGTGTGTGTGTTGTTTCAGATGCGCTTTGTGGCCGCGCTGTGTGTGTCCGCTCTCGCGACGCTCGCCGCCGCCGCCGCTCAGACACACGACGCACAACCACAGGTAGCAATATAGACAAACTAGCCGTCCCCGCCCGCCCGCTTCGCTGGGCGAATTGTAAAGGATAGACGAATATGAACTATCCACATAAATTTGAAAAAAAATGGTAAAGGGTTGATGGAATTCAAAAAATTAATATCCTAAAACCTTCTACAATTAATTCCGCGTCGAATGGTGTTGGTATCATGCCGATCGGTCCAGTAGTTTTCAAGTTTATCGATAACAAAGAAAAAAAAAGTTGCTTATATATATAGTAGATAGATAACTTGGCCATTGCTTGATGTCGACGAAATCCCTTTTCACCATATGTACATACTAAGTTGATTTCCCGTCTTTAAGGACAACAGCCAAAATAGTCGAGCTTTATAAAACTTAGATATAACATATGTATGATCTCTAATAGGTATTGTTAAAATTCTTTGACGCTGATAGTTTACCATGAAACTAGTGGGGATTGGGGTGAGATACGTTTCTTTGTAATAAATTATATTCCTATATTTTTAGCGGCACGTAAGTATTTAATTTCCTGTATACACATTCATAGAAGGTGTACGTTTGTCTTCGAGTCAAATTAGGAAGACTTAATTCATATCGACCACTGAACCGTGGCTTATAATAACCTTCATTAAATCCTTATAATTTAGACAAACGTGATGAACAGATTATTTTAAACAATTACTGTCAGGACCATGTGTCCACCCCCCATTCCCCTGTCCTCCGCGACTCTCCGCCACGATGTGTCTGGAATGAACAACGTTGTTATCGCCACTTATTTCGCGTCATCTTCACACGCGCCGCAAATCTCTGAGAAATTATGAAAGGAACTCTTCTTCTAAATCACAAAACCCCCGTCAACGAGGTATTTGGGTACCTGTGGTTTTGTTCAAGTCGAATTGCCTGTCATTGTCCCTGTGCCTAGGGATATAGCAATACCTCCGTCAATATTAATCAAACGAATCAGGACAAAGGGACTGCTCCTTTTTCTACAAAATTCAGCCAATGATAATTCAAATTTAAATAGTCGAATGTTTTGCCTAATGCTATCGATGAATTTGCGAAATATACCATTTACATTTCGCAACATTCATCCCATTTTAGATTTAATTATTATGGGAAGCTATTCAATTTCAGTCACGCACCTCCCCTCAATATTTGGGGTAACCTGAAAAAATATTTCTAAAGCACCGTATTTCTAAATATATGATGCACAACATAATATTATTTGCTTATTGCACAGTTTATTGGATATATGAAGATATAATATACAAAGAGTAAAAATCTTTAGAGGACAGCTCCCTAGAAAGCAGCGTGCTCTATTAGATTTGTAGCTCTTTGTACTCCACTGACCCCTTTACTGTTCTGTCAACTGTGACTTTTGTTTAGTGCAATATGCTCCTAACATAGATTTAGTAAGCAGTTTGAAACAATATATGAATAATCCGTTTGGACCGCAATACTAACGATAATTCTTAAAAACTAAGAATTTTGAATAAATCGTTATAAAATCTACCTTAGCATTACGGTCATAGATATTCAAATCAGACAGCTGTCACCTTTTAGTCTGCCCGTGACCATGAGTGCAGGAAAGAATCCGATACGTTGGGATAAATAATATAAATAATAAATCTTGTTATAATCTGGTATAAAGTATTTTATTATAATTGTATAGTATTTTAAACAAAATCTATTTCAATATAAATCATTCAAAAATAGGCGAGTACTATCTGTACAATGTGACTTCACCTGGTTGCATAACTTTATGTTCAAAAAAAGGGTAATATTAAAACGTTTCTACGGAATACATAAACATGAAGCGAAGCGCGTATAAATCAGTGTCGTTAAACAATTTTCCCGCCATTCCGGCAGCTTCCCGAGATCGTCTCTTATGATATTAGCCCAGTTCCCTTCTCTCTGACCCCTCTCGCCCCCTCTGGCCCTCTCTGGCCCACAACGTGCCCTTATTCTAATAACACTTCATGGACTGTTAATTTTACGGATACACTCGGGCACTTAGTTAAAATGACGAAAGCTGTAAAATATAAACTCTTCTCTTAAATTTGAATACTTTTTATAACTTATTTGAAACTTGTAAAGAAAATACATTAAACGACTAATTTAGGATTCATAATAATTACTTTTCTATTATATTTTTAAACACTAAAATGCTAATTCTAATATTTTTTACGAGTATTTTATCGGTACTCGTAAAAAATATTAGTATTAACGATATCGCATAATAATTATATTTTGTTATTTTTAAAAACGAAACGATTCCGTGGATAAATCTAAGTAGATTTGTGTTCAAGTGAACACTCAACATTTGCCAAGCCACAAATCGCTACTACTCAACTTCTCAACTCAACATGCACTCAAAATATCGTTATCATGCTCAGAAGAACACTTTTGATTTTTTAATATCTATAGATACATTTAAAGACAACAGATTGTATGTAACTAATGATATCCTGTTACTATTAAAATGCATGTAACTATTTATAATAAAAAATAATAAGTTCCATATTTTTATAAAAAATATAGAACTTTTTAATTAAAACTTTATGATTTAAAAGAAAAACAAAACTTCGACCAGTAGAGGATTTTCGTCAAGGACATAAAAGGCGAATCTCTTTCAATAAAATTCAGTACCGTCTAAAAGCGTCCACAAAGTAAACTGATTAACATTCCCGATGAAAACAATTTAATTGAATAACAACTTGAGAGTCGTCTCACGCATCGCTGCCTCCTCGGTTTTTGTACAAACTATTCTTTCCAATACCGCGCTCAGACATCTAATCTCAATGTAATGATAGAATAATCTCGGTTTAATCAAAAACCTTTCTGATTAGCTGACGGACAGTCCGGACGGTAACTGAATACATTAATTACAGCAGCTACTTGATGTATTTTTATCTGCTTTAAGGTAGGTGCTGTGAGATGCCGTGGTGATGGGAAACCCACAGATAATAAGTGAATCGCATCTAATAATATATCTTCTTATTACTAAGAAAGTGATACTCAAGGGATAAGCGTTGGCGAACTTATGAAATATATTGGGAAAAATGTGTAGTAGGAAAAGGGAAATAAATTTTTTACTTTATTTTACTGTACTATTATATTTGTAAAGTTCCCTGAGCTCCCCTTTTTAAAAAAAAATTCCTATCAAATGTTTGCGAGACTTTTATAAGCTTTCAATAATCTCCTTACTTCTGTATTTTGTCCTTTATTATAGAGTTTATTATTTATCCAACAGACTGACAATGAAATACAGTTAACAGAAGAGGACAAACGTGCTTGGACTAGTTTACACGGCGGTTGGGGCAAACGGGCTTGGCAAGACTTGAACTCAGCCTGGGGCAAGAGAGCGTGGGAAGACCTCAACTCCGCGTGGGGCAAACGCGCCTGGCAAGATCTGAACACCGCGTGGGGAAAGCGAGGGTGGCAGGACCTTAACTCTGCGTGGGGTAAAAGGGGATGGCAAGATCTTAACTCCGCATGGGGAAAACGAGGATGGCAGGATTTGAACGGTGCTTGGGGCAAGCGGGCTTGGACTGATATGTCTCAGCACCCGTGGGGAAAGCGTGCGTGGCAGGACCTTAACACCGCATGGGGCAAACGTGGTTGGCAAGACATGAGCTCGGCTTGGGGCAAGCGTGGTTGGCAAGACATGAGCTCGGCTTGGGGCAAGCGTACACCTGTGAGTATCGCATTACAAAACTTTCAAATAATATTGTCTTTGAGTAACGCGAGTATCGCACATTATAATATAAAATTACCCGTTTTACGTGATTTATTTTTTTAAATTAAAATGACTTGAGACTTTCTAAAACCTAAGGTAATATAAATTATTTAAAAAATGAGACGACACTAATAGTCAATATTACCATAATATAGAAAATTACAGCAAATATCAACTCCATAGAAATAGATGACGTTAATATGGCAACTTTGTGGTAATTCAAATCAGACAACTGTCATCATTCAGTCTGCTCGTGACCACGGTTGCTGAAACCCCTTGGTTGTGAACGTCGTACCTAAATACTTCAGATACATTGCCTGATATCAAAGTTTACTAATAGCTACGATAAAACTAACTATAACAAAGTGAAATTAAAATCCAATTTTATTTTCCAATTCAGTTACTTAAATTCTCGCCATTCATTTACATACTATACAAATATTTAAAAAGTTTAAATGACGCACATATTGTTAAATGTAAGCAGAACAACTGGGCGAACCTGCACGGCGCGTGGGGCAAGCGCTCGTCGGAGCCCGACTACGAAGACTACGAGATCATCGCAGACCGGGTCCTGCCTCTACAGCAGTTGCAGCAGGTATTCAGGCACAGGCTCTGTCATGTTCACATCACGAACGAGCTCCAGATCTTACCTTATCTTCCGATATAGTTGACGATCGCGATATATTTATAGATCATATTTGTAAATTTCTTCATTCACTCATAATTCGAAGTTCTGACGGATTTACACTAATATTTTTTAAATACTAGCTTTAACCTTTCTTTAGTTTACAATATTAAAGAGAGATAATTTTAAGTACCACCATCACCACTTACCATAATGTTGGATAGTAGTCAAACAATTATAATTAGGTTGACTAAAAAGTACCTAAAGTACTAATAGTAGTTTTAACTACCATCTCGGTATTTCACCGAAAGGCAACAAAATAGTTATATTTCTCAAAATCAAATAAAAATTCGAGACTTAACCAGCTAGCTTGCAGAGAACAAGTAGGTCGACAGCGCATCATTGACTATCTTCTGTGGCTGAGGTATCACCTACCATCAAGTGAACCTTATGCTCTTCTGTCAATATTTGACATAAAAAAATATATAACAGTCACTAAAGATTCCATTTGTTATCCCAGTTTGAAGCCGACCAGCAAGCGCTAGCTGAGACTCCGGAGAAGAAGGCGTGGTCGTCCCTGCATGGCGCGTGGGGCAAGCGACCCGTCAAGCAGGCGCAGTACAACAATGGTAACATTCTCTTCCTAAACGAATCAGAAAATGCCTCAAAATAACCAATACTGAATCAGTGGGAAAGTGTTTAAATTTTAATTTAGAACAATTTAAAAAATAAGATTATAAATAATAATAGAGACGATGTACTGAAACTGATGGTGAGGTTGTAACAATAATAATAAAAAAATAGTCATCTAAGTACTGTTAATTACCATATTTTTGGAAATGTTAAAAGTCTACAATAAGTAGTTATTGCCGTAACAAAACCCAATTTTGTACTTTTTACCAAATGTCACATGTCCAAATTATATAATAATTGAATCTAGAATTCTGCTTTAAAATACCGTAATTATTATTTGGCACAGATAGTCTGCGACAGCACAGCTGAAAGCAGACGCCTCGTGTTCCGTGTGAAATATGTATATTTAAAACGTTTACAGTTCCCAATATAAAGCCGAAGTTGGTCGAAATGACAATAGAATCGTCACAGAGAAAACTACACGATTCTGAGAATTACCGAAGTGAATACAGAATATTTAAAAATACTTTTTCAATGAAATTGTCATTACGATTCCCACAAGTAGCTACTGATATATTATGAGACAAATAAAATTAATGTCCAGAATGTCCGTGTACAGAATCTAACTTTAAATAAAACATTTTTTACATCACACACAGACATTCACATGTGATCAGAACATTTAATCATTTTTTATTTAATAATCCGTTTTATGTTTTGTTGTTTCTTTTCTGAGGTTTCATACGATTCGAAATCTAGATTAATGAATGTTATTAAAGTCCGGCGCAATCTGTGAACAGAAACTGAATTTCAAAGTGTAATATGAAAGAAATTCGTTGGAAAAGTGCAATAATTCCCGCTGGAGATAAATTAGCGCGAGTCGGGATTTATTCGCTTATTCGCTGCGATCCGGGATTAATTACTCTGCTATCACTCAGCGCGACATTTTGCAATGGAACTCCTTACTCCTTAGACTCAGACAAAACATTATAATTAAGGTGTACACTACTGAGCTATATATAATTATTCTATGAATACTTGAACAAAAGGTTCTTGCAAGTTTAATTAGAAAATAAAGACTCCTTTCATGTTGAACCGAATAGCTAAGCGAAATAAAAACTCGAATATATGATACACTTTTTAAATTCAATATATCATGTCAATTATATCTGAAACATATTGATATTTCACTTCTTTTGATAAAACACGGAAGACTTATAAAACATTTATAATATCAAATAAAACTTTTAAAACTCAACAGAGTCAGAATTCAGTCTACCTTACGTCCAAGCCGAAACACTCACTCGTTAAGAATAAACAAGGACTTCTTCATATTATCATAACATAGAACAATGTAACTAGATCGTTAAATTTTACATAATTATAAATATAACATAAGAGTGAACCACAGGAGCATATTACTGGAAGCGCGAACCTGGCTGGACTAACCTGAGGGGCATGTGGGGCAAACGTGCGGAGCCCCCCTCGCACAGCGACCACGGTAACACCGCCCCACTGTTCAGTACTCTCTACTGTGCCTGTACCACTAGATGTGTTTAGAGCACTTTGCACTTCGTTCTGACTCCAGCACTTAGAATAGCTCTGCACTTAGATCGTCACCAAACAGTAGTCGATGTCTGTAGCACACATCACCTTCCAACTTCCACCTTCAAACTCTAGCACTTAGACTGCCTTCGATTTCTTCACAAAGGACTTCACTTTGAATAATAGTGTCGTTGGATTCCTCAATTCAACATCATTTCATTTAGTTGTCACCCAAAGAGTTTCACTTAGGAGTTCGTTTTCACTGTAGTAATATATCATTATTTCTTCGCTGTTTCTGTATCATACCGTTCTTCAAGTAGTTTTTCATATCATTATAAGTAAAAGATTTTATAGTTAGCACTGTTTTTATCTTGCATCTTCCTCTTTACACGCCATTTTTCAACTGCAATCTTATAGTTGACTGTGTTGTTTAAATGTTATATTATATGACTATATATAGGATATAGAGTTCACTTCCGTCGGGGTTTTTGGCAGCATGCTCTGCGATCCCAGAAACCTCATATCGGCGGATCTGAGGGTCAAGAGGGGTTTAGTGGGTTTCGCCGGGCTTTCTGACTAGCAGTATCACCGGGTGAGCTTGAGTCCCACACTCCCCCCGCATAACATCTCGTGGGAGGTACCCAGTGCGTAAATGCATTCCCCTCTTTAAAAAAAAAGATATAGAGTTCACTTATGATCGTCAATATAATATACATAATTTGAACAATAATCATTTAACTGCAAACGTCCTATTGTCACAAACAACATCAAAAGAGAAAAATATAATTTAAAATAAGTTTCCTAAAAATTATTAAAAATATCTTTTATATAGTCTTTTTAAAACGACTTTCTGGCAAATCTAGAATATTCTGCGGAATTTCATTATATGTTATCTATTAAATCAGTTAAATTTAATGTCACGCGCCTCTCGCTGATGATGTTTATTAGATTAGACTTTAAACGTCCATAACGATGTGCCGTCAACTGAACGTTTACAAAATAAATACGGAGGGATCGTTAGATGTCGAATGTGTTGTTGACACGGCGAGGGGGAATCACGAGTTGTCGACATCGGCCAGTGCGTAGCTTATCTCAAAGGTAAATATCTAAACTGCTAACTTTGTATGAAACGCAACCCGCCTTCAATCAAAAAGGTTTCTCTATGTTGAAATGTACGGCTAAAGTGAGGTTAACGTTATGCGTTGAAAATGCGTAGTTCAATATCAACTTATTTACTATTTCGACAAAGTAAAGCATACTAAATTAATGGCACTATCTGAATAAGCAGATTAATAATACGAATCAAAACATTTAGTTGTATATCTAATTTTCAACAAAGTCTTATAAATATTATATTATGAAAGTAGCCGTTTGACTAAACGGCCCAGACGGCTCTGTGATTGGCCAGCGTCATTGCTGGTAAATTTGAAAACAGTAATGTGGACTTAACAATACAAGTGTTATTTATATAATTACAATAAACATAAGTCAATTATATCTATATAATATAACCATAATTAGTAACATTAATTATGGAAATCAAAATACTTAATAATATATCACATGAACAACAAACTTATCCTCGTGGTAATAATTAGCGGAAATGAGGTCCCGTTGTATTGATACGATAGAAAAACATTCAAATATTACATTAAAATATTAATTTTTCAGTTTTTAAATAATAAAAATGCAGTAAAAATACATAATTCATTATACAACTTTAGAAACCCTAACAGCAGTCAATTGCATATTGATACTTAGCTAATGCTTGAAGAATTAACACTAAACGCCAAACCTCAGGGTTTAGAAGTTTTTATATTAACCTAAATATTCGTTACCCAGCTAAAGGCCTATATACAGGGCTGTGTAGATGTGTATAATATGAAGAAGAGAAGCCGATATATTTGGCTTGAGCTTACGTCGTGTCGGCAATCTCAATACTCAACACTTCGATATCACAATTTACACGAGCACGTGTTCTCCTTGCGATATCGCTATATATACGTATACCCCCTAATTTAAAATCGAACAAGACCCTTATCAGCCTTGTAGAACTGTTTGGGACTGATTCTTGTATAATATGTTACTGCTAATAGGTTTTTCATCATTATAATACACCTAAATGTGCTTACGAGTCACTACCAGGTTACCATAACAGGTTAAGGAGTTAAAGTGGATGACCAAATACAATCGATATATACCAAATACAGTAATGTATAAATAGGCACACTTAGTAGGTCAGTAGGATCGCTTATCAACGTCTCAGCCTGAGCCCCTCCGACACCCGTGCGAGTGCACTTGACAGCCTCACACACGTGTTTGATTTACACAACAACCTCTTAGCCGTCTTAGACAAGAGCTACTATACCTATCTATAATATTAGCCTGTATACCCACAAATGTGAATGGAAGAGAGAGAATAGTCAAATATAAAGTATTAATTATACATACATATAGTAATTCGTCATCATTCGGGATCATCACAACTATACCTAACATGTTTATACTATTTATTGTAATTATATTATTAATTGTGTAGTTACTTCAAATATTAATGAGATATCAATCAATGTATGAATATATAAATCCGCCATACGTATGTTCCTCCTATCAAATAAGTATTTGTTGGTTGTTCAATATCTGATATGAAAACAAAATCTAACTCATTTGTTGGTAAGTGAATGTCTGGAAATATTGACAAAGTGTATTGCAGATACTTAACCTTGGAATTTAAGAAGTTTTATGTTCACAAAAGCATATTATTTTAGCCCGTGTATCCATAGTCTAAACATTCTAACATTGTATGATCTAGCGAATCAATTCAATATCTTTAAGTGTACCTTTTTATGTTGATATAAAACCTATAGTTAAACTTAAGTAAGAGCAGCAAGTACATTGAACGGTATATAATGACTGGACTTTCCATTATTTCCATTTTCCATGTAATTACAACACATACGTTATTAGATGTAATGGGTGCTCTTTATAACATTATTTTTGTAATAAACACATCTGCTACTCGTCTCGTATATATACATATACAAAAGTACTCATTAATCACGCTCGTCGACCCGAATTCTAAGCATTCGTGGTAATGACGTTAATTATAATAAAAATAAACCGGCATTAAATCAAAACTCCTATTCAGTATAATGAGAGGAATGTGTTAATTTGCACAATAAAAGTTAATTATTCTGATGGAGCAGTGGTCCACAGTCTGTTGGCCGCTGAGACTCAGGGCCAGACTAATTCCGCCGTCGTAGATTGTTCTCAAATACTTATGACAATTTTTGAACAATTAATTTATTTAACGTTTAACTTAATCTGAAATAGTCTATTCTTTCTGGAAGTATTCTGTTTGCAGACATCATAAGGCATTTCTATGTATACCTATTTTAACTAGTTTCTTTTTTCACCACGACTTCATCTGCGTGGATCTCAGAACTCACAATATTATTTCAATAATAACTTTACCGTCACAAAAATAAGAGACATTGAACCGAACATAAAATAAATGACTAAAGAAGCGCCTTTAGCGGAAACCAATGACAGAGTTACTATCAAATTTTAAATATTTTATTATTAAGCAATCTTTTATACCAATATATAATAAATAGTGGTGAACCGCATCAATATTCATTGTGGATAGTAAGTTTATATTCTACCATTTACTAACATTTTTAAACGAGGAATAGTTTTTTAAAAAATCTAGTAAACTTCAGTTTTTAATCGGTGAAATACCGGCATTACTGCAAGTTGTATGCACTGCGGGCGGTAGTGGGCTGCTGCCGGGAGGCACTCGCAAGTCTGCAGTTTGTGGGAATTGAAAATCTACTTCAAACTCCTTATTGGATAACTCATTTCCGCAATTCTGAAGCTAGCTGTAAACTTAATTTAAAGTCTGCTAATTTCATGTACTTCTTCACTTGATAGAGCAATATGTTTAGCTTGGCAGATATCAAAAGAGATGAGACGATGTGTATTAACTATTTAAAGAAGAGAGTCAGTCGCAGCCACTACGCTACGGTGTAGCTACACTACAACTAAGTCGTAGCAAGAGAGCTACGTAAAATTATTTACGCAATAGCCTGTCGATTGCTACAATTCTCAATTTTAAACCTTTTTACGAATAATGTACAAAGCTAATGGTCATATGCTGAGATTACACATATTTAGCACTTGATACATATTCATAACTCTATATCGGAAGCGACTCATTGGCAACACATCTTAGAATCGTTAATATAATAGGGTTCGAGCCGACCGAGTGGCAATGAGGGGTTCTTAATGAGGCCTGACAACGCATGATAATGTTTATATACTCGCCTATAGCAACTAAGCACTAGGATTAGTTAACGTTACAAGTGTATAATGTACTAAGACTACAATATATTTTGCTGACGTCCTTTACATGAAGTATAATCTTCAACCACAAAATAATTGCACTGACAATATTTAAGATGTTAATTTCCGTATAGGAATACATCAATAATAATAATATACAGTCAGCTAAAAAGCAGCTTAGTAGTAATTTGTTACCAACTTATTAGTTTCATATCGAAGTGTTGTTTTGTACAACATATAGGAGCAGTGAGGCAACCCGGAGCTCACAGTATGAGCTCAAATCACCACATATGTATAGCCAATGATGCGTGGAGCAGCCATCTCTACCAACCGCCTAAATCTGAATATATTAAATACTAGCTATGCTTTGCGTATTCTTCCAACGTATATTTAATAGTTTATTTTTTATTTAATGTTTTTGTAAGAATGAAGTTGCTAGCTAACTCATTAAGTTGCCAATGAAAGTATCAGCGATTTCAGAAGCTCATTAGGACAGTCAAAACGTATTTTTGGGTTTTTGTAACGTGTAATTTAATAGACAAATCTTCGCTCTTTGTGTATTATTTAGTATGGAAATATTATTATTTAGTATGCCATACACATGTCTCTTGAGAGAGAGATGGAAACAAGTTACTGTCGATTTTGCAGAGTCATCATAAGAGTTACTTGATGTTTGCATTAAACTATGTCGAAATTATTGACTAATAACGCTCATACTTGTATTTAGAACGCAATAACATTGGCGTAGATTATATCTTCATGTAAATATTTGACGCTTTATTTATTGTATATAATATATAGTTAATCTTAGTTTAGAATTTTTTTATTCTATTCTGGTCTATTTAAATGTAAATATTATTATTATTAATCCTGTGTTACAACTTGTTCTGTAAGTCATTATTGTTTTTGAAAAAAATAAATAAAATAGAAACGCGACATTGAGATTTCAAACAATTTGTGTTCTAATATATGTACACGTCTATTTGCAGAAAACGCGACAGGAGACGACGCCTGAGCACGAGGACACTTGTAATATACGAAACGCAGTCATATCTCGGAATAAATATGTTTTATATCTCACTTAAACTGTGTACGGTAGATATTTGTTTTATACGTTGGCGGTATTAGTTCCTGTTATAAATATATTTTATTTGAAGATTGTTAAACTCAGAAATAAATAATAATTTCATCAATTATATGCGATACATGTTTAAAAAAACTATACTTATTCCATTTCCTCATTCTGAATCTTACCATTACATATTACCATCTAATTCATAAAATGTCACCTTCTAGTTAATTGAATACTATATAAATTGAGGATATTATACGCTTAGCTGTAAGTTGATCGGGTCGGTGTAAGTTAATAAATGATGTAATTACTAATTGTATTTTACTAGTGATGTTGATGTAAATGGCTTTACGAGTTGTCCAATAAACATTTATTCGAAGCCGACATTTGTTTTATTTTGACAAAACACCCCCACTTTTGTCAGCAATTAGCTCATTAAACTCTTTGCGAGTTGAATTTAAACATTTAATTCTTATACTGTAGCTCACACTAAAAACATAGAATATATAAAATATAACGGTTTATATGAAGTAATCTGTAGCATTACTTGTGTAACTGTATGGTTATTTGAAATAGCTGTCACCATTATAAAATAGTAATATATACAATAAAAATGTTAACTTATATACCATATATACAAAAAAATATTTTACTCGCTGATAATGTAAAAGAATGTTGTATTGGTGAAAGAATTTTTGAAATCGGTCCATTATTTTTTGAGTTAAATCGAAACAAACAAACCAATCCTCTTTATAATATTAGTATAGATAAACGAGTGTGTAATGGCGCTACATAGGTAATTTGTCTAGATATTATTTAAAAAAAAATAACAAATTCAAGCTCATGTATACCAGGAGGCAATATTAAATATGTGTATGTGAACTGAAAGAAACAACTAGAGTTGACTTTCAGTCTTCAGAGCAGTAAATTCACAAATTTCATCCGTTACTGTTCTACCAGCGTGTCACATGTCTTGCCGCCTGAGCAGTTCTCGACGTTCAGTTACTGTACTAAAAGAAGTATTAAAATCTGAAACCTTTCAAGTTCTATGAAATATAAATACAATTTTATTTAAAAAAAAACTTATAAACACAAATGCGAAAGTTAACCTATGACAATATCTTCATACGAACCAGTGATCTACATCTTCTCATATGAATTCCAAATTATCTCGTGGAATGAACGAACATGTAATTATTACGGTTAAGAATCCATTTCTCATTATTTCCACGTATTCCCGTATTGACACTACACCGCCTACGGCAAAGACTCTCTTGATGTCCCTTACTTTACATAGGTATTTGGCGTATTAATATCTATTATATTCCTACAGTCTGTCAGTCAGTCACACCGCATTGTGATGTCTCAGATACTTTTAGCTGTGCCTGTTTTACTGATTACTTTCCTTTAAGGCAAAGAGGTTATCAGTTTCCCTAGTAATCGAACCCGGAACATCTGATGCCAAATACACTGTACATATAGCACTTATCCACGGTGATACAAGAACACACCTAATAAGATACTCGTAATATAGTAAGTAGGTTCAGTATCATTTTATGCTAAATTATACGCGATGATGGAGCACTGTGGACGCCCTCTGCCTCACCTAGGGTTTGAGGACTTTTAGTAAAATCACCGACTAAAGTGGCTTAACGGTTTGTTTCGTTTTATGTATAAAACTAGTTCAAAGTTAAAAAAAGAAGTCTTATTATTCTGGGATCGAATCTTTCCACGCTAATTAAATTCAAATACACGCCTTTCTATTATACATTTCGTGAGACTAAAACAGATAACCCTCACCTGCTCTACTCACATGTGACAGCAATTTGTATCGTTTGAGCGACAACAGCCGCGTCAGAGTGACGATGAAATATGAACTGTTTTATTGCCCTTAATAAGCGCCGAACTCACTACCCGTCCACCTGTCGACGTTGACGATCTTATCAAGTTGCCAGAGTAAACGCGATGAGTGAAGCTTTAAAAAAACTAAATACAATAATAATATGTAGTATCCCCTCGCCGTCTCGCTCGATGCGCTGCGTGGAGCCACATCGGCGCATTGGCGTGTATTTTTTGGTTATATTGATATTTTTAATTTCGTAATATCTTTTGAATGGAATATCCGATTTCAATATTTCAAAAAGTAATCAATAGGTATTGAAACAGTCTTAAATACGAAGTTTATTTGGATAAGAATTAATACAAAGGTATGAATAGCGTGGTCTGATTTTAATCGGAATTTCAATCAACTTTTTAAATGTAAAAAAGGAGTAACATAACTACAATAGTTAGACATATTATGGTCTCGCGATGTTTTTTGTAAATTTATATGTTTTATAATATTGTAGAACTTTTTTTTGTTCTATTATAGTAAAACCACCAGTGTACAGTATCCAAACGTATATTTGCATCTTCAATACAGATTTGACTTCTCGGACATGAATATATTCAACTACCAACACGTGTACAATTTCTTAAAATATCGATATTCACTTTGTATAGACGTTAATACATCACGAGATTACGAACAGTATAACTAGGACTTTACTGGAGCACGACTGTAGACAGAATGCCCGTTTTCTAATAATTTTGCTTAACAGCTTGACATTAGACGACACTCTCTCAATATTGAATGAATGAAAGGAACGAATGACGTGAGTGAACACGTGACGAGTGAACTGTCAAATAAATTGAATGACTGATATTACTTCCACAGTAAGAACAATTGAACATCTGAATTAAATATACTTTAAAGTATCGATACAATATGTAAACTCATTATAATTAATATAAATTATTTCAATTTTTAATACTAAATTTGATTACAATATACAATTTTGCCTTTTAAATTAACGAATCACAACACTCGGCCATCCACAAGCGTGCTATCTCCGGAGCACGCAAAATCACAACACTCATTGAGCACATTTTATCAAAATCAAAAGTTTTGTATTTATCTTATGAAACGTCTAGTTGCACGGTTCCAAAAAGTGGGTCTCATGGAGAAGAACCGGCAAGAAACTCCATGGATACTCTTTTCAATAATGGTTTAGCTTACAAAGTCTCGGTTACAATAGTAATAATCGGCTGAGAATTTTATATAATGCAAGGTATACAGAGATTCTATACAATGCAAAAGAAATCTTATACGATTTACCATCTTATCCTCTATAATTACAATGAAATCTAGATAAGTATCTACTAATGGTTAAATACATTTATTTCTCTCAAAAAATAATACAATTTCACTTACACGAGAAATAATTAATTAAATAACTTCTTTTTTAATTTTTTTTTAACTCGGAAACTAGAACATACAAACAAATTAAATTCACAATTAATATTCACAATATCAATCTCAAAGATACTTTGTTACATAAAATTATTTATTATTATAACATAGAAAGTTAGACGATAAAAATTGCTTATAATACATAAATTGGAATACATTATTTATTAAAAATGATATGGTAAATAAATAATGTTACAGTACTACTTATAGCTACATTAAACATTCTAGCATTTCTATTTATGCATTTGTAATCGCGCAATGGACGTATTAAAGATAATTATTTCCTTTAATTAACAAATATTAATCACATCTTACAATTTTGAACACTGATTTAACCACAATTAAATAATTGCCCACGAAAGTATATCGATTGTCTCTGAAATAAGTGATTCGTCGTATTCTTGGTGCATGTGTGACTTTCTTAAGAAAAGTCCTGATGTATGATGGCCGCTCCGCCACCATCGTTTTGACGCTTCACTAGAGTGCCGTCAAAGTCAACTACTTGATACTCTTTTCCGACTTGAAAGTAGGGTACCAATTGATTCTTAATTAACCTAGATGGCGCAACATGCACCGACACATTTATTATCTTATGCATTTACAGTCTGTAACCGAATGGTTAAGGTCTGTTTTTTTATTTTCACTTTTCCATGCGAGATTAAGTATAGTTAGGGCCAGATTTAGTTTAGTTTTACATTATTGCTTAGATATATGTCAAGGTCTTCAAAGATCTCATCTTATCTAACCTGTTTGAGTTTTGTTTGGTTTTAATAACTTGATTATCGATCGTAACCTAAACATTCTGATATTTCATAAGGTGAAAATCACTCAACTTTTTGATTATTACTGAGAAAAATCTTTAAATACACTGGCCATAATTGTAGTCCTAGCCATAACGATTCGCAACGGTATATTGTAGCGGAGTTATGGTATACATATATTTTTTTTTTTACTATTAATAAATCGAAACAAAAATAAAATGTATTGAGCAACAAAATATTGACCCCACATATTTGATCTTGATTTGAGGCTAAAACTTTACTGTTTCATGTGCATTCAACACTTCTTCAACTTAATTGTATTTTTTTTTATTACCATATGGTTTTAAATACATCTGTCGCTTTTTAATAAGCAAATGTTCATCGAGTGTACGAAGAATCAAAACAGGAACTTTAAAGATAATTTTCTGTTTCTTGTGCAACCCCTTAGAAACTGAATTGATTTTTGGTGTGTCAAACCAATAACTTGGAACAAATTTTCAATCTAACATTATAATGATTCATTTCATAAGAAGAACTAACAAAATCTGTTAAAGAAACAAAGCTCGTACATAATTTTCCCATAGACTTAAAATTACCAAAGTTTACAAACATTTCATAAAATAAAATAAATTTGTAAAATAAAAATTCATCCTTCGACAAAACCTTAGTAAATTGCAAAAAGTTTATTTAGACACATTCTTTGTTTAATCGCTCCATGGAATCTCCAGTAAGCTACTTTGTTTTTATTAAATGTGATTGAAATTCAGGAAACCAATATTGACTTCTTATTTGATCAACACATTACGCGAATGTCTAAATAATAATTATCAATGAACTTGAATATTTCGAATAACCAATTAACATGGCCATATTTGTTTTCTCAGTAGAGTTGACTAACTAACAAAATCCTGACTCTAATATATGTACTATCTATTAATATTAATGCAGACACAAATAAAATACTTTTCTATAACTAATTTTATAACAGTAAAATATTATGTAAATGATTAGTTTGTGGTAAAAAGGGTTTTTTTTATTATTTTAAAATCCTTTCTTGACTATCACTAGGTCTTATTCCACAAAATGATTAATTATCAATAATAACAAAATTTCATATAGATATCTGGTATATATAATTATATCAAAATATATATAATATGTATATATTCATAAATATATATCATATTTCATAAATAATTCAATAAATGGTAAATCCTTGTGAATTGTATTCAAGTCAGTAAATAAATATTAGTCACTGATAATATAATTGAATATTACGATCGCTACTGAAATTATGAGTGCTTTTACTTAAGACATTAAAAATATTTTATTTTATCAAATGCTGATTCGTTTTAAAGGATTTTTTTTTTAAACAATTTATATCGGAAATTAATATCTCTATTAAATATCTTAAAAGCTTTTGTCAATTCGTTTGTACTATTACTTTCATGCACATGAAGAGAGGTTTCTGGTACAGTCATAAAGGTTATGACTTATTCTATCACATTTACTACATTTAATAATTGGCTTTTGGCAATAATAATTATATATATGCCAACATTCCTGATAACTGACTTGCAAACATTAACTATGATAACAGAACCAGTCCTTAAATTGAGTTTTTCTAAAATAATTAGTATTTATTAGTAGTATTTATCCTAGAATTATCTCTAATTTGATAGAATTGCTGAGAAGCTAAATGTTAACAAATCTTTTGGTTCGCTAAATTAAAGATCTTTTGCTCCATTACCTATTGAACTATAAATAATTCTATAAATACTGCAGTAAACTACTTTTACATAGTAATATTCCCTTAAAATTTACCAAATGTTCATCAGCCGCAAATGGCTTTTTTTTTAAGTTTTTGATCCCAATCTTTCCCAAATAAATAAATCGTAGATACCATAGTTTTGTTGTATACCACTTAACGCCGCTTTCATTTTTAGCAGGTATCCAGCCTTCCGATATTCTCTTAGTTACATCTGGTACTTCTGTGTCCTGCGTCCTTCGCTTACTTAGCTTCCGGGGTGAACCCGTATTCTTCTCTGGTTGGCTGAAATACATATTTTCACACGCTTTATATCATTTTATAATAACTTATAAACTCTATACTGCCGTGTTACCACCTTACAATACACTGTAAGTAAACTTTATAAACTTTATGCCATCTGCTTTAATCTTGAAACTAATTTCAAATATTTCTGTTCATTCAATACATGTCGTAAACAGTATACATAATACTATTATGTTATTCATATAAAAGCTATATATCTATACGTAGATAATATAATGTCACACATTAAGAAAATATACTAGCAGAAATTTTATATTATTACTACTACACTTTGATTGACAATTGTACACCTACATGACTATAATCATACACTTAAGTATCTGATACTTATAAACTTTGTCATGGCAACTATGACACACTTAAATAGATGTTACAGCACAACTACCTGCATTGTTGTTAATAACTTAAGGATATTCATGGCTATTTCATCACAACTATATGACTATTTCAGTATGTTTATACGGCTATTCTATCACAACTACAACGTCAACATGGCTATCATTTATAATTACTGACCTTTACAGCATACCTACATAGCTGATCATAATAGCACACCTACATAGCTATTGTGTCGTTTCTGGTCTCTACAGCACACCTACATGGCTGATCATAATAGCACATCTACACGGCTATTGTGTCATTTCCGGTCTCTACAGCACACCTACATGGCTGATCATAATAGCATATCTACATCGCTATTGTGTCATACTGATATCTACAGCACACCTACACGGCTGATCATAATAGTACACCTACATGGCTACTGTGTCATTACTGATTTCTACAGCACACCTACATGGCTGATCATAAAAGCACACCTACATGGCTATTGCTTCATTACTGATCTCTTCAGCACACCTACATGGCTGATCATAATAGCACACCTACATGGCTATTGTATCATCAGTGACCTTTACAGCACACCTACATGGCTGATCATAATAGCACACCTACATGGCTATTGGGTCAATACTGATATCTACAGCACACCTACATGGCTGATCATAATAGCACACCTACATGGCTATTGTATCATCAGTGACCTTTACAGCACACCTACATGGCTGATCATAATAGCACACCTACATGGCTATTGGGTCAATACTGATATCTACAGCACACCTACATGGCTGATCATAATAGCACACCTACATGGCTATTGTATCATCAGTGACTTTTACAGCACACCTACATGGCTGACAATAGCACACCTACATGGCTATTGTGTCATTACTGATCTCCACAGCACACATACATGGCTGATCTCTACAGCACACATACACGGCTGATATCTACAGCACACATACATGGCTGATCTCTACAGCACACATACATGGCTGATATCTACAGCACACATACATGGCTGATCTCTACAGCACACATACATGGCTGATCATAATAGCACACCTACATGGCTATTGTATAATTACTAACTGATCTTTACAGTACATCTCCATGGCTCATATAGTTCACTTTCATGACTACTATATCTAGCATGACCATAAATACTGTTACATAAAATCTATTCTTTTTTCTTTTCAACTCAATTATTTTAAATTGTTATTATGTTAAAAACTTATTTCGATTTCCCACCATTTCACATACATTTTTTTTTTTTTATTCATATCAACTTACAATATGGAATGTCGAAAGTAGAATGGACGAAGTGGGTATCGAGTCGTTGCGTCCGCGTCGGTCATATTCAAGACACTTGAAAAGTTTAGTATCAGCTGTATGTTTGTATATCGTACTATCGACAGATATACTAAGAAGGGAAGATAGCACATACAGGTTCTAAGTAGCCAAAACTCTACTAGGAAACAAAATACTTATTGCGAAAAATGAAAATTCCTGTTGTCGCATATTTATAACAAAAATAAAACCTGAAGCTGAGTTCTTATCATCGATATACAGGACATGTTCTAAATCAATCCCTATAATTAAGAGTGGATCGATCAAACGCCTTCTGTCCCGATACACAGGTCCACTGATCTTATCAATTAATTATTGTCAATTAAATATCTTCTATACTGATGAAAAAATTCTCACGATTGAAGAGCACTACAATAAGTGGTTGAAAAGGTATAACGTGGTCATCATATTTTTCTAAAAATGTACTGTGGACTTTCCACCTACTTACTGATCAGTTCAAAACCTGGTCATTTTTAGAGAATATAGTCTGCTCTAAACGACACGCCAACATTAAGTATCTTAAGAAATCTCTGGGGCATAATGGCTAAATTTCCGATGTGTTTATGCATAAATCCAAATTCAAAGCCAAGAGTGGCGAATTCGAGTAGAATAATTTTCTAATACTTCGATAAATATAAGTTTTAATAAGATTACTACTTCACAAAAAATGCATTTTCATTTGTAACAGAACTTATGGCTGGACCAGGTTACTTAGATCTAGTCAAATTTACACTTTTTTTTTTTTTAATATTGTCCATATAACTCAAATTCGTACTTACTAAAATGTCCTTTGACGTGGCTCGCGGGTCGTTATACTTCTGATTTATAGTAAAACCACCAGTGTACAGTATCTAAACGTATATTTGCATCTTCAATACAGATTTGACTTCTCGGACATGAATATATTCAACTACCAACACGTGTACAATTTCTTAAAATATCGATATTCACTTTGTATAGACGTTAATACATCACGAGATTACGAACAGTATAACTAGGACTTTACTGGAGCACGACTGTAGACAGAATGCCCGTTTTCTAATAATTTTGCTTAACAGCTTGACATTAGACGACACTCTCTCAATATTGAATGAATGAAAGGAACGAATGACGTGAGTGAACACGTGACGAGTGAACTGTCAAATAAATTGAATGACTGATATTACTTCCACAGTAAGAACAATTGAACATCTGAATTAAATATACTTTAAAGTATCGATACAATATGTAAACTCATTATAATTAATATAAATTATTTCAATTTTTAATACTAAATTTGATTACAATATACAATTTTGCCTTTTAAATTAACGAATCACAACACTATCATCAATACTTTCCGCAGCGCATGCGACGAACAACATTTTTTGGCTAAATTTTTTACATCTTGGGTTAGTTTTAGTAGTCGGTCCAGTACTTTTTAAGTTTATTGGATACATACAAAAATACAAAAATATGATATAAAAATACAAATCTTTACTCTTTATAATATTAGTATAGAAATATAGATAACATACCTCATGTTGCCTGTAACTTTGGTAGTATCCCAAAAGAAGTCAACAATCACTCTAAATTAGGCAGGTGTTACTCTATCAGAAATAAAAAACTGCTCAAGTGCGGACTCGCGCACCGAGCGAGGGTCCCGTACAAACTTGTAGGTAGGTAAAGATTTTCCCAATAAAACAAAACTACAAATTAACGGTTGTCGGATATTTTCCTTTGTTAATCTTTAACGGGAAATAAATGTCCTTAAACCTTAATTGTACTACATGATATTGCGTCATTCCAAATTTTAAGTCAACGGGCAAACTCAAAAATTTAATAAGGTACTACTTGGCTTTAGTTTCTATGTTTAGAATAAGAGATAAATAACAATATCTTACCTGATATAAAAAAAAAATTAAGAAATATTCTTTTTATTCGATTTTATGACCGAATTATCAATTACCAAATTAATTTTCTTATGAACTCACCATCCAGGAACTTTTTCGGGATTGTCACACATAAATGTGTCCTCATTGTAAGTACCCTATATGTGGCATAAACGGAGCTTAAAAAACCGTATCTTCTGCTTGCGTCGACTTAGAAGTTTGATTTTTTTCAGTACTGCAATGGATTGCAGACCAGTATTTCACATTCATTTTAAGTGATACCTCCACGCGTTCCTGAGAAAAAGTGTCTTGACAGATAGACAGACGGACAACAAAGTGATCCGGGTTCCGTTTTTGGTGCCAAGTACGGAACCCTAAAAATGTAAGAAATTTTACATTATATGAAAAATAACTTCATATGGACTCAAATATAAAAAAATGATCGTGTAAAACAGAATAGAGGAATGGTGGCGATGACGTCATTAGATTTTTTTATTATCCCATTAAGTAATACTCAATACACCACACAAATTTTTACTGTGTTTACTATTAAGTTAAGGACATAATTTTGAAAGATATCCATAAAGAATACATCCCTCTGTAATAGTTTTGCCAAGACGCTCAAGGTCTTAAGAACTTTTGATGCATCCTTGTATTCACTTGTTGAATGAAGACTTATCTAAGTAGTTATCGTTTGTTCTTCCTTGTACATGTACTATCAGTGAAATATCTCATAAAATTTATTTTATTTCTTAGGAATCGGTTGGTTTATAAAAAAAAGCTTCTATTGTTCTTTTATAGTATGTACATTTCATAAGAAAAATAAACACAGTTTCCCCATATCGAATTAATTAAACCCTGTATTCGACCAGTACATTATAGTTTATAAAGAATTGCAAACAAACTCATATTGTTTCGACCGCCTCCGTGGCTCAGTGGTAAGCGCGATGCGTTTAGCATCGGAGGTCCCGGGTTCGAATCCCGGGAAAAAGATTAAAAAAATAAATTGTTTCGGTCAGGCAGGGCACAGGCTACTTGCCTGTACAAAGAAAAATGATCAGTGAAACAGACACAGAAATGGGTCTGCCCCGTGCCCCACTAGGGGACTCGGGATTTCACTTTCATATTGTATTTATACACACACACGTACATATATTCCACCTTCTCGTGGCCAGCAATCATGGATTTCAATTGCGTCCATTTATAAATTGCAAAATTTCAAATGCAACGGAAATTGTAAATTTGCAATGTTTCATGATGAAGATTAGTTTTCACGTGCTTCGTTTTTGAAATGTGGTTTATGATTAACCTGAGGTGAGCCGCGGTGAGGTGAGGTGAGGTGAGGTGAAGCGAGCTGGTATACAATAGCGATAGAGCTATAAAAAACAAAGTAAACGGAGCAGTGATATTTGGGCCGCAAGCACTCCATCCAATCTTGTACTGAGACCATCAGTTTTAAGTTTCGGGGATACATGATAATCTTCAAAATGTGAGGATATTAAAAAAAAAATTATTTTTATATTTTCAAACGATCTTTGATTGTATTTTACAATATGAAATGTCTGCAAAAACTATTACTGATTTAATACACTATGTAGCAATATTTATACTACTATCAATACACTATTATATATATATATATATATATATATATATATATATATATATATATATATATGTATTCGTTTTGTACAATATATTATTAAGTCTAATTAACTGTTGTCGCAATAAGACTATCAATGAGATCGTCACTCCAATAATGAAAAATATAGTATACTTAAAAAAAAATTTATCAAAAGTAAAGAGCAAGTATTTTTATATACGATTAAACAGTCGATTCATATATTTTCAACTTTACTAAATATAAAAATACAAGTTTTTGATAAGTAATCACCGCTCCATATATCTCTCCATCTCTCTGCACCAGAGAGCTTGCACGTGCATCGCGGACCGCGGTCGCCTGTCTTAAGGGAATGAATAGGTTATTTTCTTGAAGAGGTATAAATAATAAATAAAATGAATTCCTGCTTTTTACAAGCTTTTGTGTCTTAGTAATATTATAAGTGTTTAAGTGAGGTTAGTTATAATTTTAGTAATGATATATACACATAATAGGTTGTTAGTTGTTTATTCTAATTATTATTTTTTATTATAATATTTTAGTCTGCAAGAAGTACGGCCACCTCGGCCAGCAGTTCTGTGCTACATTTAAACGGGTAAAATCCAAAAAAATTTAAAATCATGTTCAGACTATTTTCTTAGAAGTGGTGATGAATTGGAATGTATCGGGCGAGGGCGGGCGAGGGCGGGCGGGGGCCTGCAATCCGCCTGATTGTGTACACTGCACACATCAGCCGCGTACATTGTGGCAACATAGACATAGACATCACTCAGCACTGTAATAATTATTAACTGGCAATTTTCATTTCGCAATATAACGAGATAGACCTGCAGCCCGTCTAAACTATGTAAAAACAACTTAATTTAGACATTAAAACCCAAGTTTACTACTACTATTTCTTTATTAGTTTCCACTTAATTCTCCATTGGTGTATTTAATTAAAAAGTATTTTTTTAAAAAACATCTGTGTCTACATAACAATTCAATATTAATAAGTTACACACATGCTTAACGTTGAGAAGTAAGAAACTATTTATTCCCCGCGAAAATAAGCGAACGATTTCTACCCGCATTGCCTCGACAACGCGTAGGTAATGTCAATTAAATCCTCATGTAGGCTATGATCTTATTATTTCAATGAGCAATTTATAAACTATGGGTGCGTGTAAATGAAACGACAGCTCGAGTGTGAATGCTTTAATTTGCATGCAGTGCAGCCAATAGATAATACAAAAAAAATATAAATGAGTGATTCCTCATACGTAGCGTAGACATGCCCCCGGGCGTTGAAAGCTTGTCTTTCAACGAAAATCATCATCATCATCAGTTGGTAGCGGACAAATTTTACTAAAACATCTTCTGAGTATTCCTGTGGATGTCTTGATATCAGCCACCCTGGCGACACCATCAGCGCCGGGGTAAACAGCGGTCACTCGACCGAGTCTCCATTTTAACGGCGGCAAATTGTCATCCTTTAAAACAACTAAAGAACCAAGCTTAAGAGTGCCTTTACTGAAACGCCATTTTGTTCTTATTTGGAGTTCCGAAATGTATTCCTTGCTCCATCGAGCCCAAAAGTGCTGTCGAAGTTGTTCTATTTGATGAAACCTTGTAATACGTGATGAGGAAACGTTGAGTAAGTTAGGCACGGGTAATGATGTCAAAGGACGACCAATCAAAAAATGTCCTGGTGTAAGGGGCATCATATCTTCCGGATTTGATGAGAGTGGGACCAGTGGCCTAGAGTTTAAGATCGCTTCGATTTCGACTAGCGTTGTGTTAAGTTGTTCATAAGATAAATGACAATTTCCCAACACTCTAATTAAATGATGCTTCGTTGACTTTACACCAGCTTCCGCGAGACCAGCAAAATGAGGAGAGTGAGCAGGAATAAAATGAAAGTTAATACCTTCCTGAGCCATGTTCTCGGATAAAGAATTACAGTTAGCCTTTAAAAATTTAGATAAGTCGTTATACGCACCTACGAATGAGGTACCGTTATCTGAAAAAATATTTATAGGTTTTCCCCTACGTGAAATGAAACGTCGCAATGCCATTAAAAATGTATTACTAGTTAAATCACCAACAACCTCTAAATGTATCGATTTTGTTGTAAAACACACAAAAATAGCGATATAAGCTTTAAGCAATCTGCAGCCACGTCCTTGACGCGAGGCAATCAAAATCGGACCCGCGTAGTCCAAACCAATGTTTTCAAAAGGAAACCCTGCATTAAGACGCTGCTGCGGTAGGTTACCCATTATAGGGATAATAGTTTTACCCCCCATGCGACTACAAATAACGCACTTATGATAGGTCGCTCTGCCTAAGTTACGACCTCCTATGGGCCAGTATGATTCTCTGACAGATGCTAATAATAATTGTGGGCCTGCATGCTTTAATTTATTATGTAAATGATTAAATAATAATTTAGTAAATTTATTAGTGGACTGTATTAAAACTGGAAACTTTTTATCATAGGTGAAATTTGAATTAGAAAGGCGACCCCCGACACGTAAAATTTTATTGTTGTCTAAAAAGGGATTAAATTTTAATAAACTACATTTATGAGGTAATTTTTTATTGTTTAGTAATGTATTATATTCATCAAAAGATTCTTGTTGTGATACTTTTATCAAAACATTTAAAGAATTCGTTAATTCTTCACTATTTAAAAATTTAGTTTTAGGTAATTGTTTTTTGCAGATATTTATAAACCTTAATACGTAAGCCATGGATCGTTGTAACTTAACGAAATTAGAGAAACGGTCAAAATCGATTAAAGGTTTTAGAGTATCAACAACAATCAAAGAAATTTCAGAACGAGTTTCTGGTAATTTCTCAGTATTTATGGGATTAATAGGCCAATCAGAGATTTCACCCTTTAAATATGGGGGTCCTGACCACCATATATCTAAATTCTTAATTGAATTAATATTTACTCCGCGCGATATATAGTCTGCGGGATTTAATTCAGTTGGCACATGTCGCCAAGTACATAGACTGGTTTTTTCTAATATCTCTGCGACGCGATTACGGACAAAAGTTTGTAATCTGTGAGGTAACATTTTTAACCAGCCCAAAACAATGGTAGAATCGGACCAAAAAATAACAGATCTTACTTGAAGTCTAAGTGAACTGATTACTTTTTCGTAGAGACGAACACCGAGCAGAGCCGCGCACAGCTCGAGTCGTGGTATAGTCGTGGGCTTTATAGGAGCAACACGACTTTTAGCTGTAAGTAATCGCACCAATACGTCATTATTACCTTCGCTACGTATATATAAACATGCACCGTAAGCGATCTGAGATGCGTCACAGAAAATATGTAAATCTATATTACTGTAATTGTTACAAAGTACAGTGCGTGGAATTCGTAAATTATTTAATAGTGATAATTCCTTTGAAATACCTAACCAACATTTAATTATATCAGCCGGTAGTGGATCGTCCCAGCCGAGTTTATATAACCATAACTTTTGCATTAAAATTTTCATAGGTATTACACATGGGGCTAAAAGACCAATAGGGTCAAAAATTTGGGAAATTACGGATAGTATTCCGCGCTTCGTTAAATTATTTAAAATAATTTTATTTAAAGAAAAATAAAGTTCATCAGACTCGGCAAGCCAGCAAAGACCTAATGTTTTACATGGTTCTGAGGATCCAATATTTAAGTTAAGAGATACATTACTATTATTGTTGTTTGATATGATCTGAGGTTCATTTGACTTCCATTTACGGAGATTCATACCAGCAGAAGCCAGCTCTGCAGACACCTTATTGCGAATGTTCACGACTTCCTCGATGCTATCCCCACCACTCAATAAATCATCTACAAAAAAATCCCGGATTATTATTTCGGATATTTTAGGATCTTTACACTCAATACCTATTTGTTTTAGACATCTGGTGGCGAGATATGGAGCACTGGAAGTGCCATATGTCACAGTATTTAGCTGATATATTTTTATAGGCTCTGTAACATCCGATCGCCATACTATTTGCTGAAGATGTCTGTCATCAGGATGCACGGCTATTCTCCTATACATCTTCTCAACGTCTGCTGATATCATGAACCTATGTTGTCTACATCTAAGAAGAATTGACAAGAGATCGTCTTGCACATTGGGCCCTACTAATTGTAAATCATTTAATGAAATACCTGAAGTGGTGGGGCTGCTCGCATTGAAAACAACTCGAAGCTTGGTTGTTAAGCTGCTTTCGCGAATTACACCGTGATGCGGTAGAAAATATGCTAACTTCGATGGATCAAATGTACACTCAGACATATCACCTAACGAAATATATTCTGACATAAAATTTATATAATTTTCTTTAAATTTGGGTTGACCCTTAAACCTGCGCTCAAGAGATAAAAGACAATGCCTAGCGCGAGGAAAGGAACCACCTAATAATTCAGGAGATTTTCTCATGGGTATTCTGACACAAAAACGACCGTCTGGAAGACGTGTTGTATTTTTAATAAAAATCTCTTCACAGAGTTTATCTTCTTCAGAGAAAATTGATGACTGATGGCTGACCTCTTCAAGGTGCCAAAAACGCATTAAAAGGTTTTGAATGTCATCATTATTTTTATTTTGTGACGTAACGTTGTCACTTGAACTTACTGTGATTAAATTAGACTTAAGGTTGGAAATCGAATGCGGTACAAGGTCGCAGTTGTGCATAACAGGACCTGAAACTAGCCACCCTAGTCTAGATTCAAAAAGTACCGGCTTACCGTTTCCTAAACTTATCTTACGTAACCCTAATAAATCCCAAAACACGTCCGCGCCAATAATTAAGTCCACCGAAGATGGGGTGTGGAAGTGGGGATCTGCTAAACAAAGGTTACTCGGTAAGTTCCAGTCGTTAAAATGTACCTGCTGACTGGGTACAACATCAGTAATATAAGGTAATATAAAACAAAAAAGATTCGTTGAAAAGTTTTCGTTTAAAGATTTAATAGGTACACAACACATTTCACTTATGTGTGACCTTGAATTGTTAATGCCTAATAAGGACTCACTAACATTAATAGTTGTTAAATTTAATATTTTATTTAACCGTTCTGTTATAAGACAAGAAGTACTGCCACTATCAAGAACGGCACGAGCAAGGTATTCACGATTATTACTATCGTATAGTTTAATGAGCGAAGTAGCTAATAACACCTGATTTTTGTTTTTTAAATGCGTCGAGTCTCGGGCGGATAATGTAACGTTATTATGAATAGACTCCTTATCGCAGAGTGAAACAGGTAGGGATGCCGGGCTGTCGTTTTGAATAGGAACAGCTGTGCGCGCGCCCGCACTGTCTGTTGTGATATGAATTAAAGTATTATGTTTTCGTTTGCAAACCTTACAACCGCTAGACTTACAATGATTCGAATAGTGACCCGGACGTAAACAATTGTAACAAACTTTATATTGCGATAATAATTCTAACCTCTTTTCGTTACTAAGTGCAAGAAATTGTGAACAATTCATTAAATAATGTTGACCTTTGCATAATGGACATAATTTAGAAAACAATGTTTTATTTGAACTGTCGTTGCTTTGGATTGACGTCATTGTTTTTAACCTTGAGTGTTTACTAGTTTGAGGTTGATTAATATTTGTATTATTATGATTATTACGTGACATTTCTATTGTTTCGATTAAATCGGCACGGTTTTGAATACATTTTATGAAAAATTCGAAAGTTATAGAAGTATCTTTGATTCGTCCTTTACACTCCTCCCATTCACGGTATGTTTTGGAATCCAGTTTGTTAGATATAATGTAAATAAGAAGTGTATCCCAGTGCTTAGTGGGTTCTCCTAAAGATTCTAGGGCACGTAGGTTCCTATTAGCTTGATCGATGAGTCTCTTTATGGAGAAAGATGATTCCTTCGTAATTACTTCTAAATTAAATAACGCCGAGATATGATTTTGAGTTAAAAGGCGTTTATTGTTAAATCTGTCACAGAGTAACTGCCACGCTGTATTATAATTTAAGGAGGATACTTCCAGAGACTGAATAACTACCGCCGCAGAACCCTCGAGAGAAGCCCTAAGATAATGAAATTTGTTAACGTCGTCCATATCACTATTTGAATGTATTAAACTAAAAAAAGTGTCGTGGAATTCCAGCCAATTCTCGTAATTCCCAGAAAATTTTGGTAATTGAATTGTTGGTAATTTAACTACGCTATTTTGTTTGTTAGACGTTTTTTCGTTGTTAATAATATTACATTTTTTAAATTTATTTAATAAAACATTTGCTCGCGATAGTAACTTATAATATAACGACTCAAAATCAGTCCGTTCGGACAATTGTAATTGTAAAGTGTCCTCATCTAGTGTATTACCTTCGATTAATAACTGTACCTCATCGTACCTTTCAAACATACCCTCCATTCGACTTATCCGTAACTGTAATTCATTTATCTCAGTATCATCAAGCGAAGAAATATTAGTAACCACATTTAAATACGTTGAAAACGTGGTCAACTGTCCCTTGTAACTGGCCCTTTTACGAATAAGTTTATCATCGGTCATTTTGGAAGCTGACGTAATTCAACCTGGAACTGACAATTAATACAAGTTATAATCTATTTTAATAATATTTGGTACAGTAATACACTATACAAAATGAATAGCTACTATTAATAAGTAACTTTAAAGACACATTGACTAAGAAACTTTTACAAATCAACTTTCTAACGTTATAATTAATCACAAAAAAAATGTATAAGCGTATAATTAGTAATATTACACAACAATTTATGAAACGACTTTATAATTATTTTAATTAAATGTTAACAAATAAAAGTGCTGGGTACAGGGTGAAAAAATAACACGTAACCTTAAAAGTTCTTCTTCACTTATCCACGTGCACACTGGTCACTCACTCATTTTATTTCCAATAATTATTGATATTGCTCGTTTGATAACGCTGATTATTTATTTTAAAAGATCCGGCTCGTTAAGGCCAAAATGTAGGCTATGATCTTATTATTTCAATGAGCAATTTATAAACTATGGGTGCGTGTAAATGAAACGACAGCTCGAGTGTGAATGCTTTAATTTGCATGCAGTGCAGCCAATAGATAATACAAAAAAAATATAAATGAGTGATTCCTCATACGTAGCGTAGACACAACTTAGCTATTTAATCACGTCAAAACGTTAAAATACGTTATCCATTTATGTTTAGTGTACGCTAACAAAATATTAATTTTATGTTACCGCACGTAACTTATATAATTGTACTTAATCATTTATTTTAAATATATTATATGCCACGACGAATTTTTTATGTTGTCTTTTCAATAATTTCACTTTTATGGTTCACACTTTTATGGTTAACACACTTAATTGAAAGACAAAATAAATTCAAATTAGATATAATATTCGGAAACTTCGGTTTGTATGTAGAATTATAGACATAGAATTATAAACTATAACACGCCCCGGCTTCACACGGGTATGTACTAAAAATAAAAAACCTATGTTACTCGCACGCTCGTTGCTCCATTGGTGGAAGAATTTTTAAAATCGGCCCAGTAGTTTTTGGGTAAAATCGTAACAAACAAACAAATCTATCCTTTTTATAATATTAGTATAGAATCTATACTCTATACTATAGATTAATGATCAGAGTCAGAGTCAGGAGTCTCCAATCTCAAAATTACTTGGTTCTGTAAACTTCTCTTGTTTTGCTTACTTATGCAAGAAAGATGCGTTGTCGGTTCTATAAAATTGCCGTGGGATTCGGTATTATCGGATTCATAGACGAGCGTGAGTTCCACTTGTGTGTAGGTGTTACCACAGAACATTAGCTCTCGCCACAAGATATCAATTTATACCAGTAAAAGTATTTGGAAAATAAACTGAAAAAGGCGAATCGCACTAATTGCAATTCATAGCTCTTTCTTCTATTACCTACAGAGTTATCCGCACAGAATTTCGGTATTCTTTCTGCTTGCCTTCCTTTTGGCTAAAACATAGGCCTTTGCCTATCCTGGCTAGCGGACCCAATACATCACTATAACTGTAGCAAGTGTTCCGTCACTCACGTGGGTATTTACGATTTTCAAATTAACCGTAACGCTATTTACAAACAACATGAAGTTTAATGTAATTAGACAATGGACCATAATTTGTAGCTCTTACGGCTCTGAATAATATATTGAAGATTCCATTGAATAGCGACTCTTACAATGTCAAAATGCCAAATGTGCAAAATGTCGCTGACAAAAGCTCAAAATAATATTTCTGTATCTTCAAGCCTGGGAACCACCGTCAACCCAAATGTTATCCCATTCACCAATAACCCACTACGTGACATCGTAGCGAGTTCCCTACTTATACAGTACACTGCTATTACAGTAAAACCCTTTTATTGTCCGAACACTGAGAACTGTAATGCGCTCGCCGCGGCCGGCGAGATCCGGTCACTACCCTACTGCACTCCATACAGTCTCAGGCCTAGCTGTGATATATAGCTTATGTAGCACTAGAATCCAATGAATGTCGATATATTAGACTGAAATATATCAATGATAATAAGAAAAAAGGGTTATATTTGATACTAGTTAGTAACATTAGTGTTTACATTTTTTTTATTTAAGTTCATAATTATTATATGTGACCTATAATGGTTAATCTATACTAATATTATAAAGAGGAAAGATTTGTTTGTTACGATTTAACTCAAAAACTACTCGACCTATTTATTAAAAAAAAATCTTTCACCAATAAAAAGCTATAGATATTATCAGCGATTTGTGTATAGCCGGCTCGATCAACAATACACATGTCAATGATAGCCGGGGAGTGTTACTAGTGTTGGATAATCAAAATAATAAATAATTTACATCATTAATTAACTTAATAATATTATCTGTCAAAATATCTCCAACGATCATACTCGTTCTATATTTCCTTAGAAATTCCTCCCGACCTACTCTCGCACGTGCAATAAGTATTATTATTGTTCAACTATAACACCGTGTGCGTGCTGCTAGCTGCTAGCGCCACCTCTCGTATTTCTTTGCAAAAATATGTCTCCATTCATCACCAAGAACGAAAAATATTTCTGAATCTTGTGTGTGTCTGAGCTCTTTTTGATGAAGAAACAAATGTAATGCTCTTTTTATGCAAGGATCCGATCCCGTTTCGTAATATGGGATTACGGGATCTCTGCGTACCCCAATGGGAAATATTGTATTAATTGAGTATGCATTAATCAGCTAAGTAGCTAATATTTTTATGCATATTATTATGTAAAAGCATATTTAATGTAATCCGCAACAAAATGTCTCTATTTATATTTATGTGAGATATACGTTACGCGAGCGTAAGGCTCACTTGGTAGAAAGATTTTTTCTTCCGAAACGATTTGGAAATTGTCAAGAAAAAATCTTATTCCTTCTTTGAAGTTAAACAACACGACTATACGCCATGTGGAATTATATATGTCCATGGGCAGTGTTGGTAAATTATCATTAATTAAGTTTTAGTGAGGACTACGTCCAGCAGTGATAAATACAGGCTGAAGAAGATGAAGAACAGCAATTTTTTCGCTAACCTCCTCTATAAAATCAGACTCGGAATGTTAAATAAAAATTTATATTGTAATATTTTTAACATTTTTAGACTATATCAATAATATTTATTAGTTTTATTAGTTTCATTTTTATTTTTATTTTACTTAATTTTGTCAGATTTTTAATTTTAACCTCTGTATTTCTTTTAAATTTCAATTCATAGCCGTGTTTTTGACTGTCTTAGTAGATTGTGTAGAAAATTTCTGTGTATTGTAAAATTTAAATTTCTATGGGCATTGCCTGAAATAAACATTTATTATTATTATTATAAAGAAACTGACATATTAGCCACAGGGTATCCAATAAAGCGCTACCTATATACTTTAACATCCACGTTTAGTGACATGAGACATCTATGTTATCTTCTGCTCTGTGACGTGATTTAAACTCAGTGAGGCTAACTAATTAGCGGATTCCGTAAGTTGGATGTTTTTAGCGGAAACACGCTGACGGGCTGTGATTAGTTGCGCGCACTTCCACCGCACAAGAACACATTAATATTGCAAAATGATGCCTCGCCTCGCCTCAGGTTTGGGAATTGCCCATCATCGGTATCATATAGTATATCAGGTTGGGTCTTAGAGAAAGTAGACACTAGCAATTACTTATCCCTCTTATCCTAGAGATGTCTAGCTGCAAGTATCGGCAGTTTTTACCGGTGTTATCGCATGGTAAAAGCACAATATGTTACGATCGAGACCGTGCCCGGCCCGATTCGATTCCAGACATAAGTAATTATCAATATAAAAGGATTAAATCTTATAAAATAAATCGCACACTTAAGTTTAGATTTTTTATACTTCCGTCTTAGAGTATTTATCACTAAAATTGAATAAACGTTAGGGATACGTACGTTCAGCTTCCACGGGTGAATCCAAAAAGAAAATACAATAATATATTTTTACCAGCGAACATATTATGTTTTATTTGGTTGCCGATATTTATACATTTAATCTTGAACTTAGCAATATATGTACTTTACAAAAGGAAATGATTCAAGACTGCAAACAATCAATAAAACATTAAAAAAGATTTGAAATCCAGTCGTTAGACATGTCACGAGAAGCTCGTCTTATAATTAGTAGTGACTGAATTGGAAGTTGGAAGAAAACAAAGGAAAAAAGGTGATAATCCTATTAAAAAATCGAAATAAATCAGTTATTATAAGGCTGTATTATGATTAAGTACGTGTTAGCTGTAACCGAGCGGTGCGATTGTTCTCCAAAGTGCTCAAATACTTATCTAATTATTTGATCGCAAGCGACTTCCGCCTGTCTTACATTACAATAGGGTTAAGTTTCCCGACATGTAACTTTGATAATGATAACTGTATTTAGATTCAAAGGGGACATCTCCGAGGTATTTAAATTGCTAAACTGTGGACAAGATTCAGTGGATTTGGGAAATTAGTGCGTGAATAAATATATTGTTTTGTTTATATAAGGTATTCAAAGGAGCAAGGTGATAACTTATAGCGGAGAGAGCCTTACGAAATGAGAATATAATGACGTTTTTTAAATCAGTTTCTACTGACACCTTGCTGTTTGCCCGTGGGCACGCTTGCTGTAACGCTCTTGGAAAAACTTGGGGATGAATGGATGAACAATATAATATAGTCAATTTGTATGTGTGTAAAAAATTTGTTCATAGAACAGAATTCAGCCATAAAAATTCAAAATTCAAAATTCAAAAATCATTTATTCATTTAGGTAACACAATGTACACTTATGAACGTCAATAAAAAATACATATTAAATGCTTCTAGTTTTACATTTACTGCCAGTTCACAAATCAAGGGCGTAGAGCGGACGAGAAGAACTGGCAAGAAACTCGCCGCCACTCTTTTTTAATCGCCAAGTTTTTGTTTTACAAATGTTTTGTAAGGAGCTGCAACCATTACACCATGTTCCACATGACATCTTTAAGTAATTAACTATAATAATCGAAAAAATATACGAGTATATATAAACGAAAAAAATAAAAATAAATAAAAACAAAGATTTGTCCTCTATCAGCAGAATGTATGGTGAAGTAGGAGCACTCACTTACATTCTCGTGGGAACAACACGCAAATACATAGACGAAATAACTAATATCACCGCATACACGAATTCAAGTTCGACCAGTCACCACAAGTAGCACCCGTTCACGAGTATGACGCATGGCCAGCCATCGACCCCCTCGCCATATTCAATGTATATATAATATTACAAATAAGTGTATACTACGCTACACTGACTTACCTTTTATTTACACTATACTTTTACAAGATTAAAATGTGATTTATTCAGTATATTATATTTTGGACTCTTCACAGAATTTCCAAAAATGTCCGTTTTAATTAATAAAAATATAAGAATAGAACTCGTACAAATATAGTACAATTAACAATATCTGTTTGTTACATTACCACGGAAAGCGGGTTATACCGATTTAAAAAACATAAAATGTACACAGTAATCCTACACAAATAATAAACAACACGAGACTGTGAATTACGAAGGTATTTCTGAAAGCTGTCTTCAATATGAACTAAAATAAAACAGAAAAGGCTGTCTCTATCAATACGACGCTGTCACTCCGCGAAATGAAGTTTTTTCGCGTCCATTAAATATTCCTGTCTACCTTCCATTTACACTCGAACACCTCGACACCTCAACACCTCGACACCTCAGCACAGATATAAATAAATTTGCAATCATTAATTACGCTCAAAATTATGTCGCTTTTCACTGAATTAAAATTGTTCAGTCTGTTTTTGTGGACAATAATCCATTTTATACAATTATTTGAATGCATTTATTAAAATATATATAAGGTACCTAATTCCGAGGGGTTCTAAAAATGGCACCTTATTCCGAGGTATTTAGAAAATCGACAATTTCTAGCAATTTACAAATTCTTTATGTTTGCAAGATACTTTTTTCAATTAGAAATTTATCTATTCGTGTTTATATGTGGAAAGCAGTACTTTAGCGTGTGTACTTTTTAAAATAATCTGTGAGTTTTACGCTAGCAGCTGACTCGAACGTACGCTTCATACATTTCGGACTTTCTGCACGTGATAACTACGATTTTCTAAATAGTGTTTTAGATGATATTTTTATATTGAGTGAGATTTTGTTTAGATTGGAACAGTGAAAGGGTTATATTTTTCATCGAAAACACTTAACATTTGTGTATTTTCTTCACAAATTACGGAGTAAATAAGTATTTAAAATACCGCGGCATTACGTGCCAAATATTTGAATCGGTTCCTAAATACCGATGTATACAACGGAATTACAATTTCATAGACATTAACTTTCTTTTTAATATTTAAGGCAGTTTTATGATTACAAACTTATTGTTTTGGTTTTGATCACTTAAAAAGCCAATACATAAGAAAATCTATTTCCGTGGTATACTTTGGCGTCGCATTTACTAATTATAGTAGATCAAAGATGATCTATTTAGGTATTTCATTAATTCGTTGTATGGAAAAGCTAAGTACAGAAAATTAAGATATTAATGTATTTCGAAATAATGTTGAATGGGTTTTATATATTATTTCGAAGATATCGCAATAAAGCAGTAATTTATGTATATAATATTCAAAAATCTTTTATTTTTTAATACTCGGATTTAGAAAATGTGATTTAGTATTATAAAACGCTATTCCGATGTATGTAAGTCGGAATAATGTTCTATAAGTCCCTTAATTCGTGGTATTTATACAAGTAAAATACATAATGTTCATTATCTTGCACACAGTATGATTTAAGTAATGGAAGTTATATATTAACCTATTTGACCTTAAAAAAAAACTTTCATAAAACGATAAACTTAGATATTTAGTAACATACGTTTGTGAATAAAACATTAATAAAGACTCAAATTTTACACAATATCAGTTTCGATTATACCAACAAAGAAGATAAATTCATTCTCTAATTATTACGGACATAAATAATTGTAACTATAATGCTACTTGTAAATGATATAATTCTTAAGGAAGTCACATCATTTATTTCTTATTAAAAAAACCGAACCTACGTTAATAATATTTGATGAATAGAAAAATTAATTATCTAACAGCAACTTTCTGTTATTGACAATTGAATACATCTATTTAATTCCTATGAAGAAAGCAAAAAAATAACTCAATTAAAAAGTTTAATTAACTATGTTTTATTTTCCATATATTATATTTAAAATAACGTTATTGACCATGTAAGTAAATTATATATTGTGGTGCCATTTAATTTATCATATATTATATTATAGTAAGACTGACTGAACAGCAAAAAGAAATAAATATACTTAATTTTTTACAGCATGTATCATGTACGGGGTGGAGCGTTTTCTTTGTATTCTGTACACTCGGAAGTGGGATACAAATGCCTCGGAATTAGGATTTTTACATCGGAATAAGGTGCTTCGGACTTTTTCATATTTTTACATAATTTAACAAATAAGTACATTTTTAATTGCCAAATTGTGAGTATATATCAAGAGTCAGATAAATAACAATTCTGATAAATATAGCCAATTCTAGAGAAAGATATAGATAATACTTAATTTTCAAAGTTCTTTTGAGTTATGTTATGTTAATACCACGGAATTAGGTGCCTTTACCTTAAAGCTTTATTTTTATCTGTATATTTCAAATCAACTATTTGAAAAAGACTTTTGTTACCAAACCAAACATATTAATATAATTTATCACGAACAATCACTTATACAGTTTCGTGTATTCTTCACAAATTATAAATCATGGACACAAAGCTAAGCACCTTTCTTACTCAAAGAAAATTCTAATTTGTATGATTATCCGCGGAATACTGAAACGATAATCAAAACTTGAGGGCTTCTGAAAATGTTTCTGTCTTTCATTTTACCTTCGTAATGAAAGGGTTAGAGATACTTTTAAGTACACCTCAATGTTGATTAGCGTTCGAGAATTCGGCCATATGTCATCTTAAAACGTCAAGATCGAGTAAGTGCAACTAGGTACTTAATCTGAGAAGTACAACAGTATTATTAAGCCTCTAACCACAATCTCTAAGAGCAGTATTATTACCAGGGATGTTATGGAGCTCCGTAAACGTAACCAAAACTCGATAGTTTTATGATGATAACCAATATTAAATTCTATCCGTAACCGAAAACTCTATTGAAGATTTTCAGATAATTTCAGATGGGGATGGAGTCTAAATAAAACCTTTTATTATAGGTTTTTGTTTTTGCCCAGCCGAGCTGAAAGTGTCGCCTAGTTTCAATTATAAAATCAAATCTTTAATTACATGATGCAATTGCTCAAACTACTTGTATGTATAATTTACTATGTATCAGAAAGATTATTCATAATTTATAAAACATTTTTAAAGTGTTGCCGATGCAAGTTTCGTGATATGCTTATACATTAGAGTTGCTCGTCTGAAAAAACAATAGATAATTTTGCTTCCGCCACAGCCCGTTTACACGACACGACTACGATCTATTTGAATTAGGTACTTAGGTACCTAAATAAATCACGCGCGCAACAATGTTATTTCTTATTACTAGATGAATTTAAAGTGGGAATATTATGTTTTATGAAAACAGAATCGTTGACTAAGATTTGCGTTTTCCTATATTAAATCTCAATAGGCGAATTTCATAATTCAAAATAGATTGAAGGAAAATTTCACATTATAATTCATTGAAAATCCAATGAATTGCCATTTAAAGGCAGATTATAATTTTCCTGATTAAAAATATATTATTTTTTATATAAAGAGGAAAGATTTGTTTTTTTGTAACGTTTTAACTCAAAAACTACTCGACCGATTTTAAATTATCAGCGATTAACGTAGGCAATTTTTTTGGTGTGGAGTGCATCTACATTGCACTCGTGCGAAGCCGGGACGTGTTTTTATTAAATAAAAAAGCATTGTAATTTTTTTCTGACTATTATTTAAAGCAACTTGGAATTTTAATAAACTGTGAGTGCGTTCGAACTGATGGTAACGGCCATGTCCGCGTTGTTTGCTTGTATTTTGCTTACCGTAGACTTAGTTATGTATACAATAAAAACTCTGCATTTCTGTCGCATAAACGTACGTCACCATAAGGGCCTGTGATGCAGAATACATTAGAACATATTTTGCATTTTGTAATTCATGAGCAGACCCTCTACCCTCTCACCCCTCTCTCCCCCCCTCCGTCCCTGTCACTTACCCCGCGCCATCTACCTACACACCCCACATTTTAAACGATTCAAAATATTCCCTCATTATACATTCTGAACAAAACGAAAACCTTAAATATAATTTAACTGTGCTTATGTACGCTTTGCCGGTTCAATCAGAGAAACGCGAAAGGTTTGAGGACTTTAATAAAATCCTTTAAGATCTATTCACGGTCTTGATAATGTAGGGTTAATAGTATTTTTTTTGTTGTAAGGAGTTTTAATGAAGAAATATTAAATTTTATATTTATATTTTGAACCTAAAATTTTTTTTAGGTTTTAATTCGGAACCTTGCCTAAAGGGACTCCTTTTATTAATATATTTTAGTTTTTATAGTACCTACCTATATATTTTAAAGTTATTAGTTTTAGGTTCTTTGTTATTAGTTATGTATATAATATGTTAGTGTGTTTTTAAACTTTCAGCTTTACGGGCGGGCAGTTCATGAACTATTTGTTTAAAACAAAATAAAATATACACAATAATACACTAAAAAATATACAATTTAACTTTAAAATAAAACATGAAGTTTGAACTTAAAAAAGATAAAAGTTAAAAAAAACACTAGGGAAATAGAAAAATAGACATTTTTTTCTAAACTATCTTATCTAAAAGATAAAAGATTATTTGGACAGTTTTAATAGCGAACCTTTCCATATCAGAAGAAACTCGTTCTCTCTTGAAGTTAGTCTAATTCGGGCTCTGTATAGTTAGATTAGATATGAATTCAAAATATTTTTAGTATTCAACTGATTCAACAAAAATAATGAAATGGATTGAGGTAACTCCAAAGATAACAATGTAATGTAACAGTATTTACTATAATATTACTCTGGCTTTTCTTTAATATAAATAATATAAAGGGAAAGAAAAAGTGTGGTAAAAGTACAAGCCGCAATTCTCCCGTTTTATCCTTTAAAACTATGGGATTGTGGTTGTCATTGATGGAAATCTGTTGACCTCATTTTCTGACTTATTACACCCTATCGTCCCATGCGAGAGAAAGAGCTTTAATAAAAACCATGTTGTTTTTGTTTCGCAATCACACGAAACGTAAGATTCAACCTCAAAATATAACATTGAGATCAATTTGACAGTGTCAGACAGTCATGTCAGCATATAGCAGCAGGATCATTGCCTAGAGGCAATAAATAGATAAAAATAACAGTTGGCTAGACTTAGAAGTCAACATGTGGATAATGACATATTAAATAAATATTATAAAGAGGAAAGATTTGTATTTTTGTATGTTATGAATAAACTCAAAAACTACTGGACCGATTTTGAAAATTATTTCACCAATAGAAAGCTACATTATCAGCGAGTAACATAGGCTATGTTTTGTGTATAGTACATCTACATTGCACCCGTGTGAAGCCGGGGCGCGTTGCTAGTATTAAATATTTTGTCACGGCTCTCTTAAACCAACTCTGCTCCGAGATTAATTTCAGTGAAATGTATAACAATATTTGTTTCGTGGCGAGTGCACTCGCGCTCTGCACTCCCCTCACACTATTGGGGTTTCATTTCCCACGTCCGTAAAGCATTATTTGCTGCCATTTGCTGCAATTCCAAAAAGTGTCACTCACGTCCGAATTAAAGTCCTTATTGCGGTTTCAATCAAGGACTTTATGTTATATATATAAAGTCCTTGGTTTCAATATAAAAGACAGGATATACATTTTCTATTGAATTCGGTTTTCTAGGTATAAAAATATGTACGTTTCTGATATTTGAATGAAATTGAATTATCTCTATCATTTAAATCACGAAAACTCTTATTAGTATTTAGCCATTAGTATCAAGATTTAACTCTTTATCCAGATCACATTCATAAAATCACCAGACAAAGCATTCTCTTCCGGATACACAATTTTAAATTTTTTACAAACATAAAAATTTCGGTCTGGACCCCAAATTATAACATAGCCTATAGTTTACTTTGGCAGTGTAAAGATAATTACCGTCCACAAATGAACTCTTCCACTTTTTATAACTAGTGTAGACAAGTGATTCTAATAATCTTATGGAAAACGATAATAAAACATTTTAAACCATTATAACATTTATAGACTGAGAATGAGACTGAGAAGAAATGGTAAAATTAGGGTTAAAACAAAGAATTACTCTGGATTAGAGTGGCGCCTAATCTAGTGTGAATTCAAGATATTTTGTTCTTGGCTACCACTTTGGAGCGTGAAATAAAACCGTCGGGACCGCTACTGGCGCGCGGCCTGAGAGCTTTCTAATATCAATTGCTTCGCGATACGTTGTTTCTTTAATTGAACACAACACTTTACACTTAGCTGCCTCTATGTTTTAAAAATGGAGCTGGATAATATAACATTACTAGAATAGTAAGGATAGTTAAACTTAGTGCCATTCCTTTTATTCAATATCCATTTCTCTGTAAGTTCACTAGTTAGCTGTCGGTGTTCCCAAAATGTATTAGACCTTAAATAGGTCTACTATTTCAATAATTAAACTAAATTTATTTTAAATATATTCGAACACTCAGATTAATCTGAGTTCGAACGGTTGTCAAAAAACTTTTCTATCGATCTTACCACAAAAAATCAACTGGGTCCACTCGTTTACCACTTGCCACAAACATCAAAGTTCAAACTACTCAAAACTCTGGGATAAATTAAGAGAGCCAAGCTTGAGTACCACACGCCTGCAAGGGCGCTAGTCAGTAGTCAAAACGCGCTAGTCAGTAGTTTATTTTACATAAGCAAACACGTCAAGACATGTCAAGCTCTTCTCAGCTAAAACGCTCAGATTAAATAAAAAAAGGCAGATGGAGCGCACCGAACACGCGAGTGAGGGAATCAAAGATAATACAAAATCAAAACATAATACAATCTCGCGGCAGTGCTAAACGAACCGTCGTATTGTGTACACGTCACAAGTGATTCGTTATTTTATGATAAAAAATGCCGTCTTGTGTTTTTAAACATTGCAAAAATTGTTCCCAAAACCAAAAAAAAAGAAGATGGAATAACATTTCACAGGTAACTATCGATTATTGGACTGTTTTTTTATTATTTAATAACTCGAAAAATTTACGGTTGTCATGGAAACAAAACCTCAACAATAGTTCGTCTGTGTTGCCAGCTTTCATCGAAATATTTTTCCCTTCAATTAGGCAAACAATGTAGGCATTATTTTTGCTTTTAGTGTTGCTGACTGCTTTATGAAGGAATTTGTGTGCAAAATATTGTTCTAAGTCTATAAATCATTTTCGTTTGTAATTCCGAAATCTGTAATTTGAGGATTAATTAATAAAGTAATGTGGTAGTTTAATTATATTATTTATACGAAAGTGAATTGTTTTTCATGGTGATTATAAACTTCTTTGTTATATACGTGACCGAATTATTGGAACGGTATAAGACTTATATATTATTATATTTACAAGAATTTTATGATTTTTCAGATTGCCGACTGATTTGATCCTTCACACAGATTTGATCACAGAGTGAATCTGATTAAGTTATTAATAGAAAAGTATTTAATGGTACGATTGCACCAACTAGCAAAATTAGAGACTAATTCTCGACATTTAGACGCTAAATAAAGGTTGTTAAGAATTTTAAATATGTTTTAAAAGAGTTTTATATATTTAATAAAAAATGAATTACCTATGATTTTAAATTTGAAATTCCCGTATAAATTTATAAATATGTAAAAAAAGGGAAAAAAAACTCAAGGATTTTTCTTGTCTCGTATAAATATTAATTTATTTATATCAGACCAATGTTAATCGATATTTTACATTAAAATTAAATAAAACTTTATAATAAACTGACAAGATATTTAAAATATTTATATTATTAATTAATATAAGGTAATGGCTAAGTAGTAATATTTTACATATATTTTATACTTTTAAACTTAATTTATAAATATAAAAACAAACATAAAACATGTAAATATTTATTTTGCTATTTATCTATCCAAATACTACTTTTATAAAAAATAAGATTTAAAAAATACGGGGAGTTTTTACTGTTTGTGGTATCATTACACGCACACAAATGCACGTGTCCCTACAGTGCCGCTGACAGTTGTCAAGCACACATGAAATGTCAAGCGGCCGTATAATTTTGTTCCGTAGGTTCAATCTGTCTTTTTTTATTTAATCTGAGCTAAAACGTTCGCTTTATCGTATGTTACGTCCTCTTATATAATCCGTAGTCCGTACAGCTAGGGAGTGGAATTCACTCCCTGTCTGTCTTTCTAAGAAAAGATTAAATAGGCACCTGACTCACCATCGTAGCCCACATCAGCTCTTTGCAGTAGTGTGACAGCGGGCAAACGCCTTCCTCTTCAAGAACAAAAAAACAATATAGTTTTCTAACGTATAAAGAACTCGTTGAAAATCCTTAATCTGACCTCGAATATAATCATTTCACATTTACCATTTTATAGATATACGAACTGTCCCCTGTAACTATTAGTTATAAAGTGTACTTTTGTTCATTCATAAGATTTAAAATAAAGATACAATGAATAAAGACTTTTTTTTACTCTAGAAGGATTGAATCAGACGCTAATTCTAGAAAAAAAGATAAATGAGTTTACCATTAAAAGAACTGAAATCTCTTATGTTTTATATAGGTAGTTATTAAAATCGAAATATCCATTATAAATCGTCTCTCGTTCAAAACGTGTCATTCTCTGGTTTTGATACGATATACCAAAATTCATAATGCTTTTAATTCGTGAAATATATAAAACTTTAGGCTGACAAGTGATCGTTTTCTTTCTAAACTTTCTATCCTCTATTATCTTCGGACAAAACTAACATTTCTCATACAATAAGTTTATGACTCAATATCTAAAAAGCAGTGAATGCAGTGAAGTGCAGCAGAAAGGCAAGTCCACAGTCGTTAAAAATTCTCAAGAGTGACGTGAAGTGAGGTGGGGGGTGGGGGGGAGCGCACTCGCAGACAAAGTTATACAAACTGTCTGAAGGCAGCTTTTAATGCGCTTCGCTCGAAACAGGGACGTATTGCTGACTTTTGAACTCCTAGGACCGTAGCTCAAGGGTTGCGTTGCGTTCGGAACCTGTGGTGTTGGGTTCGAATGTCTGGTAAATAAGATAAGAATATCGTTTCGATTATGGAGGGTCTGGACCTACTTACTTGCCTGTAGAGAAAAATGCTCATTGTAACATACAAAGTTTGTTAAACTTATGCCCGACTACCACTCGGGAATTCAATTTGAACCGTATCTAATACTATTTTATTATAGATACTATATTTATTGACTTTTTAAATCTGTCTAATATTGTAACACCGGAAATCAGCAAACAATAATTGTTCGCAATTGTTTGTAATGCTGACAAATGATGCGATATACATAATTTCACAAAAGTACACACCATCTAAAAACCCTCTTAAATATTTTTAACATTTAGAATTTAAAAGTAATGCTGAAACAATTCCATTCGTAACTCTAGTATTGCGAAGATATAATATAGATCAGGGTGAAGTGCAATCCAACATTTACAAGGCACTTTGCTGTTAACAATCAAATAAATATATTAAATTTTACTTAAGCTCCGATCCTGGACTTTAAAGAATTAAAGAGTTAATCGTGTTCAATGATCTAATCTCAAGAAAATTCTTAAATTCTTCAAAAATTGTTATGAGCTCTAGTTAGTTTTATCTGAAATAAAAACACTCTAGAAAAGAAATAAAATATAAGTTTCCTAAATAATTCCCTGACGTCTAACATGCTTTCTATATTCTTACAGCTATTTTGTTCTTCTTTGTTTTGATAATGATTTAAATTATAAAACCTTCAGAGTAGTGGTGAGGGGGGTGTTGACGAAGAAGAGTGAGGAGATCATAAAGCGATGTCACTTATAGTGATAGCGCTAAACACGTCGTTAAATAGTTTTACAGTCGAGATAACTGCGGGATGTTTACGAGCGAGAAGCGCGCTGCGGGTGCGGGAGCGGGTGCGGGAGCGGGAGCGGGTGCGGGAGCGGGTAGAGCCGAAGCGCGGACGCGCACACTTCACTGGGCCAAGGGTGTGTCTGTGACAACGCTTTTATTTATATTATTCCTACACTGCCATACGACAGAACTACCTACATCTATTGTAGATTGAAAGATTCACGACATAGATTCGTGAAGACTATTCTACCTCCTTGGTATTGATTCGAAATATTTACGAGTATATCTCAAAAGGCCGAATTCTCGAACGCTAATCAACATTGAGGTGTACTTAAATGTATCTCTAACCCTTTCATTACGAAGGTAAAATGAAAGACAGAAACATTTTAAGAAGCCCTCAAATTTTGATTATCGTTTCAGTATTCCGCGGAAAAATACCTAGATAGAAAAATATTCCATGGAACACACATGGAAAGGAATTTGCTACTGTCTAAGGGATGCGAAACATTAAACTCTACAAGGTTCATGCCTTAAGTCATGAAATAACGCGAGACAAAGTACAGGTTTTTCAATATAAACTCAAGTAGCTCAGTAGTACTCAGGAATGAGCTTTAAGCCGGCTGAGCCTACTGAAACTTATACTGGAGTATAAGGAATAGACTTTATGAAATTAAAAATAAATAATTATTTTCTTACAACAGATGAGACGAGTTCCCGACGATGAGAAAATAAATAAGATTATATTTCTTGAAGAAATCAGTTATTCATTTACGAGTAAAGTTGGATTGACCAGAGGTGGAAGGGAATTCTACCACTACGCATTTTAGCAGATAAAAATATTGTATGTAAAGCTTAGTACTTTTCTGATTTGATGACTAATTCCAATGAAAAAATTCAATGTGTCCCCAAATAGACGCTTCAAGTACCTAGCCGTTATAGTATGAATGTTATAGACAGAAGAGACATTGAGCGTTATTTTCAAAGTTCAAAATAAAACTTGAGGACAGTATACGTTTCTCCCCAAAGGGTGATACCCAGTTATTGTATCGCTTAGCATGCTCTTAAATACACCCATTGGAGATTTTAATATACGAGGAGTTAACAAAAAGCTTCGAGAGAAATCCTATCCGTATGGATAGTCTTAAGTCGTTGCTTTTTAATAGATAATTAATTTCATTTGAATCAAAAGTAGAATGTAGTATTGAATCGTTTTTTTATCATTGGTGTTTAGCTAGGGACTCAATCAGCGGCTAGTTGCGGCTACAAGTTGCAGTACGTGATCGAGCCCGGACTCAACTCTCAATGCAAGAACGAAACTTAGACACCTTGACATCTTTGCGGAAAAACGATAAAAGTTTAACGTATGTTTTATTATTTATTGAATGATGTATTTTTACCTATAGGTACTTATAGAACAAAAAGGTAGTTTGTTTGTTGGCAGAGAGTAATCTATGAAAGTACTGAACCGAAAAAAAAAGTTAAACACAAAACCTGTCGATAATTGTATGAATATGGCATACCTTACTGTACATATATGACAAAACGCGTGTATATCACCTAGTGTGATTCTATATAATTTATTTATTATCAGGCTTAAAACTTGTCTTTGCTGTATCCGCTAGTGCGGACCCGACAGACGTTTAGTTATCCTGCCACAATGTTGGATTGTTGGAAAAAAAATAGTTTTTAATTGCATGCAAATAATTAATTACCAAAAAGGATTGGAAAAGGATTGTCAACACAGTCAATAAAGTTCAATTTAAATTTAAAAAAATAAATAAATAACTCCCGTGAGAATTTTGTGTCTCGCTGTGCGCGCGAATCGTAAAACACTCTCATTATTTTTTCATAACGCGTCTAAAGAAGTATAACTTCAAAAATTGTAAATTTTAATAATCATGTAGACATTTACATTATGTAATCTGTTTATATATATTATATATCCCACACCTACTCTTCTACTATTATTTTTGTTTTCTCTATTGCTTTATCTAGATAAGGGTTGCCTGGAAGAAATTGCTAATAAGCAATAAGACCGCCTTAAATGCATTAGTTTTATTTTATTTATTTCTGTTTGTATTATAGTCTAAGGTTATTAATAAAGAGTTAAATAAATAAATAATCTATTTCCCCACTTCTATTCTACTCTATAACTTTATGGCGGAGTTTCGAACATATTTTTTTAAAATTGCGTAATTTTTTCCGATATTTTAATAATTATTCTGTTATTCGGGACATAAGATATTATTAAAATCTATGGAGCCGTTCCTGAGTTATTAATGGTGTAACTAACACTACTTTGTTTTATATATGTATTATATAGATAGATTTAAAAAAAGAACCGATTACGGCAATTAATTAAGCAAACTCTTTGAATATCTCAAATTCTCGTGTATTCGTAATAATAATATATGATCGATATAATGTAGAATGTAACGTCTCTTGTCTCTAACGCAGTAGAAGGCCCACCAATGTACCTACACAAATCCTCTCTTCTTCGGGCGGCGGGCGGCGGGCGGCGGGCCGGCTGTCGCAAGATTATCATTAATGGAACCGTTCGACTGAAGCATGCGATTAAGTCTTTGTCCGGCCCAATGTGATACATCTCGTATGAATCTTTACTTCATATTATTTAAGATCAACGCCTTTGTTAGCAATAATTCATTAGGTAATCGTCGAAGTTAGTTCTAATAAAACTAATCTTATGTTGGAATAAATTACTTACACATAGAAGCGATTAGAAAAGACTATCAGATTGAGGTGACATTTTAACAAACATACAGGATAATATGTCCTACGTCAAATCGTTAAGAATAAGAAATATGTATTTATACTCAGATTAAATATTAATCTGAGTATTTATAGTTAAAATTAACATACAATCTGGTGATCGCTTGTTTTGCCAGTAGTGTGCATACTGTAAATGTTTTTTTGATTTTACATTGAACAATATTACAAATACCCCTGTGTATGACAAAGGACGAATCGGTGGGCGTCCATACACACATTCTATAACAATAATTAGGTATAATATACCTAGGTAAGTAGGTACATACCTCAAATGTTCGGCGAATATATGCGTCCTTGTGGTATGTCAGTCAGTATTATTAAATTAAAAGGAGGGCGCCCTTAAGAGGATAATTTTAATTATTACAACTTAAAGATAAATATAAAAAAGGAAACTAGAGATAAGTACGTCACCACAGCAGCAACCAGAACATTTTTCTCCATATACGAATATCCATTACACGCACTATCACACGATTATTAAATCTTATCTTATCTTATACCTTTAAACGAGCAATTCTTGTATATATATATATATATATAATTGGAATCTCGGAATCGGCTCCAACGATTTTCATGAAATTTAGTATACGGGGGGTTTCGGGGGCGAAAAATCGATCTAGCTAGGAATCATTTCTAGAAAATGTCATTTTATTCGTGTTTTATCAACTTAAAAGAAAAATTACTTTTCCTGACATCTATCGGCGAATATTAATACTATTTTTTTTTAATTGCTTTAACGACACAACAACACTAAAGCTATTCCAGCAGATGGCGTTGTTAAGTAACACGAAGTCAATGAGTGTTTGCTTTGAGGTTAGACTTGATTTTATTACTATGTAATTCGTACTTAAATTTTCCAAAAAACACAATTTATAAAAAAAAAATACATCCAGGTACTAACAATATTAAACATTTATATCGCGGCGTGAATATTAATTATTAAGCGACCAAAACTTCCATAAGAAGCGCTTTTCACAATTATTAGAACACACGAGCACGCCTCAATCTAACCAGGTTAGGAAAATTACCACGATGTCAAACTCGGCTCGACTGTCAAGAGTATATCGCGGTTATATTATACTACCCTCAACATTTAATTTTATTAATAATGTTCTATTCCGAACAACCCCGGTATGCTAAAAAGTGCTTATGTAGTGTGCCAAAAAGTAATATTGCATTAGCCAATTTTTTTGTTGGGCCCTAAAAACATTGAGTGGCTTATCTCTTATAGATTTAGTCAAGTGATTAAAAACCTTATTCATTGTAACTAGTCCACTTTTATGATATAACGCAGTCTTAAATACGCGAGCTAATATTAAAATAATGCTGGTTTAACATAAAATTATTGAAGATCCTAGGCTGTTGTTACTATCGAATAATGTAAAGAAAATAGAATCTAGTCAGGATAAACGTAAAAAGTAATTTTAAAATTTAATATCCTCGGATCAGACGAGACGCGTTGTGGGCTTGCAGCTGTGTAGAGACTTTAATATTGAACTAAAAGTACTACACACCAGCTATGTGGCTACATACAAGGAAACGCTATATTTATATTACTAATAGATAATCACACTGGCCGCTCAATATGAAAATAAAAACACTTGGAATAAGCTTCTCGTGGTTTAATTCGTGTTATTTGAAGCACTAATTAATGATGTGCCGGATATACGCGGATATCCGAGGAAGAAAGATCCGTTACTTTTTTGGGGGATCTTTTACCTAATTAATTTTCAATACATACTTGAAATTCTATATAGATTAGGAAGCAATGAAAAACTATTAAATTCCATTCAGATTATCAAATATTTGGCACTAAATTGGCATTTATATTGCATACTAATTAAATAAATATATTCAATTCATTCGCGTGAGCGCATCGACACCGATTTAGTTAGAAATTGAAGATCCGTATCCGTTCCCGCGGATCTTGACACCGTAATCGGATCTTTATCCGCGGATATATATTTTTAATGATCCGGCACATGACTAGTACTAACTCACAATACCTTACCTTATTTTGTAAATAAAACAATGAGTCGGTTTTCTCAGTTTTTATTAAAGAACTCTTAAACTGTAGTTATTATGTACAAAATTGTTTTAGATTCGAGTGTTCTCGCTACAACAACCTACTGGCTACGAGTGACTCGTGTAGCTTCTTCAAAAATTAAATTAAAACCTCGATTACACAGACGGCGAGTGGCGTACTATATAACAAAACAATGTATAAATACGGAAACATTTGTAAAGTATGCTGTTATACATCTTTTTATATATATAAAAGAGATTCCCACCTATATAGTCACTCATCACGATATCTCTGGAACCATAAGGCGTAGCGACTTGAAATATGGTAGGAATATTCCTTTCGCCGAGTAGAGGTCAGCTAAGAACGGATTTTACGAAATTCAACCCACAAGGGGGGTTGCGGGGGCAATTGCTAGTAATATATAATCTATTACACCTTCAAGTCGCACTCGGTGTGCAGTTGGCGAGTTCTTACGACCACCTTCTGGCTCCACGATCAGGGGGCCTAGCATGAACGACTATCGAAAAAGTCGTCATGATCGTAGAACAACGACGGAGGGGTGAGCACGAACAAGTATCGAAAGAGTATTCGTATCGTCGACTGTCATTTGTATGAAATTTCTCATACAATTGACATTTGACGATTCGAATTCGATGTCGATAGTCGTTCGTGCTAGGCCCCCGGTTCTGATTTTTTACGATTTTAGTCTTATTGTATAAAAATCTTTTAAAAAAATGTCCATTCTCAACAGAACAAAGAAAAAATTGGAGCTTGATAAAAACAATCAAGTTATTGCCTAGAATACCAGCGGTTCTGCTTTTTCAACGCAGTACAAAAACGCGTATTATACCTTCATTGTACTACGTCGTCCCCTCGGCCTCCCCTCACGGTAATCAGCATAAAATTAATATTAAAAAGACACCAAACATAATATTGCCGAGTTTAACCCGAATAGATTAGCCGTGTTTTAATTATGCATAAAAAACGACTTTAAAACGCTCTCCTGTAAAGTAGCCGTTTCGCAGATCCGCCGTTGTTCTACGATCATGACGAAGTATTCGAATCGCCCATCTGTCAATTATATGAGAAATCATTTCAAATTTCATACAAATGACAGCTCGATGATACGAATTCTATTTCACAAGTTGTTCATGCTAGGCCCTCAGACTAGATCATTTCGTTGTCGTAGTTATGTAGATATGAGATACGTCAGCTCGATTGGATACGAGTAGCTTGAAATATAGATTTCCAATTCTAAACAAGTCGTTAAATATAATATAACATGTATATTTTTAAATCGATACCCATAGGATGTTTCCAATGTTCAATTTGCAACACTATTGTCCATTTCAGTTTCCGCTCGTCGCAGATCGATAGAGGTCGCGGATTCAGTAACTACACTAACTAAAAACTCGACTATGTACAATATACCGATTAAACTTACCTAAACTTACTTCCTATTGTTATATTACATTCAGACTAAATAAAAAACATTTCACATGTATTATATATTATTTGACATTTTTCTGTAAATGTTTTAAAACGAAAACATTTCACATTATAAAAATAAACCTAAAATTCATTAAACATTCAAACGTGAGCGTCCAGCTCAATTCGATAATACACTCATAGTATTATGCAATTAAGATATTCTGTCGACTTCAGCCGGCCTAGCATGTCAACCACGACAAAATTTTGTCGACCGTTTTCTCATGTTTTAGTCAAGTATCTCTATGTATTCCGGGTCTAACATGACACTTTCACTTAAAACTCGACTTCTAGTGTCAAAAGTAGAGATATTTGTCGACGAGATATCTTGTCTATCAAAGTTGTCAATGTCAAGATATAATGTATCTCGATATCTTATATATTAGTTTGTCTTCACTCGTCCGCGAGATATCTCTTGATGGTCATGCTAGGCGGGCTGGTGTCCTTACTGCTTTGAATACGACGCCCATTATTTTTAAACAATGTATTCTGAGGTACTGAAGAGGTCGTAAGAATATATACTAAAGAGTATAGATGAATAATTAACGCTAACCACTGGACCCCAAGGATACATTAAAAATGAAATTTTATAAAAATCATTTGATCATAACTTAATTATAATTCATATGGATCCACGATAAGAGCGTACCGAGTCCTGTAGCAAATGGCCCGTTGGAGGATGGCTATTGTGCTTGAAATACATTCAAGTTTAAGGGGACTACCCAAATTAAAAAAAAAAAACAAAAAATAATTTAAGCGCGTTATTCTCAAAATGACGTTTTTGGGCGGCTTATTGATTTTGCAAAACACCAATGAAAAGTTCGTGGTTTATCGAAAAATCAAAAATCGTATGATATCTATACTAGAATGTTATAAAAATTTGTTTGTTAGTTATGATTTAATTCAAAAACTACTCGACCTTTTTATAAATTTCACCAATAGAAAGCTACATTATTAGCGAGTAACATAGGCTATTTTTTTAAATTTTTATAAAGTACATCTACATTGCACCCGTGCGAAGCTGGGGCGTGATACTACTGTGTCATAAAGAACATGTGGTAAAATTTTGGTAGGTATTGGTTACCACCAAAAAAATAGCTTTTTACACGTCTAATTAAGATAAATACATTTTAAACAGCACTCCAGGTTTTAGATCCACCGTCAACGAGCTTTTAAGTGAAACCAAATAATTTGCAGAATCGTAAGATGACATAAATAAGATGCAGAATAGCTAGTGCAGGGGCAGAACACGAAAGTGATGGTTTCAGAACTGAGATGGTACCGGTGTGTGATCTAAAATACGATCATATTTTACGGACTACAATCTCAGTAGTCTCCTTTAATAAGTAACAAATAAACAGCAGAAACATTCTTCTTCATTATTTCTTGTCACATATCACTTTCCACACTGTGTTTATAGCTTTAATAAATAAATTATATGGGATTAACTTGAAATTATTTTTTTAAATACAGAAAATCGTCAATCAACTCAGAGTTCAAACTATGTACACGTACACATACAGACAAACATTCAAATACAATAACAATTCCATTAATGTTCAACACACGGCACTATTTTAAATGAAATACTTTTTACAAATTAACAATGCGATTTATTCATATTACTACTTTACACCACACCCATCGGATATCGATATAAACTTCTATACACTATAATAGTAAACTAAATTGGTTCTATCAAAAAAGCAAAATGTTCATTGAGATGTAAATGTACATTTGTATCTCGTTGTCATCAACTTACTTCGACCTACTTTTATTTTACATTTTATTAACCCGTTTAGTACTATTTATACAATAAACATGAAAATAATATATATTATAGCGTCAACTATGCTCTCGGTGTTTATAATGCAACTATCTAATCCATCGCATTGCCTGTACTGAAAATACTTAACAACACTGTTCGGCATAAATAATAATAAATAAATCGCACTTCAATTTGTAAAAAGTTTTTCACTGTAATGTCGACAACGGCCGCGCTCCACTGTCACTCGGTGTAGGTGCACGCCAGCACGTAGAAGTGCTCGCGCTCGCGCAGCGTCAGCTTGCTGAGGTACTTGGTGAACGACGCCGCGCCCGCGTCGCAGTACACCAGGCTCAGCGCGTTGTGCGCGGGCGGCACCGTCACCAGCGCCTCGCCCGCCCCGCCCGCCGCCCCGCTCGCCCCGCCCCCGGCCCCGCTCGCCCCGCCCGCCTCCTCCGGCGCCACGTACACCGTCTGCCCGCCGCAGATGGGGTGCTCGGGCACGCCCAGGTACAGCACCGCCTCCAGCCGCGCCTCCTGGTACTGCTCGCGCGACGGCAGCAGCTGCGAATATGATGCTACTATTTAAAAAAAAATTATCGCCTTTCTTCCACACGTGGGGTAGGCAGTGAGTAGTGACTACAGCTTTATGTCCTACGAGTTTCGTTTCGTCTACGCTTATTACGTTTTTGTGTTAAGCTTGTCGGTTTGGGGAGGTTTCGACCTGACCTCTCTTACAAATATTCTCGAACTCTCCCATTCACCCTCATATATCTAATCCGTTAGTGATCATTACGAGAAAACATGCAAAACGCAAGATGCGGACTGTAGAGTACCGTAAAGTCCCCGCGCGTCCAGCGCTGCAGCTCCAGGCGCGAGTAGGCGGTGAGCGCCAGGTCGGTGCACTCGGCCAGCACGCGCACGAACGCGGCGCTGCTCACGAGCCGCACCAGCGCGCGCACCAAGTGCTGCTGCTGCTGCTGCTCCTCGCCGCCCTGCTGCTGCTCCTCCGCCGCCAGCCACGCGCTCGACACACGCATGTATCGCCGCTGGTGACGGCCGTCGCACATCTCCCACTCCACATCTGCATAATTTTATACATCGTCATTTTTGAGCATGCGTACGGAAAATACATTCAAGGTCACGATCAAAATAATCATAGACAATGTCTCAGCTGCAGTACATCAATCAATGGCTGCCGATACCGACTACACTGGGGAGGGACGCTCACCGGGCGCGTGCAGCGCGTCGAGCAGCGCCCGCGCGCGCGCCGGCTGCAGCACGTCGCTCAGGCACACCTCGCTGGCGCGCTCCATCTGCGACTGGATCTGCGCGCGCACCCGCCCGACACGTCCGCGCTCTCCGGCCGCCGCGGGGCGAGTGAGGCTACACTGGGGAGGGACGCTCACCGGGCGCGTGCAGCGCGTCGAGCAGCGCCCGCGCGCGCGCCGGCTGCAGCACGTCGCTCAGGCACACCTCGCTGGCGCGCTCCATCTGCGACTGGATCTGCGCGCGCACCCGCCCGACACGTCCGCGCTCTCCGGCCGCCGCGGGGCGAGTGAGGCTACACTGGGGAGGGACGCTCACCGGGCGCGTGCAGCGCGTCGAGCAGCGCCCGCGCGCGCGCCGGCTGCAGCACGTCGCTCAGGCACACCTCGCTGGCGCGCTCCATCTGCGACTGGATCTGCGCGCGCACCCGCCCGACACGTCCGCGCTCTCCGGCCGCCGCGGGGCGAGTGAGGCTACACTGGGGAGGGACGCTCACCGGGCGCGTGCAGCGCGTCGAGCAGCGCCCGCGCGCGCGCCGGCTGCAGCACGTCGCTCAGGCACACCTCGCTGGCGCGCTCCATCTGCGACTGGATCTGCGCGCGCACCCGCGCCGACATGTACGCGCTATCCAGCCACTCCTGTATCAGCACCTGCCGCAACGATAACATTCATTTATTTATTTACATTAGTACACAACACAGGGGTGCAATTTGCAATTGCAATTTACCCATTAAAATTTTTGAGCGATTGTATTTCTCAGGTTTAGCGCTCAGCTCAGACTTCAACTTCAAGATCTTCCTTGAGTCTAAGACGGGTGTTACAGCAAAAAAGCTAGGAAACTGGCAAAAGTGAGACAGTACTTTTTTACCCCAGAACAGCTTCTAAATTGTCATCTGTAGGCTCAGGTCATAGCGGCAACTCACCACTTGCGAGTGCGGCTTGTGTTTGACGATGTCCTCAACCGGCGGCGGCTCCAGCTCCGGCGCGGGCCCGTGGAACCAACCGTTTATTGACAACCGCGGCAACTCCATGGACAGCACCTCGCCCACCTGAGCCGATATAAACACATTACAAACTAGCACTATGCATATTCCTACTTCCAAGCAATCAAATTTTATAATAATTGAGTCAGCTTTTTCACTATGAAAATGTGGCATACATTAAGAAAGATTTGGCTCCTGATACTGTTGCTGAATCACAATTGTGATTCCATCAATGTCACTCTTGAATACTGACTGAAGCATGACACGTTCAAGTTGTTACCTGATGGTAGGACTCCTTGCCCACTTGGAAGAAGGCGAGCGTGTTGTTGGCGGGGTAGACCCGCTGCGCCACGTCCGCGGGCGCGCCGCTCTCGTCCCGCGAGAACAGCTCGAGCGCGCCGCCCATCTCCTCCGACCAGCCGCTCCACTGCTGCACACCACACCACATCCATAACTAAGGCTCAAGCACTAAGGACTTGCAAGAAAGTCTATCACTTATATGAGAAACTAGTTGAAATTGCACACAGCTGACAGATTGACAATACTAATTATTATATCACACAACACTCACACACTAGTTGTTTGTGCTCGAATCTCTGTTAGCTCATAAGGCGATGAGGTATGCCACACCCGTGAATCATTCTTCAACATTTAGACTTTTACAATAGCACAATATTTATGTATTTAATAAAATTTTATGAAAGACATATTGTGTATTATTCGCATATTCACTGAATGAAATCTAAACACTGAATACTCTCATAGGATGTAACATGTACTAAATGTGCAAGTTATGAGCAAGTAAATGAAGCCACATAAAACAAAATTACCTTATGATTACTGGCATCGCCATCTCCATTGTGTATCTGGTGGTGTAGGTGTGGCCGATGCCAGGGGGCAAGGTAAAGAATAAAAGCAACCCGTCTGTCTGTCATTCTATCATCATGTATAAGGAGGTGATCTCCTGGGCCATACAAAGAACATGACGCAGATACACTATGTAATTCTAAACCTGTTACTTGTGATACCTGTAACAAATACAACTTATAGTGAGATTTGTGACTCTATATGGCAACCTCTATGAAATCTGGATTCAATTCTAGTTAAAAAAATTATTTGTTGTGATAGATCACTGAAGTGGAAGAAAAAATATAGAATGTATTAGTAAGAACTACATGTGCCCAATACCCTAGTGAAGTATGAGTATGAGACTGCATAAGTAAAACATAATTAAAATTGTATACTTGATTGTACTAGAAACTTGCCCAGCTTTTTAATTCAGTCTTTAAAAGCTCATAAATTCCTCTAATACTCCTCTGCCAGGTCAGGTTGGCGAGGTCAGTTGTTTGATGAAATTCATAGAGATCCATTTTCTTTCGCGTCCAGTCCAAGGTATTCATATCATCCACTATGTTGTTAATTATCTCAGGGTTTGCCAACAAGTTATGCAACCGACATAGCTTGAAGGGTTTACATGTGAGAGTCACTTCCTCACTTGAGTGCTCTTTCTCCTCACTCCAGTGAGTAGTTAATCTATCTATGACTTCTTGTGCCTGAAATAATATATGATTATATTATCGTAATTGCAAAGAATTGGGATTCTTAATACCAACTCCAATATAAAGATGAGCAAGTATACTTCCAGTTAATTTTATTTTTTTTATTTTATTACTACTTTATTAGATAAAATTACAAAAGAAAACCTTAATTGAGGCATTGATCATAGGATCATCCATTCTATTTGCCCGAGGGTTGAGTTGTGCCTTCTTTGCTTTGGTTTCAAACTTATCCTTTACAACTATAGAGTCATCCTCCCAAGGTGAATCTGAATCTGAACTGTAGTCTGATGATGAAGATGAGGATGTGTAATCTGAAAACAGATCAACACAAATAGAGTCGGTATATAATACTTGCTTGAATAAAGTTATGGCAATTTAAATTTCCCGCGCCTTGTGACATACGTTTGTTGTCACTGTCGCAAAACAACCGACACAAACCTTTACGGATCCTTTTGACTTCATCAGCGGAGGCTTGATAAGAATTAACGGCACACACATCGGAATCATCGCTGTCTGTGTCCGATATTTCTATCACAGTATTTGAGAGTCTTCGCTTTGAGGCTTGTTGGCTACCCGACGCGCCGGCGTCATTGCTTCCACTTACAGCGCACTGCGACTCCGTTATGCTGGAGGATGGCTCTTCGCTATCATTCCTAGGTGAACTCATTTTACTTCAATAACACTACATAATACGTAAACGAAAACAATAATATAAAACTAATACGAATTTTTAAGCGACGCCTAACCTCCAAATCGTTTTGTTGACGTTAGTAACAGTATTGCTAGTAAATATTTATTAGTTTATTACACAAGGACATCAACTTGTTAAAGTAGTTTAAATATAGATTTATTCCAACTTCCAAGACAAGAATCTTAAAAATTGCATTTATGTATTCTGCTACCCTTCTTTTATCACCCCTCTTAATTTCTTCAAAAACCTTCTAAGTCACACTATGCTATTCTGAACTTTTTTTAAACCTCCTAATGTCATAATATGTGCAAATTGTGCAATTGTGCAATGATGAATGAACGTCTTTAACGCGGTATTATTTGAAGAGGAAGGAAATAGGAATGTATTGACTTAAACGTGGTTTTTACCTAGAATACGCATCTACCTTTAAGGTGACACTAGTCGACATTTTTTCCATAGAAATTTCGGGGGGGTATTACTCCACTATTTAGCACCGTACATGCAAAGTTAAACATGATATCGTTTTATCTCATTATTAATTTTGTCATTACGGAAACAGAATGGTAAAATAAAAAACCATTAAAAAGTTACGAGCTACCAAAGATTCGTTTTTATTGCCATTTTTTAACACAACTTTGCACTTAAATTAGTAATAAAAGAAGTATCAAATTTTCAAAACAAAGTCGGTACCGACATAGCACGATTATCGAAGAATACAATAACTTTTATTTGTAATTGATTGGTTTTTTCATAAAACTCGATTTTCCAAAGGATTTTCGTATTTTTTTAGACGCCCCTTTTACTGTGAATTATCGTGCATCTCACTTAATAATGACTGCCCCGGTGCGGTGCGGGAGAACAGCATGCTTTTTGGCCTCGCCCACCAGTGAGTTCGAGCCCGCGACTTGTGCAACCTTAAGGAACCATTTTCAATAAAAAAAAACATCTTAGAAAAAAATGTGACTTATGACTTTTTGAAATAACCGATTCATTTAATGAAGCGTAATGTCGATTCTGATCTCCTAATAGTTTAATCTACTATGTATACCAATTACAATCAATAAAAAGAGGAAAAAATTGTTTGTTTATTACGATTTAACTCAAAAACTATACGACTGATTTTAAAAATACTTTAATCAGTAGAAAACTACATTATCAGCGAGTAACATAGCATTTTTATGTATCATCTACATTACACCCGCGTGAAGCTGGGGTGGATCGCTAGTTATTCTATATTAGACATTTTCTATTTCACATTTAGAAGACATTATGTGGCAGCCAAATTGTGCAAATGGTTAAATATATAAAGGCGATGCGAATGAATGAAGATATAACGTAATCTGTTGCTGCTGCCGCTGCGCCGACCGCCGCGGCCGTAAGCTTGTCAGATAATCGAAGCACCTCTAAGTAGCCAATAGCTAGTTATCATATAGACGAATGTCATAGCCGTGGCTATTTTGTGAATAGCTGCTATTTAGTTAGCTACTTGAATAGCTACCTATCTCTACTTAGTACTTTGTATCATAATAAGGTATAAGTACTAAAGTGCTTTGTATATTTTTATGGCACGAGACATTCACAAGAACAAGACGTTAGACGAGGGAACTATTACCAAATAACAGTCCACTCACCAATAGACTGACCATTACTGGCTATAATTTACGGATATATTTTTTTTTTATTTATTCATATTTGCTTACATTAGTTTCTTAATCTGAGCATTGCTGCAGCACAATTGCTGTGTCTGCAGTAGGAGTGGGCGTTAATTCAACAAGCAGCTTTTTTGTTAACGAATTAGCTGCTTTTCGTTTACCGCCAACGGTTTTCAAACGCAACGTGCGGATTAGCTCAACGAACATTCAACGCGTAGTCGCTAACATCATCCGAAACAGCTTTTTTATTTAACGCAAAACCTGTTGAATTTATTAACTAATAATTGCTACGTAAAATCTGTTCACATTACTGCAAACAAGCTAATAAAATTAGCTGCTTTTTTAACAGGTTATCAGTTTGTAATTAACAGTTTCATTTCGTTAACACAAAAACCGTCAACGATCCACCTCTAGTCTGCAGTGATTCTGTGTGATTTCAGATTTGACACATTTAGATTTTTTTATAGGTACTACCTACCTATCTCTCACGTATGACACGTGTCATGATATTGACATTTGACAGTTTACTTTTAATCCGATTTATTTGGAACTGTCGTCTGTCTGCTGAATAGTGAATAATGATTAATGAATTTAAAAAAAATCTAAACATAATTAAGAGAGCAAACTGCAAAGAATATACACTCCTAAAGGGATAAAAATGTATGTATATTGTACATAAGGGTAAAAGGAGGAGTTGAAATATATATGCTGATAATTATGCGTTCTGTCGATTTTAGATATTAAAATGATGCCGGCAAAATTAGACTTCATCTTCAATAGCCCACAGTGTCAATTCTTTGTAGTAAGAAAAAAGCGTTTGTGTCGTATGACAGTAAGACCTGGACATAGTTACTGCGGAGAGCACCAGCCGCAACCGACAACTGATTGTGATCAGGCAAGTATTACAGTTCAGCCCATAGATTATACACTTATGTTCAGCCCGAAAGATGCCACAATGTTCGTCCGATGTAACAGTGTATAAAGGAATTGCCATACGACCGTAACTAGTTCAGCACCCAGGCACAGGGTGCAGAGCGGAACGCAGGAATGACCAGAGCATGACGACGTTTAAAGTCGTGCATGGTATTGAGCAATTTCCAAGGACTCAAGTATATTTGTTGTATTATAACACTGAATGTAGAGGTCTCACTACAGAAGTAAACTCAAGCTGTAAACGGACTCTTATCAATGCTAAATTAAAAAATCATTATCAAAGAATGATAATATTTGATATTATGTGAATTACATTTTACACCAAAAAAAATATCTGCAAGTACTTTCAAATTAATATCAGATGTTAATGGGCAAGTTAAAAAAATCTAGTATATAATTTGTCTTTTGATTGTAAGTAAACTCAACTGAGAACAATTTACTTGTGGTTTTTTTTCTATGCTAGATAACATTACAAAATATTTGATTCATGGTAGTAGAGTAATTGAAATCTTCTGCTTTAGGATGAAACTCGTATACCTTGCCCAAATGACCCTAAGCAGTAAGTACTTATTTATAATTTGGCTTTGAGTTATAATAAAATTTTATCTGATTAGTAATAAAATTCATATTTTAGCTCATGCTATGCAAGAAAGCTATCTAAGCACCTCTCAATATGTAATGCTCGTCAACAAGATACCCCAGTCTACATACAGCACAATATAAATGCGCCTTTGGAGACAGAGCCTTTCAAACAGCCACTCTCTAAGACACCTGTCATTGAAATAAAGAAGCTCATTGATAAGGTCAATCTATTATATGAGAGTAAGTATAACAGAGCAAGAGTATCTTATTAACTAGTGTAGTAAGTTAGTGTGAGCAAATACAAATAGTTGTGTTTGAAAGAAAACTATCATCATAATATGATATATGATTTTCAAATTCAAATTTACTTACACAAAAATATGTTACTCAGAGCACTGGTCTGTTATGTCAGATCTCGAAATATACAACTTTATACTTTTTTCATCATAGGAAGATGAGACAGACCATTTAATGCTACTGTTTTTTTTTTTTGGAACAAACAAAAGTCAATTTGGCCAATTTCCGAATTACGACACTACAACATTGATATGTTGATTCGAAACATAGCTTATAACTTTTCTAACAATTTAAAAAGACCTAATTTTGTCATTCAGACTACTATGTTTTGAGTTATATCGCTTAAAATAATATGTTTTATAAAATTGTATAAAATATATTCTCATGTAAGTGATTTATTTCAACCAAAATATTTTTTTATTTATGATTTCTAATTATAGAGTATTTAAAAGACAAAATCGAAGTGCTCCCTGAGAGAGAGATTCACCCCGCAGTGATGAAGGAGTGGCAGACAGAGGGACGTGCAGAGAGCTCCCTCCGCCACTTGCGACAGGCTTCCAGGTTGATGTATGTAATGGAAGATGAGGGCTTGGTTAACGATAGTACTTGTTATGTTGAGCTTGGAGCTGGGAAAGGTAAATATTACAGACAGAAGCTAATGTTTTTAACCTGTGATTATATGAACATATACCCAAACTAGGGTTCAAGTTCTAGGAGAGATTAATAATTTAAATTAATTTTCTTTGTACATCAGAACATGAAATAAATGGACTTTATTGATATTATATCATATGAATTGTACTAAAAATTATATGTTATTGTTAAGTTTCTCAAGGAACAGTTGTTACCATAAGTTTCTTAATAAATCATATAAATGTAACAAATTCCAATATTGGTATTTCATACCATTGTAGATTAAGTTTGCTTTCTGTACCTTAATAATCAAGATACAGAAACAGCAACATATTTTCAATAAATTGTCAATTTCGTATTAATGACATCAAAACAAATGTGATAAAATGACAGCTTAATTATTTACTGGCGCAGGTCAACTATCGTATTTTGCGTGGCAGGCTTGGTGCTCGCCCGCGACCGGCAGCACCGTGCTGCTGGTCGAGCGGGCCGCGCTGCGCCACAAGCGGGACAACAAGATACGCGACGCGCGCGAACGGACACAGGAAGGACCCGGACTGTTTAATGACGAAATACATAGCAACGAGTCTTTAAATGAAACTGATACAAACTTAAATCATGAAAGAATCATTCATAATGATAACCACAGTGTGAACAAAGAAAGTGGCCCACAGGAAGTCAACCCGCCTAATGACGCCGGCAGCGAGATGTCATACCGAGTGCGCGCGGACCTGGCGCACCTAGTGCTGCGCGCCGTGCCGGCCGTGCGCGCGCGCAGGGCCGCGGTGGGGCTCGCTAAGCACCTGTGCGGGGTGGCTACCGGTAGGTGTCGTCCCTGGTGCGTGCGACTCATGGTGGGGCTTGAGTGATAATATTGTTACACTGTGTACTAGGCATCAAGTACAGAAGTGCATCTTTCAGACTACTCGCTGCGCTGCCTGACGGCGGGCGGCGCGCTGCCGGCGGCGGGCGGCGCGCTCATAGCGACGTGCTGCCACCACCGCTGCCAGAGGAACGGATACGTGGCGGGCCGACACCTACTGGTACATACTCAACGTTATTCTGTTAAACGTAACTTATAGACTTCAGTTCTTATTCTTTCTTAAAATCAAATCATAATTGTCACACAATTTTTTAATAGGTTAAATGATTTACCCTGATAGCCATATTGTAACTTTATAGGAATTAGGTATAGACAGCGACGACTTCAATATAATATTGGGTGTCGTCTCGTGGGCGACCTGCGGGGACGGCCGCAGCCGGGGCAGGAAGACCGAGAGCCGACACAAGTCTGATGATGCACCGAATGGCCAAGAAGCCGGTCTCGGCACCAGAGACCTGGGGCTCTCTCGCGAGCAGCGGGAGGAGGTGGGGCGGCGAGCCAAGGCCCTCCTCGACTGGGGACGGGTGCTCTACCTCAAAGAATGCGGGTTCGATGCTCGACTGGCCTACTACGTGCCCAACACTGTCTCACTCGAAAACCTTTGTATTATAGCTAAAAAGAAAGTATAATCTGTATATAAAACAAAAGGATACAAATATAATGTTTTATTAATTAAATGTATAATAATATTATTTAATAAATCTATACACAATCATCATAGATGCGTAACGGAAATGCCAGTTCACTATGTTCCAGAAAACTAATATACATAATGGACAAATTCAAGTATACATTTTAATTATTGATTTCTATGAAGTTAACGTAAAAGGTAAACATTGACAGTGTAATAAGAAGGATCAGGCGCAACAAATGGAATAAAAATCTTATCTAAAAATAATGTAAGCGTACAAATAGAGCAGAGTCGCTTCACTCGGGTCGCATTTGCTACCAGTGGCAATGTTTTGAAAGACGTACATCGGAATAAGCGCCTAACATTGGATCATTCATACTATGCCAAAAAGAATTACATACAAAAATAATCTTTCGAATCGAAATTATTATTCATTTTAAAACTTGAACCCCTAATAGAGCAATGTGTGCTCCGATCCGAATAAATACAAATATTCTTCTTCAAACTAAAATAAAAGGGAATTGTAAATTACAATACTATATCGTTGCTGTAAATTTCACGTTTCACAGGAATAATTAGAAGTATGGCTTCCTTTATATTAGAACAAATTTAAGAAGTACATTTTTACTTTAACGAGGTTATAAGGCTATCATTTGCTTGATAGAAAATATTGTACAATCCGAATACGTAAATAGTGTTTATATTGTGCGCGCACAGGAATCGGGATCGATTGAGGAAAGTCGAAGAATAATATATTTAGTATAATTTAGTTGCATACTCATTGGCCACTAAATCTTACTCTACAAGTAAATATACAATATTATACAGATAATGAAATATGAGCAGTTAATTTTATATATATTAGCCTTCATATATTGAAGTTTCACCCTAATATAGTATGGAATTTGCAACAGATACAATATTCGGGCGAGAATCGAGTCCCTTAAATTGCCGAGTCGCTGTGGAGATTATACGTTTTGTCATTTGGGTAATTGGGGGTATATTGCATTCACAAAGTATTCCTTTTGATAACGGCAACGAAATGCAAGAGTGGTGTGTGTGTGTGTGTGTGTGGTGGGAGGGGGGTCAGTAGCCGTACTTCTCCTGTATGGAGGAGACCACCCCGTTGGCCAGCGAGGACAGCCGGCCCGCCACGCGCGTCACGCCCATGCGCACCGACTCGCGGACCTGCCAGTGCGGGGGGCAATTACACATCTTTATGTCAGATATCGACAGACGAGCATGAGGTTCACTTGATGGTGATACCTCAGCCACAGAACATCAGTCAATGATGCGCTGTCGACCTACTTTTTACTTCGAGCATTCGGAAATCCATAGACTGAAACCGAAACGCGCAATGTGCACTTCACGGTTTTGCCATCTATGAACGGTGGTTCGTTACCCGGTCGGCATTTCGATATTCCTCCCACCCGATCAAGGCCCGAAGTTTGCGATGTTTCGAAAATCTGGCATTGCATACTGCACATCTGACTAATAGAGCTTCATCTATTTTCCGGATCACAATTAGATATGAGTCTGCCCTGGGTTCCATTGGAGCAGGGTAAAAACACACGACAGAATTTCGATATATTGTTCGTCCCACCAATTTAATGCTCAATGTTACCAGAGCTGATATATGTGTATACTGCTGTTCTCGAGCCGAAAGCATTTTCTCCACTAAAGGGACTCTCAAGATAATTGATAATGACTTACAAAAAAGTAATTTTCCCTCAGTGAGAAAATGACATCTCGTGAACTACATAATATTCTTAATTTTCTTATTATTTAAGGAGTATTTTGGCTCACTTTAGTAGGTCGACAGCTCATCATTAAGTGATGTTCTGTGGTTGAGGTGTCACCTACCATCAAGTGAACCTCTTGCTCATCTGTCGGTATCTAACATATAAAAAAAAAGAATTGCTTTGGAAGAAAAGGTTAGCATTATCTATCTAAACACAAAAAGAAAACAAAATTTTTAGGGTTATGGCAGCAGTATAACCCGGTGGGAATCGAACCCAATGTTGCATGCACTGTAGACATCAAAGAGACAGAGGAAGTCAAACCGAGTAATACATACATCGTCGAGGTCCGGCGCGGAGACCGTGAAGGCGGGCTGGCGCGGCGGCCGCCCGGAGCCCCCGGGGCCCCCGGAGCCCCCGAACAGCTCCGCCGACGAGATGCTGGAGCTGCCCTCGAACCTGGACAGCGCCTCGCCCGCGCCCGCGCCCGCCTGTCGGTCGATGTGGCAGTGAATAACGATCAGTTGTACCTGCGTTATCACTGTTTGGGCCGATTTATCAAACGATACAATATTTAGTATAAGAAATTATATTGACATTTCACAAAAGTAGAGAGAACTGCCAAAAATTTGAAATATTACCTAACTTCAATGGTATATAACAAATCGAAAATTGGCCTTGTAGATACAATGTAACAGAACTATACAAAATGTATCGCGCTGTCTCTTAAATTAAGACTGCTCTCAGAGATTGTGGTAAGTGACAACAACTGGGCATTGTGAAGTTCTCGCAGTGGCGGCGAAAGACCTAAATTTTATGTGGGCAAGATTCATTTTCAAGGGCCCTCTGCTTGCAAACAAATATTTTGGCACCCCTTAAGTAATGCATAAATTTTCGGGGCGCGAGGCCCCCTGGGTCGCGATACCGCTGGCGGTGGCCCACGTCGCCCACACCTTATGCCGCCACTGTGTCCTCGCCGCGCGAACTCTCACCTGATCCCCGAAGAACTGCGCGGAGCTGATGGACTTTGCGGAGCCGAACTTCTTGACGGCGGAGTCGTCCTCGTCGGCGGCCTGCCTGCGCGCGGCGCGGCGCGGCTGCGGGGCGGCGGGCGCGGGGGCAGCGGGGGCGGGGGAGGCGCCCGGGGCGCTGAACATGGAGCGCACGGGGCGCTGCGGCTCCGGCTCGATGCTCTCCCAGCCCTCGCCGAGCGCGCCGCCGCCGCCCGGGGCCGCGCCCAGCTCCAGCCCGCGACTGCTGAACGGCTCGTTCCTGCGCAACACACGCACCACACGTTACACCCTTCCATATTCGAACACTTTAGCGTCTCGACGATGCCTACGTGACGGTTTACGACCGGCTCGATCGACTTCATCATTCATTTATATTTCGGTTTAAAGATTATTTTTATTCCTCTGCATGGCGACACGCCGCCCTGCGCAGTACAGCATGCGGAGCCCCGTACCTGATCATGGTGAAGGCCGCCGCGAAGTCGTCGCCGTCGGGCGGCGGCGCGGGCGCGGCGCCGGGCGCGTCCTCCTGCTCGATGCTCTGCATGGCGCGCGTCGCGCTGTGCGACACGCCGCCCTGCGCAGTACAGCATGCGGAGCCCCGTACCTGATCATGGTGAAGGCCGCCGCGAAGTCGTCGCCGTCGGGCGGCGGCGCGGGCGCGGCGCCGGGCGCGTCCTCCTGCTCGATGCTCTGCATGGCGCGCGTCGCGCTGTGCGACACGCCGCCCTGCGCAGTACAGCATGCGGAGCCCCGTACCTGATCATGGTGAAGGCCGCCGCGAAGTCGTCGCCGTCGGGCGGCGGCGCGGGCGCGGCGCCGGGCGCGTCCTCCTGCTCGATGCTCTGCATGGCGCGCGTCGCGCTGTGCGACACGCCGCCCTGCGCAGTACAGCATGCGGAGCCCCGTACCTGATCATGGTGAAGGCCGCCGCGAAGTCGTCGCCGTCGGGCGGCGGCGCGGGCGCGGCGCCGGGCGCGTCCTCCTGCTCGATGCTCTGCATGGCGCGCGTCGCGCTGTGCGACACGCCGCCCTGCGCAGTACAGCATGCGGAGCCCCGTACCTGATCATGGTGAAGGCCGCCGCGAAGTCGTCGCCGTCGGGCGGCGGCGCGGGCGCGGCGCCGGGCGCGTCCTCCTGCTCGATGCTCTGCATGGCGCGCGTCGCGCTGTGCGACACGCCGCCCCTGCGCACACAGTACAGTACAGTTTCTTAACACATTCACGCCGGCGCCAATTTTTATTTTTTTGGTTTTCACAACAAAAACAACTTATTGTTTTTCTTACAAAACACGGCTTTGTGTTACTGAGCTACTTGCACAATAATTTACGATATTTGATAGACGATCTAACCGATTCCGATATCAGTGAGCCCTATTCATGTCTCACTAGCACACTAATGGTATACCTGTCCCGGGCCAGCGCGCCGGCCATCCCGAGCCGCTCGGAGTGCTGGCGGCCGGCCGGCTGGTACTGCAGCCGCAGCGCCGCCACCTCCTCCGCCACCGCCTCCGCCGACACCGCGCTCTCGCCCGTCCTCTGCGAACGTATTATATTTATTATAGATGACCCAAAGAACTAGACGGAGCAGAACGAGCCGTTGGCGCGTTCAGTAGAACACCTGCCGTGCGCATCGATTGGTCGGGGGTTCCAATTCCACCGGGACCACATGTTTATAATTTTGTGGGAGGAATATCTAAATTGCTACCGGGTAACGAACCACCGTTCATAGATGGAAAAACCGTGAAGTGCATATTGCACGTTTCGGTTTCAGTTGATGGATTTTCGAATGCTTGAAGTATAAATTAGGTCGACAGCGCATCATTGACTGATATTCTGTGGCTGAGGTATCACCTACCATCAAGTGAACCTCATGCTCGTCTGTCTATATCTGACATAAAAAAAAACTGTTTGTAAAGTTTTATACATTATAATATTCTATAAATTAATACTTTTACAATTTTAAAATATGCTGAATAATATTGTTTTTCTTAAAATGTTACAATACTGAGTGTATTTTTGATTAAACACTGACCTCCACTTTAAGTTTCTCCGCCATGATGGCGTCCCGCTCGATGTCGTCGAAGTTGGCCGACACCTTCGTCGCGCCCAGACCCCCCTTGCGTGCCCCCAACTACAACATCGACCGATTAACACACTAACCGCCAAAGTAATTTAAATTTTTTCAACTTTATGCTCCCCAGCATTAACATAGTATTACATGGACTTCGGGTTGCATACAAAATTCACGAAAAATATTTTTCCCGATTTTTTAAGAAACACCTCATGTGAAAGTGACGTTGAGCAATTATCTGACTGAAGTTGTTCGTGTTACTTGCGGTGGGCCGGCCAGCGGTACATAATATTAAACTTATATAAAGTGGTCTATAATATGTTAATGATGCAGACATCTACATAGTATGGATAACACTCACATTGGATCTCCTAGCGGGCGGCCTGGCTGTGGGCTTGCTCGCGGCTTGTGTGTTGGTGCCGGGGTCACTCATGCCCCACAGGCGAGCATCTTCACTCAAATTATTGCTAGCAGGCATCACAACCGCTGTGTTTGCCTGCAAAGTATTTCTTATTACACACAAAATAACAAAAACAAGATCCAGTGTTGCTATGATTGCCCACAACATGATACATTAGCATAAAACATTATTTCAAAAATGTATCAAATACTTGCCCAACCTAGCTCCACACAGCTATACTAATGTAGAAAATGAGACCAAATAAATTTAATGTCAAAAATATAGATTTTTTTTGTTGAAACACTCCAATCACCTAGCAGTATGAAATATACTTGGACTATTTTCATACCTACCTACCTTACTTAAGATTTTGGATTTATGTATATAGATATAAAAAACAGTCCATTAGGATAACCTATTTTTATTTATGGGTTGCCCATTCAACTGCTTTATATTTTTATAATATCTTTCTAAGCAATTATTAATTTCCACATAATTTCAATAGCCCAAAATATTAAGGGGAAAAAATAAAGATGGTAAAGCAGAGTTAATTTATATAGAACATTCTTAATAATTTAAACAAATTAATAACACCAAATATTATCTAAAATTATTACACTACACAAACACATACAATAAAAACTAAGTTATAAAAATGCTCCACAATCATAAAATGGTAATTAGAAGGACATGATTATCATTGTTAGTGTCTCTGCCAATGTCAGATGTGGCAGGGGCAGGGAGAATACCTGTGAGTCAAAGTTAGTGGCGGTATCAGTATGCTCCGCAAACCAGTCTACCTCCTTTGTTTCCTTGCTCTCCTTCACTTCTGCTGTCACTGCATCCAGATGTAACTGAGCAAATATTATAATAATAATAATATAAATATATTATCTGTGCATTAAACAAATGCATTCAATTAGATTCTTATAAATTATACTAATTTCAGAATATAAAATGCATACAATAGTTTAAATGTGGGATATACTCACTTTAGTACCATATGTTTTCATAGCCTGTTCTGACAATGTACTTAGTTTATCTTTGTACATTTGTGCAACTCTTGAATTGTACTTCTGTCGTGCGTCCTCTGTGACGAGCCCATGCGTGCGGAAAAATTGTGTCTACAACAAACATAATATGACATAAACATATAATGACTGGAACAGTGAAATTTTAGATCAAATCAAGCTTCTGGAGTAGTCAATACCGCATTCACGTTCCCGCCCAGTTGCATATTTCTCAACTGCTTCCATGTCCAATTTGTGTCAAGTTGCGTCGATCGAACAAAGGTAAGATGCACTCCGAGACTCCGGTGCACAGCCGAACAGTCCAGGCAGATGAACACTCCGTACGTCACCGACGACCACGTAGGATTTTTAGCGTTGCAGTCGAAACAGACCTGTTCACAAACATATTCCGGTTTAAAGATCAAAAGTATTTACTCTAATGCAAATATTGTTTTGAATAACACCCACTTTATTTGCAGGAATTGAACGTAATCTTTGAAATACAGCTTCAATATCGCTTTTGCTGGGACCTCCTTCAGCCATTTTCGAAATTTTGACGTATTTGATCGAGTTATTGTGAAACGTATGACACTCTTGTCAATCGTATGATTATGACAATCTGACATTATTTTGACACATATGTACAGATTACACTAAAGGATAGTCTTTTAGACATAGTTTTCTCATAAAAATCTAGTTTGTCTATGTCAATTATCACTGTCGAGTGCATAGAGTAAGGTAACGTCAGTGTCAGTGTCAAATATCAAAAATCATAAGGACGCAACGAGATTTTAAGAAAGTAAATTATATATTGAATTGAAATCTCTTTAATAATAGCCATTAGTTTACATTTGGTCAAAATATATATATTTTGTAACAATTTTGTGTTGACTTGGGGTTGTTTTAAGTGCAGTGTTTTAAACGCATTTTAGTGCCTGTATCGTCCTAAGTGGTCAATTATAGTTATGTTGTACCCGAGAGGCAGTGAAAGTTCTGGATGATGTTCTTTCTAGTTAAATGATGTGAGAAGAGGCATTAAGTTTGTATTATTAGTTAATTATAATGGAGAGCGGCGGCTTCTCTGGAGGCGGAGAGTGCGGAGAGGAGATCGAGAGAGCACTCATGGATCTAGGACCGCTCCTCGGTGTAACCATCAAGGAGGAGGCGCTGGATGAGCTCACGGATAGCGCTGCACCTTCTCGTGCCAATGTAAGCACTACTAAAATTTAGATGTTGCTAATCAGCAAATCTTGTATGCATGAATCAGGCTTAAGTTAAAGCTAGATTACTATTGAGACTAATATTTCAGGTTAGTAGTAACCAAGATGGTGCAGGTGCTAACAATAGTGCTGAAGTGTCAAATAAAGAAGCAGGGGAGGGAGCAGATTCTCTTGCATCTCCAGGGGCTCGCACCAGCTTCCTCACAGTTAAATGTGTGTTCTGCCAGACCACTTTATCACAAACCGAAGGCACTCCCAAACTCATGGAGTGCCTTCATTCAGCCTGTGAATCATGTGTTAAATCTAAGCAGGAAGAAAAGCTAGCTGGCAGCAGAGACTTTTTAGGTATTATATTCACTTAATACTATATAGAAATATCAGACTTCATATAACTTGTCATAAGTGATTTTATTTTTAAGACTTTAAAACACTATTTGACTTTTGTTTTATTCTTTGTCAAAAACAAGGGGCCATACCATTGTCTCTTTAATTTTATGGAAGTTAGTGCATTACTAATTATTAACTTCCATTTTAATATGATATAAAAATGAAACTATTGTATAGCTTGTCCAAGTTTAATGCTTTCTCTAGTAATAATAAATGCTATATTTTAAAGTGATGTTCGTTGTCAATTCTTAATCGTCTGATCAACGACTTAACGAAAGAGGTTGATACTGGCGAAGTATTTATTCGCCACAATTTAATATGTATTATATCAGGAGTCTTTGATGACAGAACAAGATAAATTATAGATACAACTTTGCTTTACGCAAGTGATGCATTCCAGACATATTCTCATATAACGAGGTTGATTAAATAACAAAATGTATACAGTAATGTCCCATCCCATGCAAGGTCAATTAGCACAAATTTTAATAACTGTAAATTAAGTTGGCAATAACACTGTTCTTAGAAATTATGGTTAATAAAACTCATCATCATAATTGATACTAGTATTATTATTTATATTATATAAAATCATAGACCTAATACCCCTCAGTTTGTCCTAGAAAGCTCTAGCAGTGTCGTAGAATAGGTTACTAGCACCTGGTGTGGATGCCAAATTTGCCACTAATAAAATTTGAAATTTTAACACTTGGGGCATGGTAAAAAAGGTTACTTTTTGTTATTAAATAAGAGCTGTTTATATAAATTAGAATTTAAAACTAAATAAGTTACTTAAATAATAGTTATTAAGAAATAAAATATATTTTTTACTGCTACCTGTGAAAGCCACCCTGCCAGATTGCCGCCCAATGCAGACAGAACCCACTGGATTGGAGAGCATTTGAGGGACAAATTCAAAAATTCAAAATCATTTATTCATTTAGGTAACTAAGGACAATAAATTTAAGCATGGACACACTTTGCAACAATTTCAGGAGCGGGTCGGGTTACAATTCAATGTGCCGCATGTCGACTGCAATGTCAGCCCAACAACATGATTGATCAAAGATTTGTAATGGAGAAAGTTTCTGTAGAACAAGCGGGTAACAATGGTAACTATTTCATATAATTCAATCCCAATTGCAACTTATTGTCTTAATAAATATGTTTTATTTACATTTTGAAAAGAGAAAGAAGAAAAGAAGATAAGAATGTTTTTAATGAAGAGTTTTTATCTTATTTACTAATAGTAATTCCTTGAAGGTGTTGGAAGTGGAGAGCAGCAGTGCAACAGCTGTGAGGACAGAGAGCCTGCAAACAGTTATTGTGTGGACTGTGCTGAGTTCATCTGTGACAACTGTGTCCAAGCACATCAGAGGTGAATATTGCTGTTTCATAAGAAGGGATCATACTGATTTATTTATTTACAAGCAATTGCCCCCGCAACCCCCCTTGTGGGTTGAATTTCGTAAAATCCGTTCTTAGCTGACCTCTACTCGGCGAAAGGAATATTCCTACCATATTTCAAGTTGCTACGCCTTATGGTTCCAGAGATATCGTGATGAGTATCTATATAGGTGGGAATCTCTTTTATATATATAGACTAGCAATTGCCCCCGCAACCCCCCTTGTGGGTTGAATTTCGTAAAATCCGTTCTTAGCTGACCTCTACTCGGCGAAAGGAATATTCCTACCATATTTCAAGTCGCTACGCCTTATAGTTCCAGAGATATCGTGATGAGTATCTATATAGGTGGGAATCTCTTTTATATATATAGATTTATCCAGTCGAACCGCAAACGAAATTACACTACTTAAATTGCAATGTAAAAATAAAATTAGAATAAAACATAGAAAAAAAATAGCATTAAATATATTTAACAACATTCATTCCGATCTTTCACAAAACATCAAATACTGTTAATAGTTCTTTCCATCCATCCGCAAATACATCGCATTCAAGAGGGCATTGAGTGAGTTCGAGGGATAGACAAGTTAGCTCGTGCAACACTGCGAGAACTGGGTATAGCGAAAAGCCTATGCTTTCTAGATCGACAGTAATTGTCAGAAACAAATATTTGGAAAATTTCATTATGGAGCTCCGGTGCAATGATGAATGGAATTTATAAGAAATGGAAATACTTATGCCCCATGCTCAACTCCCCTCGTGAAGCATGGGGTACTCGGGAGTTTAATCTGTTACGTTTTCTATTTAGATTGAAGATTACAAAAGACCACACAATCAAGAGTAAAGAGGAGGCTCATGCGGAACTGCAGGCGGCGCAGGGCGCGCGCTCCGGACACGACATGTTCTGCAGGGACCATCCACAGGTTACTTGCTTTTAGCTTTTGCCACAGGAGACACATCATAGTTTTCTGATGTTTAGGAAGCTTTTTTATTGGATAAATAGAAAATGTAAATTGCTATGTTTTCAAATAGTGGTATATGTCACTCGCAATAACGCATGCGATATTATCGACCTATAATAACGCGCCTGTGTGGGGGAGCCTTTACTCACTAAATGTTTGTTTTTATTTATTACTGTATAATGATATATATATCGTCATGTTCATAAGTGTACATTATGTTACCTAAATTAATAAATGATCTTTGAATTTGAATATAAATATATAATGGGACCACTGCACAGTTGGACAGTGAATAATTTCTATGAAACACTAAAATACGTATATATAAATAAACACAGGAGCGGCTCAGTCTATTCTGCGAGACTTGTGACCGGCTGACGTGCCGCGACTGTCAGCTGCAGCACCACCGCGACCACAAGTACCAGTTCAGCACCGAGATGGCCGCGCAGGTACCACATCCGTCGGCTCTCGGTCGGCCGGTCGATTGCCTGTTTTGATTTGAATATATACATTATTTATTTATAACGTTGAATTAGTTTATATATTATGACAATACTACCCTCAAAAAGAACACGTCCACAGACGGATGAAGGGGTAGAGGAAAATATGAATGGATTCTGTGTATGAAAAGAAAATAGAAGAGAAATTAACTCGCGCCACCCCTACCCAGAACGATGTTGAGCTGTAACCCTTCCCGCAGGCCCGCGCGAGCATCGCGGCGCTGGCGTCGGAGGTGAGCTACAAGCGCGTGCTGCTGGGGTCCGCCATGAAGGTGATCCGCAACCGGCAGAGCCTCATCGCCGAGAAGAAGAAGGCGCTCGTGCACGAGATCACGCAGACCGTCGTCAAGTGAGTGCACACACACACAGACACACACACACTTTACTTAATTGAAATATGGGGGGCGGCAACTAAGACAAATCTACGAAAACTACAGATAGCACAAAACAAATTAGTTAAAACACTTTTCCAGTATAATTTCCGAGAATCCTCGTCTAAAATCTATAAAAATACTAAATTAATGAACATAGCTCAAACGTATAAATATAAGACGTGCATTCAAATCCGAAAAATCTTAACTAAAGGCATTCATACATCAATTAACTTTTCCACAAATATTGAACACACCAAACGCAATACGCGACAGGCCAATAATATTACTCTAACTTTTCCCAGAACAAACTACGGTAAAAAAAGTATCCTGTATGAAGGTGTTCAACATTATAATAATCTACCAAAATGCATCAAAGATGCAAAATCCCTAACTATCTTTAAAAGAATGCTAAAATGCTACATTTTAAAGGATTCCTCACTATTAAAATAAAATTACAGCTGTTGCTGTATATATATATTTTTAATATATTTCACGTTTCTAACCTTTTAACCACAACGCATTTTTTATATCTACACAACACATCACATTACATATAATGAATAGATCATATAAAATATAATTCATATTAAACTTTTATTTAAATGAGAACTATATACATTTTAATACATATACATTATAATATATAAACACACCTTATACATCTAATGGTTGTTCACAGTTATACTATTTTATAAAGGTAAACGGAAAATAGAAATAATATTACTACTTAAAAATATATCCGAATATTAGCATCTTTCACTATGACACATGCTTTATCGCTCAAACACACACAGTCATACCATCATAATTCATAACGCTCCCAATCATTCGTCACTTAATTTTTTTTTTGCGCTTATTTTTATTTCTATATCTACCTACATATTTGCTTTATTTGTTGTTTTACTATGCATGCTAATCTAATGTTTGTAACGTTTTAAAATTAATTTTCTCTGTAAGTGATTATGTAAATCTTAAGAGAAAATAAATGATTATTAAACCGTACACAGACACACACACACACACACACCCAGACACACTCGCATTTGACCTATTTCACAGTAGAGGGCGCTAAGGAGCATTCGGCTCGTCTGATGCGCATACCGCCGCCCGCGAACATTGCTACATCTGCGGTAGATATGATGTCCGTCCCTGGGTCGTAGCGGTCTGGAGGAAACACTTGTAGCAACGGACTGTAATATGCATAACTAAATAACTTAATGCTTCTATGGATATAATTTTAGTGTCCTGTGAAACTGAATTGGCATATCTGGTGAAAAGTAAATTATCTAGTGGAGATTGTCTGTGTCCGTTTCACTGATCAATTTTTCCTTTATAAGTAAGTAGGTAATAAGTGAATAACGATTTTTTTAAATCTCATTATCCCACAATTCGAGCCCAGTATGTGGAGTGCTAATCACGCTTCCCGCTGAGCTGGAGTGTGAGCTGTGAGAGCGGTGTGGTGTCGCAGGCTCACGAACGCGATCAACACGCGCGGCAAGCAGCTGGTGCTGCGGCTCAACGAGGTGTGCGACGGCAAGCAGCGCACGCTCGGCGAGAAGAAGGACGCGCTGGAGCAGCTGTCCGCCATCACCGACCACTGCCTGCACTTCGTGGCCGCCGCGCTCGACCAGGTCGCCGCCCGACGCCGCCCGAGCGCTCCCGAGCGCTCCCGAGCGCGAACGACTTGCCCCAGAGTAATCATTTCTCGCAAGTCGTTCGTACTCGGGCCTCTGATCGTTTCGCTAAAGTTACTGTAAAGTTTAGTGTCGCGGCTATTGTAACGTAAAGTGTATCTCGTTCATTTGTTTCGCTCGATTGATTTAAATTATTTGACCACATTGTATGAACGTACATACATCATATGTGATGTGGGAATGTACATGGACTGTAAGCGATTTTCACTTCACGTTTAATATTTATGGTTTAAAATTTATAATAGAATAACTTTATTCATGAAAAGTGAAAGTAATTAACTAAATATTTTAAATATATTGATAATTGAATTTAAAATGTAAAAAGAAACAACAAACATAAAATATTATATTCTTTTATATTTTAAAATATGGATAGAAAATGAGTAAAATAGATGATCAGGCCGCCTAGCATGACCATCAAGAGATTTCTCGCGGAAGAGTGAAGTGGGTCGACAGACCGCTGTCGTGGTGGTCATGCTAGTGCCGCGTGTGCCGCGTGTGACGCGCCGTGCCGTGCGCAGGGCAGCGACACGGCGGTGCTGTACAGCAAGCGCGCGGTGAACGCGCACCTGCTGCGCATCAAGTCGCGCCGCGCCGACATCCCCAACCCCGACATCCCCGTGCGCATCGCGCTCGCGCTCGACAAGCTGCCCGACCTCGTGCGAGGTAACCGAACATGACTGGGTGAGGGGGGTGTGATACGTTTTGTGATTGATCGAGAAAATGGGCAAAATTGTTTTGTTACATATTATTTAGATAATTATTAACTTTCTTTATTGGTTAATTAGTTACTACATTTGACAAATATAATAATTATATAATATACTATATTTATTTATTTATTTATTTATTTATTAAACGTTACTTGTCTTGACAGTTTAACCAATGCGACAAGTAACGATACACTACATACTATGCACTATACTTATACATTAACTTATACACTACAAATTAAAAAACACCCAATATAAAATAAATATAAAATAACAAAAATCCTTAACCATACAATAACAAATAAAATCTATTACTACAACTAACCATATGTTATAGTAAATAAAACTAATCTTGTGAGCTCACTCAATGCTACCATAAACACATCTACTCTGTCACAAACTTTATTTATGACAGAAATAGATCTGTTTATGGGCGCTTTCTCTAACAAGTTAGTTCTGGCCGGTGGTACCATCATGAGTGGTGGGCGATGGCGCCTCCACACATACCAATCGGGCACATATAAATTCATAACTCCCAATAATTCCGGATTATGAGAATTTCCACGCAAAACCTTCAACATATACATTACTAATGTAAAGTCCCTTCGCACTTTTAGTTCAGTGTAGCCCACCATACCTAGAACAAACAGCGTTGGGTACATTAGTGGATAAAAGGGATACACTCCGTATAATTTCAAATAGAGGTGTCGCATGAATTTATTTTGGACACGCTCTAACATGATCCTATACTTGTATTCGTAGGGAGCCCAAATAATCGAGTTATGTTCCAAGTAACTCCTTACTAATGAATTATAGGAAACATAGGACTTTCATGGCCGCAATATTATTAAAATCTTTAGTTTGCCTTAAGACAAACCCAAGATTCCTATATGCTTTTTTGCATATTTTGATAATATGATCCCGAAACATCATGTCAGGCGTGAAGAGCACTCCCAAGTCCCGTTATATTAAATTAAATTATACATATATATATCGTTATGAAGACACATACCACCTTAACTCAACATAAAGAAATATGAGTTTAAAAAAATGTTACATAGCGTTAAAAGTTTGTCGCTGATCTATTAATTCATTAGACAATTAAATATATTTACATAAAACACAATACTATCAACTAAAAAATGTTGTAAACGCAAATGAAATTTTAACGAAGCTATCTTAATTAACACCCATTACTAGTACTAACTATATAAAATAAAAGGTTCTGTCATAAAAGGAGACCGCTCGAAGGAGCGTAGGTCGCGAAGTAGAAGTCGAACGCAACGCTTATTTTCATCGGCTTCCTCGCCTGATAGTCAATTTTATAATAGTCTTTTGTTGTCATCAGTGTTATCGACGATCGGTGCGATCGTTGTGGATGGTAAAGTGGACGGCAGCAGCTCGAGCCCCGGCCCGAGCGGCCCGCCCGGCGGCGGCTCGGGCGCGGCGGGGGCGGGGGCTGCGGGAGCGGGGGCGGCGACGGCGGGCGCGGGGGTGGGGGCGGCGGGCGCGGGCGCGGCGGCGGCGCCGGCGGCAGGGGCGTACCAGGCCCCGCCCCACGCGGCGCCGCACTCCGCCGTGCTCGCGTTGCAGCAGGTCGCCATGCATCAGGTATTGTTGTAGTAAAATATCTCGACCGTGTAACGTATCGTTTTAATATGTGCCGCGCGCAAGCACAGTGAGTGTGTGATCGACCGTTTCATTTTAGCATTCCCACCCTTCAACATTCTCGAGGAGTGAACGCAGCGCTCTGATAGTCGCGAGCGGCGAGCCGTTCTGTGGCAATTACCTGAGGCGGACGCGTGTTTAACTATATTTTTTTCATCTTCACACGTGGTGTGGTTCACTTAGCTTGAACGAATTTTCAAATTGTTTTTATATTATTTTTTCTTATTAAAGATTCCTATTCTGGAAATCAAGTCTGGATTTAAGGAAATTTTGAAACTGATCTAAGTCGATCAAGTTAGGAGCGTTGTTGGAATGGAACAGGAGAGTGCGGTAGTGCTGGTCCTAACTAGTTTGTGAAACTTTTGATCACAGCAGAACTTTCCCTTGTGTCATTTCTTTTTTTTCTTTAAACTAGTTTTTTTCTTTAGGTGTTTTTGTAATACATATTTGTAAGAATATATAACTGTTAAGTTTAATGTTTATTTTTATTTCAAGTAAAATCATTACAACCGTGTCGATCTGTGCCACACCAATGGATTCGGTTTTTTCTTGCTATATCCGTTTCTAAGAATTATTATTTTAACAAAGCTTAAGATAAACATACTATGAATATTTTTTATAAAACTTACATTTTTTCTTAATACAATAAAAATTCAAACTTGTAAAAAATATATGGAAACTTTTTAAATTGATGTTTTATATCTTCTTTCATGTCTCAGACTATGGCGCGGTATCAGGTTGGTTTTCCATTGATTGGCAAATAGTGTCACATCTATAATGAACTAATTCCATTTTGCAGACGTATCTACCGATTGAGAAACATTATTTTCAAAACACTAATTTGAAATCGCTTAGCAAAGTACAAACCGATGTATTTTCCGTTTCCCAGTCGTACGTGGCGGCGGCGGCGGGCGCGGCGGGCGCGTACCTGCCCGCGGCGCGCTCGCGGGCGCACACGCCGCTGCGGCAGCCGCACGTCTCGTCCACCACGTTCCCGCACCACTTGCACGGTGCGTCGGCTGCAGAGGCCATCCCACTGTGCTATATAGATTGACGTTTATTTTTAACATCTAAATACTGTGTGTATGGATTGTGAGTGCTGTATGTGTGGTGTGCAGGCATGAATGAGCTGAATCTCCGTGGATTGCTGAACGCGTCGGGCCGCGGCGGGGGCGGCGGGGGCGGGGCGCGCGCGCTGCACCCGCCGCACGCGCAGTCCATGCAGCACGCCTACCAGCACAGTGAGTAGCAGTACGATCTTACCACTCGTTCGTTTTGTTGTGATAGATTAATACACATCGAGGGTACAGTGCTAAAACCCAATATGTATGAAATTAAAAGTTGTACATTTATACTGTCGATAAAAAAATTATTTGATTCTTATTTAAATAAAATAAATTTTACCGGATTAAAACGCGATTTATTAATCATATTATTTATTTGTTTTTCACGTGTTACAGTGATGAACGCGTACAATAACATGTCGTACGGTGGCGCGGCGGGCGGCGGCGGCGGCGGCGCGGCGAGCGGGCGGCGCAGCGGCGGGCCCCGCACGCCGTCCCCCGCGCCCGCGCCGCCCGCCGGCCCCGCGCCCGCCCCGCACTACGCGGCGCTCGCTGCGCACACGCCGCCCGCCAAGTGGCACATACCGCAGCATGGACACACCAACGGTACCTACTAAACAAAACAAATATTAATTTAAACAACGAAACCTGTAAAACAAAAAAAAACCGAAAGTAAAGTAAGGCTAAAGCGACGAGCGTGTATGAAAGTTTCGATGAAAATGGAAGAAACGAAAGTGGTATGTAAGGATCGGGGGATATGAGTACTGTGATCTTTGCCTACCCCAATGGGAAAGAGGCGTGATGTATATTGTTATGTATGTAGGTATGTAACGCTATCTGATTTTCGACGCAACCCCAAAATGAGCCTGTTTCGCAGCAGCCGGGGCAGAGGGCGCGCTGGGCGGGGGCGGCGGGGGCGGCGCGGGCGCGGGCGGGACGGACTTCAAGATCACGCTGGGCCGGCAGCACTGCACGCCCACGCGGAACCCCGTCGTCACGTCCACCAACCCGAAGACGCCGAGCCCCAGTCTCAACGTGAGTGTTAAAACCAGAAGAAAAGCATATCATTTTTTTTTCAAACCTAAGTGTGAGTAAATAAAAATAGTAACTCTTAAGTTGCCTGAATTCCAAAAGTACTGTGCACCAAGTTCGTTAAAACAAGTAACGCAAACAAAAATTGGCAATAATTATTCTAAATTTATTTATTAAATAGGAAAATAGTACCAAAATATGTGCTTGTATGTACATATTATATCACTAATAAGATCTCAAATACTCACTGTATGGAGCCGTAGTGGCGGGCGTCACAACTGTGGGTGTAGCGATCGTTCAGATTGTGATTTACTATTTCCTACTTAGGGGTTCAGTTCTGTAGACTATTTAATACTAAGTGTTGAACGTCCAGGGCGGCGTCTCGTCGGAGCTGGACAAGGTGTGCGCGGAGTCGGTGCAGGACCTGATGGCCACCATCGCGAAGCTGGACTCGAACGGCGTGCAGGTGGTGGCCGAGCGCGCCTCGCCCGCCGCGCTCGCCGCCGCCGCCGCCTCGCCCGACCTCGTGCACTCCTCCACGGACGGCGCCGCGCACGGTACGACCCCCCCTCCATGAGGGTCACTCGATGGTAGGGATACCTCAGCCACAGAACAAAAGTCCGTTATATATGGTCGTTTTCGTTTTTACTCACAAACGGTTATGTAACCGATATACCGTTTTAATATCGACATCGAAAACCGTTTTCAGATATATCGATATCCTTAGTATGGTTTGCATTATTACGTTAACATGATATTATATGCTCCGTTTATGCCGCATGTTTTGACACTCGCAAGCGAATCAAAACCTACCCGTTGATCTTGACTCATGAATTTTGGTATGAAGGAATGTTATAAAGCACAAGTAATAGAAAAAATACGAAAACCGGTAATTTGTAGTTTTTTTTATGTTGGGAAAATCTTTGCTTGACTAAAAGTTTTCAAGGAACCCTCGTTGTGCGAGTCCGACTCGCACTTGGCCATTTCTTTTATTTTCTCTTTACAATAGGCACATTAAAGGCATTACTGATATTCCCAGGCAAAGGTGCTCACGTGGGGGGCGGCGGGGTCGGCGCGGGCGGCGGGGGCGGCGGCGACCCTAACGAGGACTGGTGCGCGGTGTGCATGGACGGCGGCGAGCTGATGTGCTGCGACAAGTGCCCCAAGGTGTTCCACCAGTACTGCCACATCCCCGCCGTGGAGCGGCTGCCCGAGTGAGTGCTGCCCGCCCTCTACGTGTTCAGTTGCATAATGCATATATAGGACACCATAAGAGAATTTTAATAAAATTGTGTTTCAGTTCGTTGATGGAATACTATAATTAAATGAAGATTTTTCTATAAACAATCGCGTTATATCAAGCAGCATTGCAAAAAAAAAAATCGAGAAACTCGAGTGAACACATTGTATATGAACTAGTCGATACATTTATTGTATTACAATATTATCTGAGGTGCTTCGGATGGGATTTGGATTCGTCGTTGTATGATCGTCGTGTTGTATACGGTAGGGAGATGGAGTCGTGGCAGTGCCTGCTGTGCGTGAACTTCGCGTCGCTGCCGCCCGAGCCGGCGGGCGCGGCGGGGGCGGGGGGAGCGGGGGCGGGCGGCGAGCTGGCCGGCCGCCGCCGCCGGGTCGTCGAGCGCATCACGCTCGAGCTGTACTGCCAGCTCGAGCTGTCGCTGCCCTTCCGCGAGCCCCAGGTACGAACGGCCCCATTTTATAACTGTATAATATTGTATATACACTAAAAAAATATTAGCTAGCAAAACGCCCCGGCTCCGCATTGTTGGTATAATATTCTTTTTACCCTCCGTAAAAAAAAGAAATTAATAAAAATTATCCTTTGTCCTTTCTAATACTTCGAAGAATATGTGTACAAAGTTTCATTATAATCGGTTGAGTAGTTTTGGCGGGAAAGCGTAACAAAGAAACTTACATTTACATTTATAATATTAGGGATTCAATGAGTTACCCACACGCCTGACTGATCAAGTTAGAAGTTGTTTTTTTTTTTTTTCAATAATTCAAGAATGATATAGTTGTATAATATTGCATGTGTGTACTAGCCGGGCCAGCCGATGTGCCTGGACGTCATCCGCATGAAGCTGCAGCCGCGCGCGGACGGCCGCTACACGCACGAGGCGCAGTTCGTGGCCGACGTGCGCCAGCTGTTCAGCAACGTCTACAGATACAAGCCCGTGGGTATCCATTGAATACGTTCATATTTACGATAACTATTAATATTACGGTCCTTCGAGCCGAACTTGTGTTAATCACTCCTCTGTCTATGTGAGTTATTCGCCACATACTATAGCTTTGTGATAATTAGGAAACGGAGGCAATATAACTCACGTCTGAAAGTGAACTTGTCTATTTGATTTTATCGTGTTAAATCCATTCACAGCCCGACTCTCAACTGTACAAGGACGCTAAGAAGCTGGAGGAGTTTTTCGACGCGCAGCTCCTCAAGTGGATGCCGGAGTACGCGTACTGGAGCGGCGAGGGCGAGGTGCCCGCCAAGCGCGCGCGCGTCGAATGACCCGCGCGCGACCCCGCCGGAGCCGCGCCCCTGTCGTCCCGACCGACGGCCGCGCAACCTTGCCCCCCCGTGTCATCTGCTGGCGCCTTGCCGTCGTCGGTGAAAAAGAAACCCATCTTGAGGCCGTCGACACTAACTGCGGCGTTGGCGAGGAGATCTCGGGCCCGCGAGAGGGCGTGGTCGCTGAGCCGGATGATGGCGATGTCGCCGCCGCCGCTGCTGCCGCCTCCGCCTCCCCCGCCGCCCCCGCCGCTGCTGCCGCCGCCGCCGCCTCCACCTCCGCCGCCTCCCCCGCCTCCCCCGCCCTCGCCCCCGCCGCCGATCGTGCGCCCGCAGGCCATATCGCCGGCCGCCTTCGCCTCCTACCACCAGCCGTACGGCTCCGCCCCCTACCACCAGCCGTACAACTTCGCCCGATACCCGCCGCACTAGGAGGTGCCGCACTCCGCACTCAATTACTGTTATTTCATTTCCATACATTTAATCTGTAGGGAATCTAAGTTGCGTTCGATAAAAAAATATTATAAAATGTAAATAACGCGAGCATCAAACATCTAAATGTGAACACGTTTAAGTTTATTTTTTATAATATAGACATTTACAGCGAAATACCTACACCATAAAAGAGAGGGAGAGAGGTCTAAGATGTAACATTATGTACTTATGGCAGACTTAGAATAATACTGAGAACTCCATGATAATCCTTTCAGTAATTTTGGAGATTAGAATAAACGTTTGTTCAGACAGGCAAAAATGTTCAAAATGATTTTTTATGTATACTGTTACGCTTCTTTTATTGTCCATTTCTGGTAGAATTATTCAATGTACAGATTACGATTCTACTGTTTTAATATATTATATGTATATAGAAAATGGTATCAACCCTAATAATAAATATTAACATAACGTCGATAATGTGTAGTACCTATATAGTTGTAGTAATGTGCCGCCGCGGGGAGCTGTGCGGCCGCGGCGGTACGAGCACACTTGTTAAATTGATAATATTCTGGTAATTGATAAAAATACAATCGTTTTCCATTTATAATAATATTTCTTGGTAGTTGTAGTTAACATTTGTTGAAATGTAATTTCGTATCTCTCGCCAATATTGTACAAGTCTAATATATATAGGTATATTATTAGAATAGTTCAAACAGTTATTTCATAACAGTTGAATATTAGAATGTAGCTGTATGTTGTGATACGATGTCGCGTCGCCGCGGGAACCGCCCTCACGACTACGATGACTCATTTTCGTCTTATTGTGTGTTGAATTCAAGAGAAGCTCGTCTAGTTATCACTGTAAGGAGTGATTGTATTTATATTCTGATCTTTAAAATATATTAAACATAACTAATAAGACTATTTATCTAGTTAAGGTCCTCCAGCACAATCTTATTTTATATTAGTTAGGATAGTCCAATTATATTTTATGAAAGTAATGATGAAGATCGTTTTAAAACTTCGTAACGTAATTTGCGTTAATCTTACGTTCCCTTTAGCCAACGTTCCCCCACCGGCTCGGAGTGAAGCCGGCGGCGGAACCGTTCGCACGTGTTTTTCTTAACTCGACAACAAAATGATAATAACCTAAGTCCTAAAGCAACGTGGAGCTTGGAGAATAACTGGACGCTGTTAAGCAATACAGTGTCAACCCACAAAATTACATAAATGTAAATTTTGATACCAATCGTGAATCGCTTCCTTATGAGCTGGAGTACATATTTCAAAAGAGATATGTATCATTTAAATCGTTTTAATAGCAAAAATATTGAAAAAACTAACGAGCACGAAAACCTAAAATATTTATTAATAATGCATTAAATTCAATTACTTTGATTGCTACCAAGAAAAAATACATATATTTAGTCTAATAATAATAAATACAAAAAAAAACTATTATTTCAATTATTTTTGAAAATAAATTTTATAAAACCTGATTAAAACTTCAAACTCAATTTTCTCAAAATGGCCACCATGTGGGTTGACACTGTTTTGCTTAACAGCGTCCAACTAGCTTCCGAGCGTTGCACTTTGGAGCGAAATGTTGTTAGTATTTTGATTGTCTCGTGTTGGTTTCTGAAATTGTAACTGAATCACAATAATGTTATACTAGACATGTATAGTTATATCGGTTAGCTTTAAGTTTTCGTTCCAGTTGAGGAACCTGCCCACCACACTGTATCATACTGTGACCGTGCTATGATGTCTTAAGTCACGGAAAGAACCATGCCACTAGAACATACTTCAGCCCCTAAATATTACCGCCGATTATAATTGTTGACGCTTCATGCATGGCACGCGACGGTGTGGGACCGAGACGGAACGGTCTAACGGGTTTAGTTTCATACTTTTCAATACAAATATTGTTTTTGCCTGTCACGTTCCTAGCACTGTCATAGTATGATACGATGTATTGGACACTCTTTAGCACTTTAGATGTAAAGTTGTTTGTAAGCTCTCTGTTGTAGGATATGTATGAACATTTGTCGCAAAACTAAAAACCACTCTTAAGTGTTAGGGTGCGTAGCGTACCACTATCATATTTAATCTCGTACATAAGTATTATTACAGTATATTACACTATACAACAGATTTTTGTGTATTATTTTAATAGCAAATGCATGCAAATCGGCTTTCCGTGTATTAAATATTAAGACATAATATTCGCAACAAACTCCCGGAATCGTTTAAAACTTCGCGCTCGCTCATTTTTATTTAGCATAATTCTAGTGATTGGCTCGGCTTGTGTCAGTGGCTGGACTGACGCGCGGTGACGTACGTCAACCAGTGTGCGACAGCCGACAGCCGACAGCTGACCATTGGTGGGCGGTGGCGATATCATTTTTACTATTTTCAAAATATGATAAAATAGTAAATAAATAGGCAATCAGTGTTTGTGGTTGTCACTTGCCAGTGAGCGCGGGGCCGCACGCAGCACTGAACGTCAGTATTGTTCGATCGCAGACCGAAAACGTGACACGCGAAACGGAAAGTGCTAAAAAGGTTAGTGACCTCTATTTAGTGACGTTCACTTTGATAAGTTTAACAACTTTTAACCTCTTCTACACCTATGTACTATATTTATATTAATAAATCTGTTCAAGTAAATGTTTTAATCTAAGCGCACGAAAACAAATGAATCTGTTAAAATAACATTTTCACATTCGGAAATCACAAAATCTATTATTCTCGAGGCCGAAGATACTTAAACCAGCTAATTGCGATTCTGTAGCTAGAATTTTTTAAGTATATATGTACCTACCTAATGGTTTCAAATTTGAATTTGATAATTTTATAAAAACAAACATTCAATTTAGTTTGACGTGGAAGTAATAGACTTCCTAGTGCAGCTAGTCTCATAAGTGCGAAAGCGTCCCGAAGTATGAGTCGTACTGGTGCCCAATATTAACCGCTTCGGATTTCTAGATCTACCAATGTTGACTGTGTACTTGTGTCATACCAGAACAATATACCCAATGCAGTTAAAAGTAAATCGATTTATTTGTTACTAAAAATTATAATGAAATATATTCATCCAATATTAAAATAAATATTTTAATAGTTAGGTACATTATTATACCCAACTATTATAATGTTAAAGGTATTCATATATTGTCAAGGTCATGAAAATTAATTAGCCGAGTAGCCGGTTTTGGTATAAATCTCGCCTGACATGTTGCATATAGGTGCATATTTATATTTTGAAGATGAATGTAACAAAACTGGTACAACCGTATCTTTATTACACAATGCGAGTAGCAATACAATTAATCGTTGACGGTTCAAGTACCGACCCGGCTTGTTGTTTACATATTATATTATATTATTATAAACAATTAGGTCGTCGACATGCTTTATCTGCACTCTACTGTCCCACGATTGCAGCGCGTCGATCGATACTAACATTATTTATAGATACATACAATCGTATATTTAAAAACAAAACTGTTTGGTTGATTTTAAAACTACACGCGTAAATTGCATACGAGTATGCTTTTTTTATGTTAGATATCGACGGACGAGCATGAGGTTCACTTGATGGTAGTTGATACCTCAGCCACAGAACTATTTTTTACTTCGAGCATTCGGAAAGCCATAGACTGAAACCGAAACGCGCAATGTGCACTTCACGGTTTTTCCATCTATGAACGGTGGTTCGTTACCCAGTCGGAATTTCGGTATTCCTACCACCCGATCAATTCAAATTTCAAATTCAAAATCATTTATTCATTTAGGTAACACAATGTACACTTATGAACGTCAGTAAAAAATACATATTAAATGCTTCTAATTTTACATTTACCGCCAGTTCTCAAATCAAGGGCGTAGAACAGAAAAGAAGAACTGGCAAGAAACTCTTCGTCACTCTTTTTAATCGCCAAATTTTTGTTTTACAAAATATTTGTAAGGCGCTGCAACCATTACACCATGTTCCACAGGACATCTTTATGTAATTAACTATAATAATAAAAAATATAAACCAGAAAAAAACCTGTCCAACCTGTCACCACAAGTAGCACCCGTTCACCCAATGACCCAATGCTCGAAGTTACCAGACGTGGGGAAAACATGCTCACAGACAATTATAATCATGTGCTCCCGGTGGGATTCGAATCCACGATCTATCGATGCGCACGGCAGGTGTTCTACCGAACGCGCCAACGATCCCGTCGAGTTAGATAGCCTCAGTATGTTCTTTTAAAACCATCCCAACTGTAGTCATAACTCCGTCCTCTAATTAAAATATTAACTCGTTTCAGGCAAAAAAAACCAATAAGGTGCTCGAAGGAATCGGCTTAGTTGTATAGTAGTTAGAATGCGTTTAATAATCTTAGAAGATGCGTCTGTGGTGGCGGACTGGGCGGCGCGCTTCGTGCTGCAGAGGATCAAGGAGTTCGCGCCGGGCCCGGGGCGGCACTTCGTGCTGGGGCTGCCCACCGGCGGCACGCCCCTCGGCATGTACCGGAGGCTCATAGACTTCTACCGCGAGGGGAAGGTCTCCTTCAAACATGTCACCACCTTCAACATGGATGAGTACGTAGGTGAGTATCCGACCGCGAACGATCTGCTATGGGGTTAGCCCACCTCAGAGATTGCGTAAATGTTGCCTTTGGGTTACCGATAACAGGAACAATCTTGGAAAACTTGTTGCAGATGACAGAGCACTCTCGGTATTTTTTGTAATATTCAAAAACCTACACCCCTTATGATTCAAATCACGTGCTGTCAAATTAATAAGTTAGCATTTTAAGTTGTGCGTTAAAGAGCAGTAAGCTTCTGTTGTTTATAAATATTCACTTATTGTGTAACACGAGACATCAGGCAGGCAGCAGTTGGCAAAATATCTTGTTTGGTTTACGTATCTAAGGTTTGACCCCAAAAGACCTCATGATTTATTTGATCAACAGCTCGTTATTCTCTTACCAAACATTAAAATTGGTTCATAGGTTTAGCAATGATAACCTAGGATGACGTCAAGTTAATCGAAGTTTAAATTGCTCTGTCTCTGTTCCCAGTAGGTTTATGATAGGCGTTCAATGTATTGTATTCTGAATAAAATATATTTTTCAATGTAATCCCCCGTCACCTCAATATACACTTATTTGAGCGGGAAAATTTCAGAAGACTCAAAGTGTGTCGTTAACTAATGAGATAATTACCCTCATAATTAGTACAGTACTCGGATACCGAGAATACATTGAACGTATACAATAATAGGGTACGGTACGGTACAGGGCTGGCGCGCGAGCACCCCGAGTCGTACCACTACTACATGTGGCACGAGTTCTTCAAGCACGTGGACATTGACCCGGCGCACGCGCACGTGCTCGACGGGAACGCGGCCGACCTCGCCGCCGAGTGCCGCCGGTTCGAGGGGCTCATCCGGGACGCGGGCGGCGTCCATCTCTTCGTTGGAGGTGCGACATGAGGGTCATGGAACGCTTTGCGACAAAATAACACATATACATTTTTTATTATTTATTTATTTACTAATCCAACAGCTTTTATTACATTACAAACTAGACTATTAATAATTATACATTATGCCAATGTATGATTATAAAATGATTACAAAACAATAAGAATACACCTAAAGAATAAATAGTATTTGTTGTAATAGTTTTACATTCATCATCACCATTAATTTGTTTATAAGTTTCCAACAATCAGATTAAGGGCGATCGCACATTGGACACGAATTTGTATCGTACGTTACTGGACGTACGAAGTACGCGCACACTGGTTCCGTTTTTCTCCGTTGAAATGCCAGTAGTGGCTGTGAACCGTAACCGTTAACATCGTTATTTTATGGTTATGCATAAATAAAGATACATTTGATTATATTTTAGCCACAGTCAGCTTTAACTAAATACCCTAGCGTGATTAAAATTTCGCCAGACTTTCTATATCCATTTCGAATTTAACGTAAGAATGCCTAAAAACTCTGAATAGGTTGGGAGTGATTTCGTATGTCGGAACTATACACGCACGACTAGTTCGCATAGAGTGTGCGAGGCACAGTAGTCCTGAGAGTGTTGAAATCATTCGTGCGTATGTGTACGTGTTCGTACGAGTAGAATTCGTAGAAAAACGCATTCAAAGTGCGACCGCCCCAAGTGTCGGAGCGGTGCCGCGTTAAGGCTGGCGTGTTGCAGGCATCGGGCCGGACGGGCACATCGCGTTCAACGAGCCGGGCTCCTCGCTGGTGTCGCGCACGCGCGTCAAGACGCTCGCCTACGACACGCTCGAGGCCAACAAGCGGTTCTTCGACAACGACATCAGCAAGGTGCCCTCCAAGGCGCTCACCGTCGGCGTCGGGACCGTCATGGACGCCAAGGAGGTGATACACTACGCTTCCACAGTCTTGACTACTCTCGTTTCCGGTTGAGTTTCTCTGGGTCTGTCTTCCCGGTAAAGTGCACTCTAGGTATTCAAAGCTAATTTTGACTTAGGTAATTGAGTTCAGGTACGATCACATTTTTGTTGCTATTTTTTTAATTTTAATAATAAGCACACTATATACTTATTATATTATTTCTTGAGAGTCGTAGGTTCGAATACAACCGGGTCGACATGTTTATAATTTTCTCTAAGCATGTCTTCCCCACGTCTGTTAACGTCAGACATTGAACTGGTGGGAGGAATATCGAAATTCTGACCGGGTAACGAACCCCCGTCATAGATCGAAAATATGATCATTAACGGATGTTCTGTGTGGCTGAGGTATCACCTCCCATCAAGTGAACCATATTATCGCTCGTCTGTCGATATCTAACATAGAGGTTGATAGAGGAGCGCTAGTGACTCGGGCGGGCGGGTGCCGCAGGTGATGATCCTGATCACGGGCGCGCACAAGGCGCTGGCGCTGGCGAAGGCGATCGAGGAGGGCGTGAACCACATGTGGACCGTGTCCGCCTTCCAGCAGCACGCGCAGGCGCTGTTCGTGTGCGACGAGGACGCCACGCTCGAGCTGCGCGTCAAGACCGTCAAGTACTTCAAGGTAAGTTTTGGGCTGGCGGGTCGCCGCGGCCGGTCAGGACAACTTTATAATTCTCTATAAACACGTCTTATCCGTATACTTAGACCATTAATAGCGCCGTCCATAGACAATAAGGCCGTGTTTGTAAAACCATCCAGTGAGCCCTGCACTCATCCATCGAAATCCTAATCTAAAGCTATGATTAAATGAAAAATCGTTTAACGAATTGGATCGCATTTCATTCGATACTGGCGCTTCTCGAGCGTTACAGCAAGTGTGGTTTCGGGCAGACCGTTAATTTTTATTTTCATTTAAATTGATTGAAGCACCAAAAATAAATGGAATGATAATATGCTGATATCGTTTCACTTGAGTAATCTGATTTCTTATTGTTTAAAAATTAATTCAATTTGTCCTTTACAATAATCTGATTGGGTACTGATATGATCTGCTCCGCATTGGTGGAAACATACTCTAGAGCTGTTCTAGACGATTATATTATTACTGCATTGGTGCGCGGGGGGCGGGGGCGGGAGGAGGTGAGGTATGCACGGGCACACTCACACTTCTACCTTACTATGAAAATCATTGCGAAATTACTTACTAGTTACTTACTTTAATCTACTTGTTTGCAATGTAAACCAATATTACGTACTTCACGGTATGAATAAGTTGCCATAATTGCAAGCTGTATCTGCCTGTAATTGCGTCTACATCTTTATATTTAATATTTAAATGTCTCGTGTTTTTACTAAATAATTTGTACTAGATGTAAATCTGTTGGCAGTCCTTTAAATACATAAATATATGAGTTATTTGAATGACATATTATCAAAGTAAGGTGTTGTTTAGTTCACTGACACGAGCAGCCGTCGGAGTGTGGGTGTGTATGTATGTGTGTGTGCGTGCAGGCGCTGAGCGAGGAGCACCAGAAGATGATCCAGGAGGCGCCCGTCGAGGTGCAGCACGTCATACACTGACCGCGAGCCGCCGCGCCGCCCGACTCCACCCGACTCCGCCCGACATCACCCGACTCCACCCGACAACTTGTCACATCACACATTCCATATTAATAAACGATTATCAGTTAGGATTAGAGCACTTCTATTTTTATATGTAATTTTTTATTAGTTAGTTTTTTATCGTTAAAATTCAAAAATTATAAGATTGTTACTTATGTGTTTATAGAATTTTATCGTTATTTAAGACTGCCTAAAGGGACCATGTAATTAGAATTACAATTTACAAATATTATAATTGCGTCTTACTTTCTGTCGGAAAATGAGAACCTTAATGCGAATTTAGTTCGAGCTCAATTTGTAACAAGCTCGTGCACCGGCCGATATACGGTCTGCGGTCGTGGGGAGCGACAAGTAGGGTACACCAATGCGGAGCGGAACTGGGCTGAGCGGGGTGGAGCGGTGCCAGCCCGCTGGGGGTACGGCCCGGTGCCAGCCCGCTGCGGTATAGCGCGGTGCAAGGTGTGTGTGTTGCAGAGCCTGATGGGGGAGCACAACAAGCTGATTGCGGGCTCGCGGTGAGGCCGCCGCGGACATACTCGTTAGGGACGTCAGTCGCTTTATAAGTCTATTGTATTATTTGTAATTTTTAACTTTATTAAATGTACTTTTATAATACTTCATTTGTGTTTATATAAATCACAGAATCAATCCTATCCTAATGTGTGATCAGTGGCGTGCCGTTTCAATATAGAGCAAGCCTAGAAAATAGACTCCTAAAAAATTCACTAAATGTGGAACCTTTTTTGTGTCGATCTATCCCGACTCACGCCTTGTTGTATTCGTACACTTACTGATATCACAAAACACACAGAAGGTGACGGGACACTAGAAAGATTGAGAATTGGTTTGAGAAATACACAAGTTATATTCAAGTACCTAATGAGCCTTAATTATTCTTCAAATGTTATTTATTTATTTTTCTTGCTCTTTTAAAACATACACACACTTCAAATCCTCACACTAAACACATTTCACAACGTATTAAAAAGAAGAAGAAAACACTAAAATGCACCGCGCACGTAATTATTTGCTCAAACTTAAATAAATAACAATCATAATATTCAACTTTAAGTTGTAACACTGTGTGCTGAAACTTGCCACTTCACACATAAAGCCTGTGTTATGTTCGCCATATTATAATCGCTAATTTGTTTACATTATTTTATAAAATTAATCTTGAGTTTTGTATTAAGAAAGAGATGTAGAAAAGGCAAGCCCCATAACAAGCCAATATGCCTGTTTTGGAAAAATATATGTGAACTATGAATTATTTACAATAAAAAAAAAACCAGTGTTGAGGTCGATTATGATTCCTGATAAAAGATCTAAAGAAAAACATTTTTTTTTTGTCCGCCAAAAATCGGCTTTTCGTTAAAAAATTAAGATCATATTATTTTTTTATGCTTTGGACTTCTAAGAATTAGGAAAAAATCAGCATTGATTAATTTTGAATTTTACTATAAAAATAAAATAGAAAAAACAGGTTTTTCTGAAAATCTCGACAACTGTTCGAAATTAAAGAGCTAAAAATTAAGGTGAATTATTCTTATTCGATCCCCTGAGTGCGAGTCAAAAAAGCCACGGGGGCAGAATTCACATATTAATGTACCCTTTATTTAATTTGGATTATACACTATGTCTTCCCTCTATTTTAATTAATGTTTAATTCATAGCTTGTGTCTTACTGTGCTTGTGTGTTGCGAATCATCGCTGAATTTTTTGAATATTTATCGGCCAAAACAATGCCTGAGAGAGAAAAAACGTCGCAAACGACCGAAATAGGGTATTTGACTGATTTTTGAAAAATGTGTAATATTGTTCATTATGGCATAATACATTTGCAATTTAATTAGTTCTTTGTGAATTTCCTTATTTACTATGAAAATCCCCATCAAAGTTTAAATAAATAAAAAAGCCGCCAAAACGCTAAGACGCCATTTTTATAGAGGTCACGTGATGTCATGACGTCACCATGTTGTAAACAAACTTAGCTATCAAATCACAATACGCTTAGTGGTAATTTTCATTTTTATTGCTACAATATGGTTTATAAATGATGTGTAGTGCCTCAATGTTCTAACACATCTATTAAAACACCGGAGAAAATGTTTGTATCTATTCCAAAGAATCCTAAGATTCGGAAAAAGTGGTAAATGTTCGCTCGTAGAAACCCGAAAGATATAGCAGTAAATAGTAATGCTTTCATGTGCGAAGATCTTCGATCAACAATATACTAGATATCGGGTCGACGCAAAAAATACGTGCCGGTAAATATCGGCTCACTTGAAATGTGAGAGTCTATTTTGTTTAGTTCTCTTCAAGCACGGCCAATATTAAGACGTTTCTCAATGACGCAGTTTGTCTTCAAAAATTGCGAAAATAATTCCCGAAAAAACTATTTTACGGACAGAGTCTTATTTTTGGTTAGTACATATAAAATAAGATATATTTTAAGCTTTTAAACTAACAAATAATTCAAAATTTGAACAAAATTATCTGTTTTAAATCAACGCTACAAATGTTTGACCAAGGTTGGCCAACACATGCGCAAACTATTGTGTAACAGAATAGTGGATGCATGGAGTAGATTTGTACTGAAATAATCCTTACTATCTTAGGATAAGCATCCTTAGTAATATTATAAATGCGAAAGTGATATTTTTGTTTGTTACGCTTTCACGCTAAAACGGAAAAGAAAACATTCCAATCTGTATGTTCATTTTGCGGATATTATTATTTAACATACTGTTACGGAGACAGGCTGAAGAAAGTTCGAGAAACATTTCTGGTATATTTCAGTCACTTAGAGACGTTTTCAGCAAGCTGACATACGATTTCAGGCCGTTTTAAGGCAGTATCTATCAAATAGCAAAAGTTCGGAAAGCGATACCAAGCGATCAACTTCTGCGATTTACGAGAGATCCGAGTGCGATAGTTCAAGAGCCAGAAGAGTATAATAAGAGTCAGTGTTTTGTGCGCAGTGTAATTGTAGTTTTTTTGTTTTAGTTTCGTTTTTCTCTAATTGTAGTAGTGTAATTTTTAATTAATTCATTATTTTATTTATTTTCTTTTGTGTTGTTTTTATAAATAAATCCTCAGTGTATAAGAGCGGCGTTTATTAATCCCGAACCATTATAGCTCGTAACAATACGAATTACAATTTATATAAAACATTATATTATTGTTTATCAAATATATTATAGTTTACGTTTCATGTTGATATATTATTTTGTACCCTATTAGATACATGATAATTTAAACATTGGTGTTTCATAAACTATACTAATAATACCAAAGTCTTCGAAGTTAGTCAAGTGTGTATGTATAATATATAGATATATATATATATTTTGGTAACAAATAAAATCATATTTCGACTTCACTCTTTTCTTTGTTCCCATTGAGCAGTGTCATTTTTTCAAAATTTGACAAGGGGCGTGGTTTAAATAACAGGTTACTTTTTTCGTGAATTTTGTATGCGACCTGAAGTCTATTTAATACTATGTCAATGGCGAAGATGTAAGTAATCAATTCTATTAACATTTCATTCTTAGACTTAGGTATTCTTTCTTAAAGAACGATTTAATATTATATTTTCGTAATAATCTCTTTAAATTATACTGTATTATAATGTATGATTTATTGTTGATTTTGTATAGACTGAAATGAAGATTGTATTTTTTTTATTTGCTATAATAGAAGAAAAGTTAGAGGAATAAAATAACAATGTTCTAATCTACCCGAGTTATATTTAAAAGAGATATAATAATGATAATTTTTTTATTGCAGATGGAATAATATAAGATATGGTAAACTATAGACAATATAAAATGGGATTCAGCCAAACTATACTCATGGTTAAAGGAACTTTTCATTTCATTGCCAAGTAGATCGTAGAAAAAGGGAGTCAGATACTACTCTGTTCCGATAAGCCTATGTCAAATGTTTAAAAACTGATATGAATGATGAAACTCAAGCTCCAGCAGATATACCTGAAATCAGCACACTTATAGATGATAGTTCTATGCCTGAAACCGCTGTGCATGTCAAGTAGTTTAGGAATTAATTTAGATGTATATATGCTTTTATAATACCATATTTACAGCTAATATTATTATTAGCTACCAACACACAGGTTGGAGTTGCAGGTTGATTGTGTAATAAATATGTTGTCTTTTCAGAACCATTACAAACATACTGTGAGAAAGGAACATCAAACAAACCTATTGTTAGTGTGGAAAAACAGGTCCAAGCTTTATAGAAGCAAAGCAGTACAGACAAAAACAACTACACAAAATGTTTCCCTTTCTCCTTACAAAGTACCCACTACATCAACCATGACATCTCTATTTAAAATGGAATGTCATCTAAGACCTTATGATTATGAATTATTTCTAGTTATCTATCTTACTTCATTCTTAATTTATGTAATATTTTTAAAATAATGTATGACTTATGTCAGAAATACCAGCAATTTTGGTCACTTATTCATTGTGTGGACGGCCTCTGTGGCAAGCGCTATGCGTTTTCACCAGAGGTCCTGGGTTCAAATCCCAGGGAAACAAGATTAAAATACTTCGGTAGGGTCACCTACTTGCCTGTAAAGAAAAATGAACAGTGAAACAGACACAGAAATGGGTCTGTCCCATGCCCCACTAGGAGACTTGGGAATTCACTTTTTACTTATTTTATTGTCTGTAAGTCTGTGAAATGTCTGTACATATTATGTAAGAAAATTAAATTAGAAAATAAAACTACAAATTAAACAACAAATATTTTATTTCAAATATGTACTCTATCCTGTCTATCATCTTTCAAATTCAAATCATTAATTTAGGAAACACAATTTACACTTATGAACATCAATAAAAAAACTTTAAATGCTTTGAAAAAACATCAAATGTAGTCCAATATTACTACTGTAACATACACTTTCTTTTTTAATAAGTTTGTCCACAATATACTTTAAACTTGTGCCTACTTTGGATAGTGTAGGTTTTTTCCAGTAGCACTTAACTGAAGTGCGAAAAGGTTCTTCACTGCGCCTATGAACCCACATTAAAAAGGCCACTGCATGCTTACAGCCTCCAGCTGAAGCTGCACAGTCATGACACTGGCAACTTGTGATCTGAGCATTGTTTTCATCAACCACAAGAGTCACAGAATAACATTTAGCTCTTTGTGTTCAGGGCACATTTTATATTTTACTGTACAAATCTCTGACTGAGAAATAACTGTACATAACCAACAGCATCATCTCCATAAGATTCCCTTGACGACCTGTAAAAATTGAGAAATAAGAGTGTATCTTTTGCATGTTTGATGTAGGAACAGTTGCCAGGCATTTCAATAATGCCAGACATTGTTAAGCTTTGTGAATGCTTGTGGGAGCATATTAATACTAACCATAAGACGAAAATACTGAATAAATTTAGGATATCTGGCGTTTTATCTCCATATCCGACTAAACTGGCTGTTGCACGAACGCGAAACGAATTAAATTTCGGTTGTGTGACTTTTCTAAATGTGGCGAATATTAAGATGGCGTAAATAAACATAATAGGGTATTTGACTACAGTTGAAATATAGATCAAACTGATGTTAACTTAACAGTAAACATATTTTTAAATCGATTTAGCCAGCACATTATTTAAAAATATGTAAGATTTTTATAATAAATCAATATTAAAATACTTAAATTTTCATGTTTGACCACGTGATTAAAAACGCACGGGATTGGCTGAATCTGGAGTGACGTCACCTGCATTGTTACAGTAATGTTTTGTATGGTGTTTCTGTGTTTTTCTTAGTTTTTACGAGAATTCTCATCTATAAGTGACTAAAAGTGACAAATTATCATTAATAATCATATACAGTACGATGGAGACCAACTTCGTTAAAGCTGATAGTGGAAACCTCCCGAGGCCGAGAATAGACGCGATTAAATTATGGTCCGAGTATGTTTCAAAAACAATCATGATTTTTACGCTTCCGAATTAAAGAATGTGAAAACAGCATTGTAAGTATTATTCTACTTTTTATAAAATATACTTTCTAAGAATTAAATAAATTAGAAAAAGCCTAAAAAGGTTGTTACTATTGTAAACATTTTAGGTTATGTTGACAAATTGGCCATTCGATGTTATAAGTTACAACTCGTTTAAAGTTTATAAAAATTAAATGAAGTATGAATTTGAATGAATATAAATAAATACTTATTTATCAAATTGTCATTTTGTAAACCTAAATTATCATAACTTTTGTAATAGTATTTACCAATATCATTGGTATTGAAACCAAATAGTCAGACCAACAGCCAGTTTAGTCGGATATGGAGATAAAACGCCAGATATCCTAAATTTATTCAGTATTTTCGTCTTATGGTTAGTATTAATATGCTCCCACAAGCATTCACAAAGCTTAACAATGTCTGGCATTATTGAAATGCCTGGCAACTGTTCCTACATCAAACATGCAAAAGATACACTCTTATTTCTCAATTTTTACAGGTCGTCAAGGGAATCTTATGGAGATGATGCTGTTGGTTATGTACAGTTATTTCTCAGTCAGAGATTTGTACAGTAAAATATAAAATGTGCCCTGAACACAAAGAGCTAAATGGTATTCTGTGACTCTTGTGGTTGATGAAAACAATGCTCAGATCACAAGTTGCCAGTGTCATGACTGTGCAGCTTCAGCTGGAGGCTGTAAGCATGCAGTGGCCTTTTTAATGTGGGTTCATAGGCGCAGTGAAGAACCTTTTCGCACTTCAGTTAAGTGCTACTGGAAAAAACCTACACTATCCAAAGTAGGCACAAGTTTAAAGTATATTGTGGACAAACTTATTAAAAAAGAAAGTGTATGTTACAGTAGTAATATTGGACTACATTTGATGTTTTTTCAAAGCATTTAAAGTTTTTTTATTGATGTTCATAAGTGTAAATTGTGTTTCCTAAATTAATGATTTGAATTTGAAAGATGATAGACAGGATAGAGTACATATTTGAAATAAAATATTTGTTGTTTAATTTGTAGTTTTATTTTCTAATTTAATTTTCTTACATAATATGTACAGACATTTCACAGACTTACAGACAATAAAATAAGTAAAAAGTGAATTCCCAAGTCTCCTAGTGGGGCATGGGACAGACCCATTTCTGTGTCTGTTTCACTGTTCATTTTTCTTTACAGGCAAGTAGGTGACCCTACCGAAGTATTTTAATCTTGTTTCCCTGGGATTTGAACCCAGGACCTCTGGTGAAAACGCATAGCGCTTGCCACAGAGGCCGTCCACACAATGAATAAGTGACCAAAATTGCTGGTATTTCTGACATAAGTCATACATTATTTTAAAAATATTACATAAATTAAGAATGAAGTAAGATAGATAACTAGAAATAATTCATAATCATAAGGTCTTAGATGACATTCCATTTTAAATAGAGATGTCATGGTTGATGTAGTGGGTACTTTGTAAGGAGAAAGGGAAACATTTTGTGTAGTTGTTTTTGTCTGTACTGCTTTGCTTCTATAAAGCTTGGACCTGTTTTTCCACACTAACAATAGGTTTGTTTGATGTTCCTTTCTCACAGTATGTTTGTAATGGTTCTGAAAAGACAACATATTTATTACACAATCAACCTGCAACTCCAACCTGTGTGTTGGTAGCTAATAATAATATTAGCTGTAAATATGGTATTATAAAAGCATATATACATCTAAATTAATTCCTAAACTACTTGACATGCACAGCGGTTTCAGGCATAGAACTATCATCTATAAGTGTGCTGATTTCAGGTATATCTGCTGGAGCTTGAGTTTCATCATTCATATCAGTTTTTAAACATTTGACATAGGCTTATCGGAACAGAGTAGTATCTGACTCCCTTTTTCTACGATCTACTTGGCAATGAAATGAAAAGTTCCTTTAACCATGAGTATAGTTTGGCTGAATCCCATTTTATATTGTCTATAGTTTACCATATCTTATATTATTCCATCTGCAATAAAAAAATTATCATTATTATATCTCTTTTAAATATAACTCGGGTAGATTAGAACATTGTTATTTTATTCCTCTAACTTTTCTTCTATTATAGCAAATAAAAAAAATACAATCTTCATTTCAGTCTATACAAAATCAACAATAAATCATACATTATAATACAGTATAATTTAAAGAGATTATTACGAAAATATAATATTAAATCGTTCTTTAAGAAAGAATACCTAAGTCTAAGAATGAAATGTTAATAGAATTGATTACTTACATCTTCGCACATGAAAGCATTACTATTTACTGCTATATCTTTCGGGTTTCTACGAGCGAACATTTACCACTTTTTCCGAATCTTAGGATTCTTTGGAATAGATACAAACATTTTCTCCGGTGTTTTAATAGATGTGTTAGAACATTGAGGCACTACACATCATTTATAAACCATATTGTAGCAATAAAAATGAAAATTACCACTAAGCGTATTGTGATTTGATAGCTAAGTTTGTTTACAACATGGTGACGTCATGACATCACGTGACCTCTATAAAAATGGCGTCTTAGCGTTTTGGCGGCTTTTTTATTTATTTAAACTTTGATGGGGATTTTCATAGTAAATAAGGAAATTCACAAAGAACTAATTAAATTGCAAATGTATTATGCCATAATGAACAATATTACACATTTTTCAAAAATCAGTCAAATACCCTATTACGATACGGCTGTGTTATCCACTGTGTAATCTCTCAGATACAGTAGAGTTGCGCAAAATATATCACTAAAAAGAAAAGAGAGATATATATCTTTTCGATCTGAGATATATATCACTCTTTTATATCTCGCTCAGAGCGAGATAGAACTGAGTAACTGATCGTAACGAGCTATTTATCAAACTGAACCGTTCGATTGAGAGAGTCGAAAGAGTATACCGAGAGCGAGATAAAGCAAAGCGGTGATGATAATAATATTATTATTTTCAAGAATGATCTAGACAATAGCGTAGAAAAAAGATCTATGATTGAAGGTTTACGACGTGTGTGATAGTCAAAGTACACAAACACGAAATTTCTTAATTCAAAATATTTACTGGTACTATTTAATATTATATTTATTTAATTATTATTTTTATTAACTATTTATACTATTTTCAACACATAAAACATATAACAATAAGATAAGTATATTATTAGCGAAAAAAATCATGTTCATTTTTCAAATATAAACAAATACTTAAAATGAGGATCCGTAACGTTTTTAGTTGAGAATGCAGATTTAAAGAACTAAGAAATCCTTAACATACAGTGCAAAAATTTTTGTTCTACGATAATAATTGGCGAAGTTATGACCAAATTACTAGCGAAGTTCACTGAGTGGCCGCCGCGGTTGCTATGACGTCACTGTGACGGTCGCCGCCTGTGAGCCGTATGGCGCGCAGTATTTTCTTTGGTTATTTGTGACTAAAACATTAAGTTTGTGTCCGATTTGTGTTTAATTCACCTTTACAATATGTGTAAATATTGTATAGTTCCGAAATGTACAAACACTTCTATTAAAACGCCAGAAAATTTACTTTTGAACGTGCCGAAAAACTTCGTAAAAATGGTATTCCGTTGTAAGAAGATATGATAAAACTCTACCCTCTGCCCAGGCTACAAGACATTGGTGTGAAGATAGTTTCGATTTACGTACCTATGTAGGTACAGTTATGTAACTATAACTATTTAATTGATATGGAAATAAGTTGATACCTACTAATAAGTGTAGTGTACCTAAGTATTGTCTTATTTTAAGCCTGCTGTATTAATAAAAATATAACTACTTAATTTTTCTGAGTTTTGTGGATAAACCTACGTTCGTACCTACCTATTCCCATTTGTATGTAGGTAATATTCCAGATTCTAAACAAATGACACAGGGACGTACTCGAGTAAAAAGCAAAGAGTGAATAAAAATATTTTATAAGCATTTAATATATATTTCAGTTGGAAGAAGATATGGAAAATTACGTAAAGTTTAATTTGAATGGAAGGAAGCTTAAACTGAAGATTTAATGACAAGTCTAAAAAAATTAAATTGACATAAGTGTACATAAAGAACAAAATATTATATATTTTTTGCTTTATATTGAAGTCACCTACCTAAATATATACGAGTACTGAACGAAATATTTTTAAAAGATACAAAAAAAACTATTGCAATCAATATTAAGGTTTCTGTCATAGATCAGCAAGTGTAGGGAACTATACACTAAATAAAGCGCAAGTAGGTTAAAAAGCCATTCACGTAATAATCTACATATGAATTTATAAGTTCTGAATACGTCCCTGTACACTTACATTCATTATTTCTTACACCTACATACGTCCACTTAGACCTAAATATTACTAATAATTATCTACGTTCGTAAATAATAAGCAGCACCCTAACCTTTGAAGTTTCCAACCACGGATTTCAGCGCTAGTGAACTTAGAAATCATTGCAGGTAGTCAAATATCATGAAAGAATCCACTATTGGAAGGTTATCTGATTGAGCTTGCACAAAACTAGCGTCTAATTTATTAGTGCGCATATTATTTAAGTATGTTTTATACTTAAAATATCACAAAATTACATTTTAACAACTTCGTTAAATCGAGAAGTAAGAGCGCCGGTACTAGGCCGCGCTCGGTTCCGTCACAGTGACGTCACACGCTCCCGCGTACATTTACTTTTCGCGGCACAAACGGCATACGTTTATCACTTAATATCTTCGTAAGTAATGGTCCGATTTGGATAAATCAAAAAGATATATCATTCTTATGTCATAAAGAATAACGTGGATACTAAATTCATTGAATTTGCTATAACTTTACTGATCCTCATTACGTAGGGACATTATTTTGAAAGTCCAACGGGAATTGCGTAACGCAACCTATTTTGTGCTTTATTCCCATATTATAACGTACATTTTCTTTTGTTACTCATTTTATTCTCACTAGCTCTCGGCTCTAAGCAACGTCGTCTATCTCGCTCTTTATTCTTCCTTAAGCATCTTTTGATTCATCTGATCTGAAACGCATCAAAAATGAATCTTAGCTCTTGGATATAAAGATATATTCAAGAAACTGATGAGCGAGAGATATATTCGCTCTTTTGGCAAGATATATATCTTTCATATCATTCGCTCGCGAGCGACACAAGTCTAAGATACAGTGGGAAGGGCATTTTTACACAAAGATAATTGAAAATGAAGAATGGATGGGTAGATTATGAAACATGATAGAATAGACAACCTTATGAAATTAAGTATATATTAACAAAAACGTCTCTTACAAAACTTTACAATATCACATTTATTCTCATTATAAAGAGTTCAGTTATTTGATGCACGAGTTATGGCAATCAGGTCACTGCACAGGAGTCTAAATCAGCGCGGCCCGGGGGCGGCGGCGTTGCACAGGCGCGCAGGTCAGCGCGGCCCGGGGGCGGCGGCGCTGCACAGGCGCGCAGGTCAGCGCGGCCCGGGGGCGGCGGCGCTGCACAGGCGCGCAGGTCAGCGCGGCCCGGGGGCGGCGGCGCTGCACAGGCGCGCCAGCAGCGCTGCCAGCTGCAGCGGCGAGGCGAGCCCGTCGGCCACGCGCAGGTGCGTGAGCCCGATCTCGCGGACCAGCGCCAGCCGCACCTCGTCGGGCGCCTCCAGGGTCTTCGCCACGCGGAACACGTTGCTCACGATGTCCTCCGCCGCATAGCCCAGCTTCACCAGCTTGGCTATCACCTATATGACAAGGGTCACACCTTAGCAACCCACATGGCAGCAATCATAATATCCCCCCTTCAACTAACTTGACTTAATTATTTTTATTGTGAAAAAAACAAATACACTTACTAATCTATAAAAGAATTAAATATCTCAATTTTGTAGTTTGGAAATGTATCGGCTAACCTTATAAGCTTCATGAATGTCCTGCTTCAAGCAGGAGTCCAGCATGCCCCGTATTAGCATAGGATGAGGCTCATCGCACACCTTGAACACATGGTCAGGGCTGACGTGGCCGAAGCCCTGTGCCGTGGACTGAAGATTGTTGAGAGCCGAGCGCAGGTCTCCCTGTGCAGTGAATACTACTGCAGAAACACCCTCCTCAGTATATGAAAGGTTTTCTTTCTTACAAACCTCAACTATCTAAAAAGATTTAACCACAGCTATAAAAACATTGTTAATATTTCTAATATTGATATTATGTGTTGACCTCTTATGTGGCACAGGGGTAAGCTTATTGTGTAGACTGGAATACCCAAGTTCTAATCTCAAAATAAACACAACTTCTTTATAATCAAGCATGGCATAGAAGACTGATTACCTACTTACCTGTAAAGATGCCAGTGAAACAGACAGAAATATGCCCCATATTATGCCCCATGCCCCCATAGAGGTCCTGGGATTAAACTTCTTTTGATATTATGTACTTTTTAACTTAATTATAGAAGTTATTATATTTTAATGAATATTATGTTATGAAGTTAATATTGGAAATCTGTATTTAAAATAAATCCATAAAACGGTTCACCTTGGCTAATATCTGTGCATCAGTGAGCCGTGAATAGCGCAGCACGGCACAGCGCGATTGTATGGGTTCAATAATTTTCTCGCTGTTGTTGGCCGCTAGAGCAAACCGTGTTGTGCTCGAGTACAGTTCCATTGTCCGCCGCAGAGCCTGCTGTGCACCATCCGTCATACTGTCTGCCTCATCTAATATCACTATTTTGTGTCTTCCTGGTGGGAGTGTCACCTTAAAAATTAAATATTTGTTAATATAGTTTATTAATCAAAACAATAAGTTCTGAAACACGACATGCAGGCGTGTCTACATCTGTCAGAGCCTCAGAGGTCAACCGAAAGTTAACTTTTTTACACATAAAGCACTATAAATCTACAGGCAATATTCTTCAAAGTAATTAAAACAGCACTAATATGATGATGGCAGTAAATGTAAAGTTAGAAGCATTTATTTTTTATTGACATTCATAAGTGTTGTTTTACCTAAATGAGGATTTGAATTTGATGTTTTACACTTACCTTTTGCTGTGCAAACATTTTGATTTTATTTCGGACGACATCGATCCCGCGGTCATTAGAAGCGTTAAGCTCGAGCACGGCATCTTTGAACGCAGCTCCGAGTAGAGCCCGCGCCAAACATAAGATAGTTGTAGTTTTACCGACACCCGGTGGACCAGCTATAATAATGTTAGGAGCGTTACCCGCTTTCGCGAATACAGCTAGCCGCGATACTGTGTCCTCGTTACCAACGATATCGGCAAATGTTTGTGGACGATACTTTTCTATCCATGGCAAGTGCGCTGTTTTCAACGAGGCTGACGTAGTCGGCCTGGGACCCGGGAGTTCTGCTTCATCCACTTCCATTATGGTTACATCACTATCACTCATGTTGCAGAAATTTACAGTTTCGTGAATTACACATAAGTTATATTATGAAATATTTTTTTGAAAAAGTAATTGTTCAGAGAACGCGCGAATTCGCGAATATTTTAACCACAGACTAGAAAATAGAAAGATCAAAGATATATTATTGTAGCTCAGATTTTTGTAGTAAAAATATAGAGCCAGAAGACCATAGAATAAAAATACCTTAAACTAGTAGGCGAGGTACCTACATAATATATAAACATATATAAACATAATTTGAATACAAATAACACTGGGAGTGGGCTATGCTTTCAACTTTGGACAGAGTTTAACTCATTTTGTAAAGTTATATTTTGTTAATACCTACTATGACTATGATTTTTAATCTAACAGGATGGTATTCCTTAATCTTGGATCTTAGGATGGTATGGACGAGACTTTTACCTGAAGGAATTTAAAAAAATTGGACAAATGTCAAAAGTTGTAAACACAACATGTCCGTTCATTTGTGATAATTTTTTTTGAGTTGTTATGAATATGATCAGTCTTATTTATCCGTATTGTAAATAGTACCTAATGCTTTATAAATAACGCTTTTCGTAGTTTTGTGGACTGTAAATACTACCTAGTCCTACTCAAGTAAGCTCATAGGGGAAAATAATTGACGCTATGCAACTGTGATTGGTGAATCATCTTTCAGTTCATCATACGGACATAATACATTTTTGATTTATCCATTACCTGAGTCCATTACCTATAAGGTAAAAGTAATTATATACCTTTTTCATCTTAATTTATTGTAATAACTAATAAAATCTACTGTGACATGAAATCTATTTTTTTTAATATTTTATATATATTGTAGATAGAAATGCATTAATAATGTTAATTTATATATTTAAGAAGTAGTGTAGAAGAATCGAGTATGGAGTGGTTGTTCGGACACCGTATGACTCCAGACGAGATGCTGCGTAAGAACCAGCGTGCTTTAAACAAGGCGATGCGTGACCTCGATCGCGAGCGACTCAAGATGGAACAGCAGGAGAAGAAAGTTATTGCGGACATCAAGAAACTGGCTAAGGAAGGACAGATGGTAATTTACAAAATTGTCAGTGTGAAACTATGTTCACAAACCTTAAAAAAAATGTGTGTCTGATATCATTTGCACATGTCTGCCTCTGGGGCTGATGGTCACAATCATTCTGTAAACATAAAAAATCGAAGAGAAAGACATGGCTTTTTTTGTAATTCATTTTTTAAGTTATTTTTATGATTTAAAAAGTGTATACTTGACAGACCTGAATTGCTTGATTAAAAACAATGAAAAGGACCACATAAAAATAGTCTGCCATCATGTTGCCTCTGCGTTGCCAATTGACAGCGTTTCAAAAATGTAAAAAACAAGATGTGCTATATTATGAGCACATGTCTGCCTCTTGGATTGATGTTTAGATTTCTCATAAAAACCAAGAAAATCGATGAGGCAGACGGAAGGTCAAATCGTTACATTGTCTGCAGCAAATAATACCAAACAAAATATTAATAGTAAAACTATTAAGAATAAAAATCGCAACTCTGTCCCGTAACGTAATAATGTAGAGCTCTGAGTGTCTGCTCTTTGATTTTCTTGATTTTCAGCATGATTGTGACTACCAGCCCCAGAGACAGACATGTGCCAATTACTAAGTACTCCTTTTATTTGCATATTATATAAATATACATAGTGAATTAATTAAGCTATTGATCTTGAGCATTAGAACCCTGCCGTTAATATACCACTTTGTAATTTTTTTTTCTAAGAAGCAAATCTTTTAATCAAGGCTTTAATTTTTCTTCTTTGTTGTTCCCTCACTAATCAGGATTGTGACCATATGTGATTTGTCTCCATTTGCTTCTGTCCTGCACCAGTTCAATAGATCATTGTATTTCTCCCGGTGCCTCTACAGTTGTGTTGGAATCCAGCCTCTGGTGCGCTTCCTGTGCATCTGTCCCATGATCAATTGCTTCTCCAACTTATGCATATGTGATTGCATATATATTAATTATTATTTTATGTACATATATAAATTATAGTGTTTTTTACTTTGATATTAAATTTAATCTTTGAGATTGTGATAATTTTTAAATGTATTGTTAAAACTATTTACAGGATGCTGTAAAGATAATGGCTAAAGATCTAGTACGCACTCGGCGCTACGTGCGCAAGTTCATGATCATGAAAGCAAACATTCAGGCGGTCTCACTCAAGATACAGACGCTTAAGTCTCAGAGCAGCATGGCGCAGGCGATGCGCGGGGTCACTCGAGCCATGGCCACCATGAACAGACAGCTCAATGTGCCACAGATTCAGAAAATACTACAGGTATTTAACACTTTCAGAATATCATTTAATCATATTCTGTTTCTAAAAAAAGTTATTAATATACCCTGATTATATTTTTATAACTGAGATTCAGAATTGGTAGCTGAAGGTGGATGGCTACCGAGAGGTCAATAGAAAGACGGAAGACTTGTTAATTATGATTTGTTCTAAGATTTCAAATTCAATTCTTTTATGAGAAAATTATTAGAACATAATTTTGAAAATTTGTTATTTGATTTTAATAACCAGCCAGCGAGCGCTTGTTGCGCGCTGTCGCTACACAAATAATATTTTAGTGTGTTTGTGTTGTAGGAGTTTGAGAAGCAGTCTGAGATAATGGATATGAAGGAAGAGATGATGAATGATTCCATTGATGAGGCAATGGAGGCAGATGATGATGAAGAGGAAAGGTAAGACACTGCATATACTTATCTGTATTTTCTGACCCTTTTTGCAATTTTTAACATTACAAAGAAAAACTGGTCCCTTTTAAATCCTATCCCTTTATCTATTTCTCTGTTTTACAGTGATGCCGTGGTGTCGCAAATCCTAGACGAGCTGGGATTGCAGCTCAATGATCAGCTCTCAGGGCTGCCGCAGGCCACCGGCTCGCTAGCTGTCTCAGGTAAAATATATCGCACTTGTTTTAAAATATAGATTCAATTTTAAAATTAAATATGTTTGTGAAGTGTAAGTAAAAACCCATTACATATAGATAGTCTGACTTTCATTTACACTATTTGTCGCGGATGTAACTAACACTGTCGTCACTCTGTTTGAGCAGTGAAGACGCCCGCCAGCCCCACGGCGGCGGCGGCGGGCGCGGGCGGGGCGGGAGCGGGCGGGGCGGGCGCGGCGGGCGCGGGCGGCGCGCTCAGCGACGCGGACGCCGAGCTGCAGGCGCGGCTCGACAACCTGCGCCGGGAGTAGCCGCGCGGGACAGTGTCCCGGGTGGCCCCAGGCTCGACCACACCGGACATGATACTTCATACACTATGGCACCGCGACACACTGTCCGCTCGCCTCCCGCGCACGCCCACACACGCGGCCACAGTCGCTGGCTCACGTGAGTCGCGCGTTTAGTGGCCACCACTGGTGGTACTATGACATCCCGAGAGCCCCCACATTGAAGAATTATCTCAGAAAATTGAGAAGTATTGAAAGTAAATTATATAAATTGCTTGAAACTAGAAACAAGTTGACTCCACAGATTATTATTATCAGTAATTTCCATAAGAATGTCACAGACTGTGATGAACGATTTGTGTTAACAATGTTGATGGTGTATGTTACGGGAAAAATACTGTGACTGTATCATGTCAGTTTAGTGCGAAACCTTTATTTTATATATATTTGCAGTCCATTATCCATTAATATTATTTAGAAGTTTTACATTTAACACAACTTACTCTGAGTCCTGAGAAAAATCTGTGTCCAGGTAATATATTATGCTAGCTAGAATATTAGTCATATGTTTAAAGCGCTTTTGTTAAAGAGTTTTGGAGTTTTAAGCGCTGAGCTTATGTCAGAAACTAATGTTTTATTTCTATTATTTATGTAAAATATCTATGTATATTAACTTGTTAAGTTTGTAAATACGTATTAATATAAACTATATTTTAATATCACGAGTATTCACTTTCCCCCAACACACACACACACACACATCTGTTCATCAATGATCTGCTGTCGAGATAGTAAAAAGCCATTGTAGTGTAATGTTTTAATGAATTCCATATAAACTGAAACCTTCGAACAGTACAATATTTATTAATATTAGCATCACCTAAGTAATAATTATTAATAATTTCCTATATTGATTATTATAACAATTCAATAGTAAACGTAACACTATATTAATAACTATGAACCGCGATGTCCCCCGGCCGAGGGACCCGCCGGGTTGGCACCCTGCACACTACTTACACTACATACATATATCTATATGTTATTCAACACTATAAAATTCCTAATAAAGGTTTATATAAAATATGGCATGAATAATAAGGAGATTCCGAAGTATTACAATATATTTTGGTATTTGACACCAAGTACTGAAACTGGTTAATTTTTATTTTCCAAAATAAGTGTCTGACTGATACCATGATATTAGTTTTATAGAGTGATACACACTTAACTTACCACAGTAATTTTTTTCAGTAAATATGAATAAAAACGAAAGAATATTAACAAAAACCTTTATTATACTGGTATAACTCCCATAGTAAATTAACCGGTATTCAGTCCTTGCTTGACACACAGTGACTAAGGCCCATATTCCGAGACGTTACTCAAGACAAAATCTGATCTTGAGACATGTTAAAATGCCCAAGAGAAAAATGGTTTGATTTGTCTCTAAATAAAATTTAAATATCACTTAAAATATGGATTTATAGATTGGTCAGTTACAATAGTTTTAGGAACAGGGGCGATACCGCCATCTGATAGAGCAATCTTATTGCAGGAGTCCTCGATACAGTACTCACAAAATACGTAAAACTGATACAAAAACCGTGAGATATGTATAGGAGCACTCGTTACAGGCGTGCGACGGAGACCGAAGCCGCACCCTCGCCGGAGGGTGACGGCCGCGAGATTGTTCCTTTCAAGATTTTGAAACATTAAAACTTGAAATTAAATATTACCTCTGATATAAACGCGCTGTTCAAAAAATATAAAAAATCTTTGAATATTTTAATGACTATAGTCAGTTGCGGATTTACCAGCAGGCTGAGTAGGCTTGAGCCTAGGGCGACAAATTTGACGACCAATTCTATTTTTACATGTCTTATGGAAATCAAAAAGTTAATAGCCTACAGCCTTGGAAATGTGTAAATCCGCCACTGACTATAGTTGAGTGCACTCTAGTTGTAACGGAGGCGTTCTTAGCGAAAGAAATAAAGTAAAAGTATTTATTTAGAATAGGTTGTGTACATACCATGCATCTACTACAAATCACTTATCTACAATCTAAGCTCAATCGCAACTACGTGCGTGCAAATAGACAAGTTAATAACTTGCCAATTAATAAACAAGGTAACATTAGACTTTGAACGACACGTCTCTAAGTGCTCCCGTTTCTAATTATAAATTAAAACCAGTTTTAGTATGTATTCCAAAACTGTTATCCGACTTAACTACCGGGGAGGAGTTCTCAAAACAGTGATTGTTCTCCCACAGCATGTTAGAAGCTCAAAATCATGTTTAAAATTGGAATGTCAATATCTCGAAATACAATTATTATTTACAAAATGAATATATTTTAGTGTATAATAACAGGAGTTTTCAGTCTTATTGGCTAGGTCCAATTCGTATCCAGTACCGACCGCTGCGACACCTACATACGTGACAATAGGAAGACAAGTTGACTTGCGAGGAAGTATTTAGCCCGCGCTACACTTAGTCCGCGGATCGCGCGCGAAAGACCGGACAGTGCGTGTCACCGGAGTGGCCCAACAGGGGGAGTGGCCCAACAGGGAGCGTGGCCCAACTCCGGGCCGACCGCCCCGCAGACGGCGAGTCTATAAGTTTCACTAAGCAAATGCAACTTGCACAGGCCGTTCGTACATTTTACTTATCACATTCATATCGACCTGTGACGTTTTAATTTGTTTATTTATTTGTTGTTTAGGACTTGTGACTATTTATATCATTTATTTATATATCAGAGATGCTTCTATATGAGCAGTTCCAATAGAGAAACATTTTAATAATTATAAAACCCTACATAATATATGTTTTATCAACACCGATGTGCCCGATGTACCTATTGTATAAATTGAACAAATATTTAGTTTTTTATTCTCAATGTTTACTTTGCTGAGACTGGACCGATTGTTTATTATAGTTATCATTTTATAAGCACAATTTTCCATTTCATCTTTGGCACAAGATTAACTTTATCAAACTTCTCCCAATGATAAATAATTAATATCACAGACTCATAGCACATTTAAATGCAGCACATATCAATTGTATTTATATTTTTCGTTACAATACTAAAAAATATAGTCAACTCCAAACAAAACATGCAAATAGCTGGTTTTTGAACCTTGAAGATTTAACAAAGCGCGCCCTATCTTTTCACTACTCCCTATTTACAAGATCCTTTCACATCTTCCTACGTGACTACAGTTGTCACCGACTGAGCTTATATAACTATATATTTGGAGATATCTTAACAGCTATTGTGCACCTCCATACGCCCTCCTGGTACGCAGCGGGCTCCTGACGTGACGTGACGTGACGTGACGCGACGTGACGCGACGCGGGCCAGTTATTGCGCGACGCTCTGGGGGCGCTGCAGAGCGCTCAGCGCGATACCCAGCTGGCCCGAGTAGTAAGTAGACATCACTAAAACCTGTGTATACATGCATTTTATTATTTAAAACACTGTTATATATTAAACACTTTTAATAGAGGCAGGTATAAAATAGCAGTCGGAAGAAGGAAGCGAGAATAAATATGAATATGTATGGATGATCCTCTCACCTGTTTGTATGGCACGGAGCCTCCGAAAAGACTGTATCCCAAGATAGCGTCTGATATCAAGAAGAGCAGCGCGCCGGGTCGCTGCGGGCCCGGCCGCGCCGCCCCGCGCCACGCCATGGTCGCCAGCAGCGCCGCGTACGGCGGCACCAGCGCCCGCAGCGCGCCCGGCGGCGACAGCGCGCGCAGGTACAGCGCCGCCGCCGCGCAGCCCGCCGCGGCCCCGCGCAGCCGCAGCGGCCGCCAGCCGAACGCGCCGATGTAGGCGACGTGCGCCAGCGCGAACGCGGCCATGCCGGCCACGAAGTGCTGCGGCCACACGAGCAGCGCGTCGCCCGCCGCCGACAGCGCGAGCCCGGCGGCCACGCACTGCGCGTAGCGGCCGCGCGGGCCCGCCAGCACGCCCAGCAGCAGGCACAGCACCGGCGCGCACTTGAAGGCGGCCACCGATACAGACGGCGCGCCACCGCTCCCCACTGTGAAGTAGATGCAAACCGCCTTGAAGAATGGCACCAGTCTCCCGTTCACACCCACACGCTTCATCTGCAAAGAAAATATTCACATTGGGTAACTGCTCGGAAATAGACTAACAAAAATCATTTAAAATTAATATATTTTTGGAATCTGCAACAAATCTAAATTATTAAATATAGCGTATCGTAAATGCTTAACTGAAGAACAATAGAAGCATTCAAATTAATCCAATTTTGTTGAATGGTATAATATACTCTTATAATAAATATATGGTAGAATCAACCCCGAGATGAATGTTGACTGGTTCATTTCTTTGTTCCTATTTATGCTGAGACCCAAGAAGATACAATGGAAGAAAGAGTGAGCTCTTAGTGTTAAAATCGCAGGGTTTTAAAACATCCTATGTAACCCCTTTGACACTGGTACACCTTTAGACCGAGTTTCGCATTTCAAGTATCTTGGACACTGGGTATCGGGGGACCTTACGGATACACAAGATATCGAAAGGGAGCCGCGCGTTGGCGGTTTGTCCGGGGGAATATGTTGGCACGCAGATTTGCGCGATGTAATGCGACAGTAAAATTGTTACTTTTCAAGTACTATTGTCAGTCTTTTTATATGTGAAGTTTGTAGGCTAACTATACCCAGAGGCCGATGGGCGCCGTGCGGGTACAATATAATAACCCGTTTAGGATGCTGTTGGGGTTGCCCTAGAGGTGCAGTGCATCAGGCATGTTTGCGGACTCACGAGTGAATGGCTTTCATGCCATAATCTGAAATCAAGCCACATCCTTACTTAGTTGTGTCTGGGGCAGCGCCAATAGCTTTCTGCGTCTCATAGTAACACGGTGGGATTGTAAAATTATAAACCACGCAGTTCGACTACACGCCCAACGCTAGCTGACTTATGCTAAAGACCGTAATTTAAAAAATAATAATTTTGTGTCTCTATTTTGATTGTGTTATTTTAAATTTATTTGTAATTGTAATTAATTGTAGTTGTAATAATGTAATTTTAATTTTTAATTTTAGTTTAATAATTTTACTAATTTTATTTGGTATGTATCTATGGATTTCCGAGTATTCCGAAATAAATGATTAGATTTGTTTTATACTAGTTTTTAATATTCATGTTTATATTTTAATAATGTAAATATAAGTTGATCAAATGTATTTCTAAATTACGCGATTGTTTTCAATTATGACTTAACAGTTGGGATGTTTACAATAAAATTTCGACTGTCATATAACTACTTAATACCTACAGAAACCTTTTACACTGTGTTGTTCGGTGAAATATCTGTCGCTCGAAGTGCAAAATCTCTTTTTATCAAATACCGAATAACTTACTAATTTAGCACCGATATGCTATGAAAGAACCTATGACAACATGCATAATATTTTTATAATATAATTACTTACGAAGAAAAGGTAAGTGTTTTAAATTAAATAATTAAGATACCTATATTCTTTTGTTTTTTAAACTGCGTACTTAATTTTTTTTAATACGTAAATCGTTATATGTTGGTAAATGGCACTTGGCAGTGGCGATGTCGATGCATTTATAAACAAAAATCGGGCTTCTATTAAAAGGTTTATATTAATAAATTCTTAGATATCATATAATCATAATGTTCATGTTAGTGGTACTCATAAAACACTACACTCACTAGATCTGAAGGCGATATCATTTTTAATACGGTTATAGTATTTAACACACTATAGAAATTTTCTTTGCTAGTTGTTACACTTCGTCGACAACAGTGCAACATGCGCACTAACTCAATAACTAATTTTGCACTTTGCTAGTTTGCAGAACATAAGTGTTAAAAACAACAAACAAACAACAAATATAGTGACGTTCAGTGTTTAGTATTGCCAACTTTATTTTTACGAATCCACCAAATGTGGCATCCTGTTCCACTAGAAAACCCAAGCCTGGAACATTGGCGTGGCCGCACATGTAGATTGTAGACCGTGTTGTCATATAAGAAAGAAAATCACAAAATAATGCTTAAATAATTATAATGAATCCATTTGCGGATAGATTTTTAATCAAGGACTGAATGGGGTACCGTAACCTTTATAATTCACCGGTATAAAATACGATATCGAAATATCTAGAGCTGTAACAAACCGTATGTATTCGTTACTGAGTAACGGGTACGCCATCTAGTACCGAGTAACGAAACGTTACTCACGAATACTTTTCGTTACTCGCATGTTTCGTATCATGGTTACAAACGCTGTTTCAATGACGCAATGTAACTTCAAATATTCAAAACAAAGTTTTCTTTAACAGAGTATGCAGTAAAAAAAAAAGTATATACTTGTGAAAAAGTGTTTTCATAAAATTTTGCCACTAAAATTTCATAAATTTTATGTAATAGTATGAAATTGACGAAAGTGAAAGTTTTATTCTCTCATGAAATTCTAAAATTATTTCACTACAACTTAATTTTCAAACAATTAATTAAATCGCACGCCCGCGCGCAACTTAAACTAGTTCTGTAAATTTGTTTCTCTAGCATAACATAGCATGTTACGAGGTATTAGGAGTAACGAGTAACGATACGATAGTAACGAGTACTGAATGTATAGTAACGAATACATACGGGTACGTTTTTTTTTCGTTACTTTTACACCTCTAGAAATATCAACCTTTTTAAATGGTACCTTTATTTAACCCTTTTATATTTCGGTAGCCTAAATGACTAACCTTGAACCTATCGTGGACCGAGACAAGTTGCGAGTTGCGACTTGAATTAGTGAGACAGAGTTTGAACGCGTTTTTATTATCGTTACATCAAGAAAGAGATTTCCCGCGCTTATTTATATACTATTTCGCATGGAACGTTTTAAATTTTAATGTTTATAGATAGTGAGAAACCTAAACATATAGATTTAGGTTTTCTTTGGAATTTCGTTTCGTTTAGAATTTGGCTACCGATATTTAACCTGTTAAACCGTTTTAAAAGCATACCGAAATAAAGGTATTGAATTGAATCGGTATCGTTATGACAAATTTCATATGGGTACCGTTTCAAAAAGGTAGCCCATATCAATCGGTTATTCAGTCCTTGTTTTTAATAATAAATGAACATTGCACCAAAACACTTTATAATAACAAATTGTGTGCGTGATAAGTTGATTTGTGTTTTATTTATTTATATATATATATAGTTTAAGGTTCTTATAAAAATATGTTTTTTTTAAACCTTACTTTTTATGCTGTTTCTGTCGTAAACATATTACCATCATATAAATATCATCTGTTAAAACAGACATTTATTTACAATCAGTAATCGTCTTTTGTCCTTTAAATAGAATTAGTTTGTTAAAATATTTCGTTCTCCTTGGTCACTTAGCGTGAGTGAACTCATAAAATGAATTCAAACTTCAAATTAAAAGCAGAAAAACTTTCATTAAAAGTGAGATATGGTTGTCCAGTGGACTATAATCTTTAATATGATCCTTTAATTCTGTGAAAATTAGTGAGTAAACATTTTTTTTAAATAGTGCATATTTATTTCGGTACTCTACTTCTATATTACCTTCAGTCTTTTAGTATGAGGTAAGTATGAATCAAATTGCTTCCTCACAAACTATAGACTTATATAATGCAAACTTTCTAAGTGATTCTGAATACTTCCGGAGACAAATTTCTTTGTTAAGACATGTTTAAAAAAAAACTAGAATTATCCGTTTCTATGTTTTATCGTTAATGTCCTAAAATTTACATATATATACATATTGAATTGGAAGATTCAGACTGTTCTAGTAGTGTAATATTTTGAATGTTACTGAAAACCACCTGAAAATAAAAATTCTTTATTAACTTGATATTTAAATCTTAAGATCTGTGAAATTATTACTTATCTACTTTTTTTATTTTGAATTTAATTAATTAGTTACCTAAGAAAATTTGGGAAAATAAAGTGCAAATTGGCAACACAGAATCTGTCAAACATTTAGGTTATATTTTCTTAATTTATTTTAAATATTGAAAAATAAGCATTAGTTACCCAAACAGAATTAAACACGACTATAGGAAAACATAATAAACCATTACATTGTAATATTTTGCCAAATTAAAGAGATAATTATATACTTACGAATGAATTGTGATTCCATTTATATTTCGTTCACTTCGGCTTTTGCAGCCTTTAACACAACAACCTACCATTGTCATCACATTTAAGAAACCTTAATTAACAGAGTATATGTCTCAAAAATAATCAACATTCACTTGAAATCACTAGGAAACACCAAAAATAGCATATGATGAAATGGCGCCGAAGATGTTTGTCATAAATCACTTATGACAAATAAGAAAAAGTGGCCACGCCGACGGGGACAAAACATCCGTGTTTTGTCCTAGTTTTTTACATACACATTGTAATTTGCTATCGCGCTTTAATAATTTAGTGTTAAATCTATAGGTACTTAATCTGAGAGAAAACCACTAATCCAGAGCCAGTGTTGCCAAACGGCAGGGATCCGCTAAAACTAGCGGATTTGTCGCTAGATCTAGTGCAATTCTAGGGTCTCTAGTGCTTTTTTTTCTCATAACTATGCGTTAAAAATATCTAGCGGAATCTGGCGCAAACCTTAACCTATTTTATCTATATATATATATATTAGTTAGCAACCAAGATGAATTGCGCATTAATATATTTATCCCGACCAAAATGATGCGTTTATTGTTTCATGTCCCATCATCATTATGGTATTATGTATCTGTCTCGCTTTAATATAATCTTAACGTAACTACACAACGTAAATATTGGATCCGTTGGCAACACTGTCAGTATTGCCAACTTTATTTTTACGAATCCACCAAATGAGGTATCCTGACCCACCCACCAAAACCACTAATCCAGACCCCCGGTAGTGTCTTAAACTGATATACTGTTGTTTCAATTGTACTTTCCTAATACTTTCTTAGATTTACGCGAATATTCATGAGAATCCTCTGAGGTTCAACTTCTAAAAACAAGTTTTTCTCTCTCGCACTGATATTTTAGCTAAAATTTTCAATCAGATATTCGGTACAATTAAGGTGCATTTCTATAAAACATTAAATTATCCATATTTATGTAAGTAAATATTATACAAAAGAAAGGTTATTTTTCATACTAAAATGTTACCTTTTTATCTATTTTAGGTAACTTTTGAGAAGACAGCTGGCAACACTGATGTCTGATGACAATAGACATGGGTAACTCAGTGAAATTTCCCGCGCCAACTCAGGCGCAGTATAGTGCGTCGGCTCCTTGAGTCAACTCAAAATTTCCACGCCACGGCGCAACAAAATTGGACGCGCAAAGCGAGCAGTGAAATCTCCGAAACGCACGCAACGCCACGCTCATTAGTTCACTCAGTGAGTGAGTACTGCTCCGTGCGCCAACACATTATGAATGTGTGAGCTGACTCACCCTGCGCAGTGTGCCGGCGCAATTGCGCGGCGCAGCGCAGTGTTACTCGTAACTCATGTCTAGATGACAATTGACTTGTAAATCATCAGACCGAAGACGTGTGCATTTATTCTAATAAAAAATCGAAAAAAGGGATCCAATATTAATTATTAACATTATAACGTGACAATCAAGCTTCCCTCAATTAATTTGAAAGTTTAATCTTTATTTACTTTGAGTTTTAGAAAATGCCTAAGAAAAAGACTGGGCAACGAAAGAAGGCGGAAAAGCAGAAACTGAGACAGAAAGAAATTCGAAATGCAAGGGGGCATATTGATTTAGCTCAACATCCTTGTAATCTTCCTATGGAATGTGATAAGTGTCAAAAGTAAATATTTAACTAAGAATACATATAAGTACTATCGTACTATCTGTTACGTTTTTTATCAATGTAATTGTCACTGAATTTTTTAGAAAACAGAAAAGTCGTGCTTTCTGTTATTTCTGCTCGGCGTTGCAGCGTCTGCCGGTGTGCGCGCAGTGCGGGAAGGTGAAATGTATGCTAAAGTCTGGTGACTGCGTGGTGCGGCACCCGGGCGTATACACAACTGGGATGGGCATGGTGGTAAGTGATGGTCTTCCTAACATGTAATCATATTTTGGGTAATCTTTCCGTATCTCATCACCACTGATTTTGAGTGACTGTAACATTGTTATGATCTTACCGAGTCATATGAAATCATAAAAAAAATGTTATGTTGTATCGAGTATTAAAGTTTCAGGTTATTAATTTTATTACTACTGACTGAAGTTTATGTATTGGTCAAAAAATTTAGCCTTGTCTATGTTTTTAACACTATGATTAACACATTGACTGCTACTGTATCTGGGTATAAGTGCATCACGGGAGCCGATTTGTACGATTTTTAATTTTTAGATTTTTAAAATGTTATTTTACACCAAAATTCCCAAAAGTTCTAAAGTTCACAAATGTCACGCTCCGAGGCGTGGCTGGTCCCCGCAACCCGCCTCATGGCGGGGATGGCACTCAATGTTTGATTTATTATATGAAAAAAATATACTTATAGAACCTTTGATTTATTTTTATTTAACTGTCGCATTAATCAAACACAGTATATACTTATTATAAGCCAAATATTACCAAATATTTAATACAAATGAATAGACTTTGGAGAACAATGTTTTCTACCTTGGTTGTTCACTAAGCACAACATGTTTCTCTTTAGGGTGCTATCTGTGACTTCTGTGAGGCATGGGTGTGTCACGGGCGCAAGTGCCTGCAGTCCCACGCCTGCACCTGCCCATTAGCGGACGCTGTCTGCTTAGAGTGTGAAAGAGGTATAAGATGTATAGACAAATATCCCTTGAGGAAGTTTTAAATAATCTTTATCTGACTATAATACACATTTTTAAGTATAATATGCATATTTACCATTTGGTGAAGATTTGCTTTGAATTCTTATTACAAAAGTGATATTTCAGGTGTATGGGAGCATGGTGGGCGTGTTTTCCGCTGCTGTTTTTGTCAGGGCTTCCTCTGTGAAGATGACCAGTTTGAACACCAGGCCTCCTGCCAAGTGCTCGAGTCTGAAACATACAAATGTAAGTTATGCTTTATTATTTGTCCTTGACAGTACGGCTGTCCCATTTCAAAACCCAGTAAGGGACATTTTTTACAAAAAGTGTTTTATTGTGAAAATCTTGCTAATTCAGTAAGTTCCACCCAATATAAAAAAATCAGCAGTGAAAACTCATAATTAACAGACATATTTAAGCATCGATACCTAGTAAGTGCATCATTCACTGCGTTGAGACCACTTAAAAACCTAGTAAGTAACTTTAACCATTTCAAAACCTAGTAAGTCTCAGAGACTTACTAGGTTTTCATATGGTTGATGCGCCTTACTAGGTTTTTGAAATAGTTGAACACGAAGGAAGAGAGAGGAATATATTATATGAACTAATAATAATTATTGTACAGCCCAAAATAAAAATTAAACTCTTTACACAGCAATAGTTAAGATAGTAAAAAATAATTCCATGATCTTAAATCAATAACGATAAATCAGCTTCGTCTGTAAAAAAATTGGTGTATCGGCCGAGGCATCGATAATTCAATTAAGAACGTTTTATAAAACAGCGTTTTCAAAATCGGTGACCACGATATCACAAAAACGAGTGAGCCGATTTACTTGAAATTTTGCAGTGCGAACATTTCTTCAAAATATTATTTTTTTAAAATCCTTTGATTAAAAATTTAATTTATTTGGTTTTTTGATTTCGTATGATCGGTGGTCACCGCGGAAGGCCAAGGTAAATATTACTATTTACTTATTATTAGGTCCTTACGTATGAAATTGGTGTTTTATATGAAAAAAGCAAACTAATTTTTTTTTTCTAACATTTTTTTTTTTTTATTTAATCAATCAAAGTAAATTTTGCCATTTTATAGGAAGTTCATTGATTCCTTTCCTGTAGAAATTGCGGGAGCGAGAATCAATAAAGTATATCAAGGCGTTATGGACTGCCTCATCTGAATTGATTTTTTTTTTCAATTAAAATATTATCCAAATTCCGAAAAAAAGTGTAGTGATAGTCGGTTCGTGCAAAGTCCGGGGAGTATGGTGTGTGACGGAGACATTCCAATCCCAGCTCTTCTAGTTTTGCCACCGTCTATTGTGCGGTGTGTGGTCTAGCGTTGTCCTAAAGCAGTAGTGGGCTGAAGCAGTTGACCAATCTCGGTTGTTTAATGGCTAGCTATTCCAGCATGGTTTCCAATTCTTGGCAATACAGAACGTATCCGTAATCTTCTGACCCGATCTTAGGAAGCTGTAATGGATAATGCCAACGCTGGTCCACCAGACACTAACCAGTACCTTTTTTTGAGTCAACTTGCGCTTGGGGCTCAATTTGTCTGGTTCTCCTGGGTCTAACCACTGTGATGAGCGTTTTCGATTATCGTATAGGATCCATTTTTTATCACAAGTAATGATAAAATTCAAAAATCCCCATGTTATTGTGACGGTTGAGTAACGTGACGCAGCAGTCGACGAGTGTTTGTTGGATTGCTTAGTTCATGCGGTATCCATTTTTCAAGCTTTTTCACTTTTCCAATTCGTTTCAAATGATTCAAAATGGTTTTATCACTCACACCGAAGCCTGCAGCTAACTGCGACGTGGTTTGAGGCGGATCCGCTTCCACAATCACCTTCAATTCCTCATTGACAACGAGGGTCTCCGGCCATCCACGAAGTTTGTTCTGGAGTTTAAAATTTCCAGAACGAAAGCGTAGGAACTAAAAACGTACCGTGTTTTCTTTTACAGTGGTGTCACCATACACCTCATTAATCCTTTGAGCTGTTTCTGCAGCGTTGGTGCCACGGTGGAACTCGTATTCGAAAATAATGCGATATTTTAAGTTTTCCATATTGTGCACAGAACGATTTCAGAGCGCATTAAATGGCGCAAAAACCAATGAATTTTTAATTCAATTCAAAATCCAATTTCATAGGTAAGGATTTAATATATGTCCGCTACATTTACGGATAATTTCAATAAAAAAATTAAGAAACATTCAAAAATATACCGTTTACAATGAAAAAAACCCAGTTTGAAACCTGTAATAATTTTCCTAAAAAAAGCAAACCTTTTTTTTAAATTACAAATCTTTTTTATGTGTAGTTACTAGAATGTAATCAATGAGATAAGTTAACTAAATATTTCATAACCCATATCAAAACCTAGCAAGTGCTCTTACTATGTTATGAAACTCATTACTACTTGAATCTCACCATCGCGTGTCAATTATCAAAGTTAGTAAGGGGTTTAAAAAATGTAATATACACTTAAATTATAATTTGGGTAGTTCTAAGCGTTCATTATTTACTATTTTATACAACCAATATCATTTATTTAACTTTACATAAATACTTTTTAAAGGCTGACCTTATTTATGTTTATGCGCTCTCCTGTAAAATTTAGTTTTAGGCCCTTACTAGGTTTTGAAATGGGACAGCCGAGTACTGATTAGTGATGTGTTGAATTGTGAAAATGTATACTTGCGGATATGGATCTGAGTATGCATATTTGGTGTCATGATCTGTCGATATGGATCTTAACTTTCTTCCTCAGTGTCGATGTGCAAGTCCTTGATAAAAAAAAAATAAAAAGGGTCCAAATATTTGATTTTAAGAAATAAAACATAAGCTCAATGGAATTTAATAGCTTTTTATTGCTACTTAATCACCTAAATATAGAATTTCATGTATGTATTGTAAATGAATAAGTTAAATTAATTTTCTTTATAAAAATTATCATCATTCATTACATAGATTATCATCATATACATATCTAACTTTTTATATTAAATATTTGCATTTAAGTGCAAATGTGTCTATCTGCATGTGTATGATTGCCCTGTGTTGCAGGTCAGTCGTGCAACCGCCTCGGGCAGTACTCGTGCATGCGCTGCAAGACGTGTTTCTGCGAGGAGCACGTCCGGCGGCGCGGCACCAAGCCCGCGCGCGGGGCGCCGCCGTGCCCGCGCTGCTCCTACACGCTGCACGACACCTCCGACCTCGCGCTCTCCAGTGAGCTTCCCACACACACTTACAAATACGCGCGCACACGCACACATACAGACACACATACACTACATGTACTTTTTATCATCATTATTTATATTATGTAGTATTTTTATACAAGCATAGTATGTTTGTGTTGGACTTACCTGCCGCCGCCATGCATATACTAAAGTAGTTGCAGAAATATGCCTTTTTAGATGGGGCAATACAGCCTATACTATACGGGGTAAACACCTGCAAGACTATAGGTATACCCATATATTTTAGATGATCTTGATTATCTTTCATTGATGAATGCGGAGCCTCCAGTGAGGCAAGGCATTTTTAATAGAATATTTGCCCATCTTGTTTTTCCTGAGTTTTGGGATGGAATGGGATATCCGATCCAAAACATTGCAACATCAATACCACTGAGCGACGGTGGCAGTACACAGTTGACAGTGCGTGTGTTGCAGCGCGCTCGCACCGCTACGGGCGGCAGGGCGCGGCGGCCGCGGACGACGACGACTACACCGGCTACTCCGGGTACTCGGGCTACTCGCAGACCGGTAACTACTTGACATTTGTTAGAGCTAACGGATCATTGGGGTTGTATGTGATTTATGGAATACAGGTTTTTAATCTGAAATCTAGAAATAGTATGGATTGTTAAGTTGTTGGTTATCCAATGTAAATATTAATATAAAATAGGTGGCTTCATACTAATATATTGTTGGTGCAGAGGTCAAACTCACTAAATAAAAATAAATTTTGTCGCTATTGCTTATTTTAAACATAAACCTATGCCAAGAACACAGTAGTATTTAAGTATTCTGGTCCATAACTAAACTATAAAGTGCAATACATATTTATTAATTTGTTCTTATGATAAATGTACGCTTAAAATAAGCAAGAGTAGCAACATTTAATTTTATTCAAAATTACACTTAGTGAGTTTTACTTTCAAACCAACGTTATTATAATTTTACGAAGTGATAGGCTTAATGCCTGCCATTTTTTGACTATTGATAACAAATGATATCTATTGATTGACAATATTAATTAACAGATCATCATGACTCCACTCTACATGACCATAATGTTGACATTAAAAAAAACGTATATTGAATGTAATATTTAATACTTTCTTTTTTAGCTGCATATGATGAAGAAGGTGGTGATTACTCGTACTCAGACGGCGGTGAATCTGATGATGATGATGACGATGATGAAGATGATGAAGAAAGTTCCGAGGAAGAAACTGCTGACACGACTGCTGCCAACACATCTGCCGTAGACAAAACTCCCGAAGATAAACCCTAGTGCTTCATGTGTGCCCCCCGAGTACTCCGAGATGAAGCCTTTACTTCTTATTATTTAACATCTATTGCCTGATGCTATTCTGGTAATATTACAAATTGTACTTGAATATAATTTGCCAATAGAATTTACACAAGTTTATGTATCATGTACATATAGAAAAAATCAAATGTAACTTTATACATATTTAAATTTTTACAAGCACTTTTAAATAGTCATTTTTTGCTGCCACCGTTGCGGTAGCCCGTCGCGACTGAGGAGAGCCAGTTAGTTACACAGTAGTTACTGTATAAAAAATATGTAACATTAATGGTATGCAGCAAAATTGCTATATATTTGTTTGCTTAACTCATCTAAACTATGATACATATTTGAATGCTTTTTTCAATAACATTTAAAGGACCTAGTGCATAAGTTTTACATGTATTGTAAATTTAAATTAGAAAATAGTAGAGTAAATTTGACCGAACCATATTGAAGTCACACGGGGCTCTGACATGACCATAAGAGCAACATCAATTAATGAATATATCACAAGATTGTAGACCTTAGAAATATCTTCAAAGTTCCTGATGGGATTTGTTAATCTTGTAATGATCTATAGTAACTGTTTGTGTTATTCATAATATCTTCAAAGTTCTATGTGTAGGTCTGGTGCTTTGCGTTGTATGATTTAAATGAATGTTGTTAATGTTATCATAACTTGAAAAATCACTTACAAAAATTAAATAGAATAAAGCTTTTAAAGTATACTTTGATTATTAACTAGAATTAAGAACAATTAAAACCTATCCTATGTTAGAGCCAGAGTGGAGGCAAACCAAATTTCTAGATTTAACAGCCCGTCGTGTGTCGTCCCGGTGGGATTCGAACCCACGATCCTTCGATTCGTACGGCAGGTGTTCTACCGAACGCGCCAATGAGCCCGTCTTATTATATCTCGACATCGACAACTTTGATAGACAAGATATCTCGATCGACAAATCTTTTGACATTAGAAGTCGAGTTTTAATAGTAATGTTAGACCCAGAACATATAAAGAGACAATCGATTAAAACCCGAGAAAACGGTCGACATTTTGTCGTGATTATCGTGCTAGGACGGCTGAGCACAGTTTAATAAATATTAGTAACAATATTACGTTCATATTAAATTATGTATTGTTTAATTCCGTCTTTAATTTAATCTAAAAATAAAAATAGTGTACCAACACTAATAATAGGGACCACCCATAAACATTACACAATAGATATTGGTGTAGCCCTAGCTCCCACTAGGAGTCCCTTTTTTTCATCGAGGGGTAACACTCCTTATGTCCAATAGCATCATAACGTAGTAGTTACGGTCGTACGGATCAACTAGAACTGGGTTTAGTTCTAGTTGAACTAAGTATATCAATATCAGTATAACACACATTTAAAAAAAGGTATGTGTGTACTTATGTATACGCGTTAGAAGTTATACTTCTTTGGCGTCTGAAGAAAAATTTTAAAAAACAAAACTGCAGTAAATATTCGAAGCAAAATGTTAAAATCAATCAAATTCTATTCTGTAGCCAACTTCATCATGTCGTTTTTTTGGGACATCGTGCGCGCGCAGGTCGTCTGTAGCCAACTTCATCATGTTAAGTGTCACAAATGCGCGCGCATCTTAAAATTTCACTCTCATCATTTTTTCATAACGCGCCTAAAGAAGTATAACTTCAAAAATCGGTTAACGGTTTTATTCGTTTTAAACGGATTGGTGTAATTGGTTTTAAACCGGCCTTACATAATATTAGATATACACTCGTGATCATGTTAGGCGCTCAAGAATCTAGTTATAATTAATGGCAACTTCCATCAAACGGATTCTGACTTCTAGTAGGTACATATTTTTGGGAGACTCACTGATTTTATAATGTCAGATGAAGAATAGAAGAATGAATCTCAGCTTAGAAAATCTAAGCTATGAATACTTAAATAAAATCACATCATGAACAAGTGAAAATACACAACTCACAAGATTAAAAAAAGGTAAAAATAGGTGCCCGTAAATAAGACTTAGTTTAAAGGTCTCGCTACCAGACCATAAAATCTTCAAAAAAAAGGTATTTGACACATGACTGATGTTTGACAGTTAATCTGAGTTTGACAGTATGCAAACCTGAGTTCTGACAGAATTGACAGATCATGAAATATTGCAGAAGGGAACGGAGCTTGTTGTGCTATATGTCGAGTGTCGACTATCGGACAGTTTTCTGAATCGAAAATATCGTGTTCACTTTTTTATCAATTCTAGTTTAATGTTGTTTCGACAACTTTTTCTGATTCTGTATAACAAAGTGTACCTGGTGTAGTGTTCTCTTGGTGGGTGTTTATGAAGCGATGTTGTCAGAGGCGAGGTGAAAGTGATATCGAAGTGTGAGGTGCGAGGACGAAGGTACAGGCGAACAGCGCAAGGATGGGCGTGGGCCTGCAACCGCTCGAGTTCACCGAGTGCCTGGCGGACAGCCCGCACTTTCGCGAAAACTTGCAACGGCACGAGAAGGAACTGGAACGGACCAGTCAGCAGATCAAACGACTCATCAAGGAGGTCAAGGATGTGGTTCAAGCCGCCAAACGTGAGTGAACGTTCTCTTATTATTCATTTTCATAAGTTTTTCAACAAAATACACCTGTATGTGATTTTTACATTATTTTTTATAAACTCAAACAGTAATTTCACGAATTGAGTATTTCACTTAAGTATCAATTGCCATAGAAAAAAAAATTGAACTTATTTTAGTCGGATGATAGCTGTGTTTCTAAATCATGTTAACCCCACACCAAGGGTATCCACTGCCCCTTATCTTATTTAATTTCAACCAGCAATTATAGATGATATCAGACATCAGTGTCATTGTAGTGGAATATAATTGTTGATTATTGAATTAAACTATTACTCAGAGCTGCCCCTTTCGCACCTGTAACCTTGGTTCACTTAAGTGGGTTATTTACTGTTGTATCCATAGTGTTGTGTAATACTGTTATGTCCAGTACATAACAGTATTACACAACAATATTGATTAGTTGGTGTTTATATTTATTTTATTATGTTATAACATGTAAAATGGTAGAAAAAATATTCTCAATATTAATGTAAACAAAGAAAAAAGTTTGTCATTTAAAAGTTTAGGGTAATTATTATGAATTTACTATAAGTGAGGCATTAACAAGCAAGTTATGTGAAACTCATTTACCACCAAATTTAAATGATAAACTGATGTGCTGTCAACTTATTTTGAATATTATATACCTCATTGCTTCAACATATTAAGTTTATTTATTTTTCTAAAATATTCATAGCATTATAATGATACAGTTCTGATTTAATAAATGAGGTAAAAAGCAATATGTTACTGTTAATTCTGTATAAGAATAATATTTTTTTATTAGACACACAAATGTACATTGTTGTATTCATACAAAAATTAAAAAAAAAAGAACAGAAGAGTGTAATTATGTGTAAAAAATAACAGAAGTATACACATAGTTTCACACTTTGAGCTGATATGAAAGAAGCTGTACACTAATTATTAACAGAAGCATGTGACAGTCTCTACACAAGAGTTGTGACATACATATATTAGTAACTTGAAGCCTACTTTCATGATGCTTATTGTTTTGTTTTGTTTAACACTGCCGCTTAGGTGGAATAAGATTGCAAATAAAATACAAATCTAAAACTAGTAATTATTAAAAGATTTGCAGTATAATTTTATCCAGTCGTCACATAGAAGGCCACCAAAGATACTTCAACAATTAGCTATTCATTAGAAATATCAATAACTAGTAGTATGTGTGCACAACAAGCTATAATAAAACTGTTTATGTTGGAGGCTTGACTCCATATCCATAGAATGACTCATATTGTTAGTGTCATATCTGTCCATAAGTGACACCAACACAATTTGCTTTTGTGTGCTTTGCTTATTACGACATTCATGCTTGCTCTGTATCCAACTGTATTAAACATATTTTAACTAATGTACATACAGTAAACATTACCGATATACTCAAATATAAATTATGAATTGCACTTGTTTATTTATATATATTGAATGTTTAAATTTTTATGTTAATTATATTGTCCTGAAGCACTTTTCTGAATCAAATATTAATATAGTAATGTCGTGCAGTAAATAAACCTTTAGTACCAATTACTACGGCCCACATGACATTAAACTACTTGCAGACAGAATACAAATAACCATTTCTTATCATTCTTTCTGTTTGTAGATTAGTCTGGACTAATGTTTAAAATCATTTAGCCTTAATTTATTATGCACAGACACATAAAATACATTTTAAATGGTGTACTAATAAAACATCAGAAATATTTAGAATTCTTGCAAAAGAGTGTAAAAAATGATTTTTATTTAGTTTATTTATTTTTTAATTTTATTTATTATTTTTGTTAAATTGTACAATATATATGTGAATAATTATAGAAAATATTTTGCTCTTAAATAGGCATACAATTACTAAAGATTATAAATTGGAAATGCACATAAAATAACTAGTTAAGCAAGTTATTATGGCATATATTATGTACCTACTTGTAAATACTCATTTGCATTTCCAAGTAATATTTTCATGATTGTAAGGTTTTACAACAAATCTAGTTTCTCAAGAAGTGTGTAATTGGTGCGGTGATAAGGCGCTGATAACAGTTGATAACATATCACTCAAGTGATACTGCTTTACACCTTTGTGAACAAAATTCAATTCAAAATTCAAAATTCAAAAATCATTTATTCATTTAGGTAACACAATGTACACTTATGAACGTCAATAAAAAATACATATTAAATGCTTCTAGTTTTACATTTACTGCCAGTTCACAAATCAAGGGCGTAGAGCGGACGAGAAGAACTGGCAAGAAACTCGCCGCCACTCTTTTTTAATCGCCAAGTTTTTGTTTTACAAATGTTTTGTAAGGAGCTGCAACCATTACACCATGTTCCACATGACATCTTTAAGTAATTAACTATAATAATCGAAAAAATATACGAGTATATATAAACGAAAAAAATAAAAATAAATAAAAACAAAGATTTGTCCTCTATCAGCAGAATGTATGGTGAAGTAGGAGCACTCACTTACATTCTCGTGGGAACAACACGCAAATACATAGACGAAATAACTAATATCACCGCATACACGAATTCAAGTTCGACCAGTCACCACAAGTAGCACCCGTTCACGAGTATGACGCATGGCCAGCCATCGACCCCCTCGCCATATTTTAGGGAGAGAGACAACCCGACGCATGGACGCCGCCACAAGCAATGACATTTAAGCGAGCATGACGATCCTTGAAATGTGAACTTGGCTACATAAGAAAACAATAATAATATTAATTATTCTGAAATAAATTAGTACTACATGGATCACGGTTTGCTCCCACTTTACATTAAAAAAGTCGTGGATGTTGACGATCGCCCCCGAGTCTGGAATTGCAGCCGAGAGATTCAGTCGCGTTACCTCTATACTGGAGCAAATCATATCCAAGCACTAGGATCGTTTAAATATTCATTTATGTTATAATAGGCCTTAGCAAGTAGTTTTACTTTAACGTACGATTTAAATTTATTTATTGACAACACTTGTATCTCACTAGGGATTTTGTTGAAAAAACGTATACAATTGCCTTGGAAAGAATTACTCGTTTTATGCAGCCTTGTGGTTGGTGCACTAATTTTGTCTTTATTACGAGTACTATAATTGTGGAAGCTACTATTCTTTTGAAAGATATCTATATTTTTCCGCACATATAAAATATTCTCATAAATGTATTGACTTGCCAAAGTCAAAATATTTAATTCTTTAAACTTGCTTCGAACTGACTCCCGTGGGGATAATCCGCAGATCGCTCTTATAGCCCGCTTTTGCACTACAAATATCGATTTAATATCAGCTGCATTACCCCACAAAATAACACCATATGACATAATACTATGAAAATAGCTGAAATAAACGAGCTTTGCTGTATTCTCGTCAGTAAGATCACGTATCTTTTTCACTGCGAACGCTGCAGAACTTAGCCTATTCGAAAGACCTTCTATGTGTGGGCCCCACTGGAGTTTACTATCTAAAGTAATTCCCAAGAACACTGTATTATCAACAAAGTCTATTTCCTCATTTTTAATTATTATTTGACCATTGCTACTTTTTACATTTGTAGTTACAAATTTAATACATTTTGTCTTCTTTTCGTTTAGCTTAAGATTATTTGTATTAAACCAGTGAACTACACTGGAGATGGCACTGTTTACATTCTCAAGTAATGGATCTCGTCGTTTCACTTTAAATAAAAGCGAAGTGTCATCAGCAAACAGTACTATCTCGTGAAGCTCTTTTACAAGAAATGGTAGGTCATTTATATAGATGAGGAATAAGAAAGGTCCAAGTATGGAGCCTTGCGGTACACCCATAGTAACAGACGATCCCATTGAGGTTGTTCCATTTATATTTACCTTTTGAATTCTACCGCTCAGGTATGAATCCATTAGTTTTAGCGCTTTTTCGCCAATGCCATAGTGTTGAAGTTTTTTGATAAGGATTTCGTGATGGACACAGTCAAAAGCCTTTGATAAATCGCAAAAAACTCCAATGGCATCATGAGCATTTTCCCACGCATTTAAAATCTCGGAAATTAATTTAATACCAGCATCGGCTGTGGAGCGACCTTTTGTAAAACCATACTGTTGGCTATGCATAAGTTTATTATTATTGAAATGTATCATTAATTGATCAAGAATCAATTTTTCAAAAATTTTACTCAATGCAGGCAGCACAGATACGGGTCTAAAATTTGTGGGGTCAGAAGTGCTGCCCGTTTTGAACAACGGTGTGATTTTACTTAGTTTCATCTGGTCTGGAAAGACTCCACAATCTATACATTCATTAAATATTATAGCTAACTCTGAACTGATAACATCGATTACTGATTGTAAAACGAATACAGATACACCCCAAAGATCTTTAGTTTTTTTTAATTTGAGTTGTTTAAATGTTTTTATAATATCATTGTAGCTAATGCGGCTAAATATAAACTTATGATTGCATACAGGAACATTCTTTTGCAATAATAAAAGGGCGGCTGATGGTGAAGAATTTAGAACGCTAGTTGTATTCATTGGAATGTTAGTAAAAAACTCTTCAAATGCAGAGGCTACTTCGAGGTCGGAACTAATTACTCTGCCGTTTATGTTAACCTTATATTCAGTATCCTTTCTAGAGGTTCTTCCAGTCTCCTCGTTTATAATTTTCCAAGTAGCCTTTATCTTATCAGAGCTATTTTTTATTTTAAAACTTAAGTGTTGCGCCTTAGCGATTCTACACTCTTGCCTAAAACGTTTTGAGAATATCCTAACATGCGTTTTAAATTCTTCACTGTCATTATACTGTTTTTCATTATACAATTCATACAATTTTAGCCTTTTCTTGTGTAGCTCAGGAGTTGCCCAGTCACAAAAGGTAGGTTTCTCTGAGACCAAAAAAGTCTTTGGAGTGAATACATTTTTGAACTCATCAATAAATGAATCAAAAAATATGTTATATAAATTATTAGGGCATCGATTACTACACAAAAATGGCATTTTAAATATTAAATTTTTCTTAAATCTGTCTAACCGATCATCTGTTATAGGAACTGTGCATATTTTCTTTTTTGGATCTTTACATTTAACTATTTCGAATTCAAACAATTGAATGTTGTAATTGTTTATTTACTTAATTCATTCTATTTTATAGTACTATAGGAACCATTTCAATATTTAATGAGTCAAACTTTCAAATGAGTCTCGTACGCAGATAATGGTTATCTTTGCAGCTTCACCACAATGCCAGATGTTGTATAAATAAATATAATTCTAATCACAAATATATAGATTTGACTGGACTATAAATAATTTTCATTTCGTTAGCCATTGTTGCATGATTGTATAGCCCGTTTACGATCCTAAATCATGGCCCATATAGTTGGAATTCATGGCCCAGCTATGTATTAGAGATGGCCGAGCAATAATTGCCAATAGTACAGCCATACATTGCCGGGAAAGTATAGCCCGTTTAGAAGGACCATTAAGTAACTACAACAAAATTCAGAAAGTTGACATGTTAAAAAATTAGTTTAAATCAATTTATTTTTCTATAGATATGATCTCAGATTAAATAATATCTGAGGATATGATAGAACACGGTGATAATACACAATATCAGCTTAAATGTTGTATTTCCCTTTATGTTTATCTTCAATTTTTTGCCCTTGAGATTTCTGTTTCTTGTTTATTTTGTTGATAACAGCAAGATTATATTATTGAGGTGATTAAGGTTCTCACATGACCTGCAGTGTAGGAATCGACCCAGATCAAACGATTGAGTGTATGTGTTACTAATCACATAATTTTTAAATAAGTCATTTTGAAAAAATATTGTTCGACCACGAAATTGCACTAAATTCAAAATTCAAAAATCATTTATTCTTTAGGTAAAACAATGTACATTGTACACTTATGAACGTCAATAAAAAATAAAAATTAATTCCTTCAAATTTTACATTTACTGCTAGCTCTTAAATCAAGGGCGTAGAACGGACGAGAAGAACTGGCAATAAACTTTCCGCCACTCTTTTTAATCGCCAAGTTTTTTATTTCACAAAATGTTTGTAAGGAGCTGCAACCATTACACTATGCTCCTCATGACATATTGAAGTAATTAATTATAATAATAAAAAAATAAACGTATAAAACAAACGAAGGTTGTCCTCTATCAGTAGGCATGGTGAAATAGGAGCACATACTACGAGATAACTAACATCACCGCATACACGAATTCAAGTCCGACCAGTCACCACAAGTAGCATCCGTTCACGAGTACGGCCAGCCATCGGCCGAATAAATTGCAACAAAAAAGTTTTTCTTAAATATTTACGAGATGGTTGCCGTTGCAGGTCTGGGCGCCGCTCAGCTGGCGCTGGCAGCCAGCATGGAGCAGTTCGAGTTCGCGTGCATCGGCGCGTCCATGACGGAGGACGAGCGCGTCATCAGCCACTCGCTGCAGCACTTCGCGCACCTCATCCGCACCATCGAGGATGAGAGGGATCGGATGGTGTGTACACCACGCTCACTTGTTTTATGGTAGACTAGCAACGCGCTCCGGCTTCACACGGGTGCAGTGTAGATGTACTATACACAAAATATAGCCTATGTTACTCGCTGATAATGTAGCTTTCTATTGGTGAAAGAATTTTCGGTCCAGTAGTTTATGAGTTTATTCATAACATACAAAAATTCAAAAAATACAAATCTTTCCTCATTATAATATTAGGATAGATATAGGTACACTCGATGATACCTCAGCCTCAAAACATCAGTCAGTTATGCGCTGTCGACCTACTTTTTACTTCGAGCATTCGTAAATCCATGGACTGGAACCGAAACGTGCAATATGCACTTCACGGTTTTTCGATCTATGAAAGGTGGTTCGTTACTCGGTCGGAATTTCGTTTCCACCCGTTCAACGCCCGATGTTACCAGACGTGGGGAAGACATGCTTACAGAAAATTCAAATCAAATTTTAATATCGTCCCAGTGGGATTCGAACCCACGACCCATCGATACGCATGGCAGGTGTTCTACCGAACGCGCAATCGAGTACGTGAAATCTGCACTGCACCCTCATGCCCGCTTGGGCCATACCGAGTTCCTATTGTCAACTGACAATGTAAAAGAAGTAATCGAACTACGGACATCCGCTAGTTGAATATAGAAACGTGGGACTACAGGTTAAGCGAAACGCGCGAAACTGACAAGAAAACCTAATGTGTAGTCCATTAGACCTCCATGACTTTCTATTTGACGATATCGCTCGTCACTCTGCACATCTGACAGAGTGCGGCATATACATGTATTTTTTCCGGATGTATGACTATTATGTATGTATTCAATTAGGACTGGGCTGGATTTTTGTGGTAATCTATAAATTACTAAGCAGATCTTATAGGGATTACATATCGTACTTGACATGAGGATAAAGGTAAATGGGTAGTGGTCACACGCACTCGCTCGCACTCGCCGGCCGTAATGAGCTTTATGTTCGTGGGAAAATGCGATTATTATAACAAGTAGGTAATTGAATTAAAACTTTCCAAAATCGAAAGTTAAATGGAAGCTTTATTCTAGTTGTCGTGTTTTTCTCTTATGAATTGTATGTTTTCTATTTCAATTCCAATATATGTATTATGTAGGTCTACTTCTTACTAGGAACAAGCGTCAATGATAAAGCCAGTGGAGTAGCGTTGGTCACTAGCACCCGGTGCGGATCCCAAATTTGTCGCCCCCTTATTTTTGCAATAATAAATTAGGGCTCGGTAAAAATGGTTCTCTTATTGAATAACACTAACCCTAACCTTTAGCCTTGCTTAGCTCTTGCCTGAGAAAGTCTGTCATTACGGTGAAGTACTAACAACTACAAAAAAATTAGAAGTCAATTTTTTACATGACTTATACTTTGATAAAGGACCAGAAAACATTTACAATCAGGAGTCGTGATTTTCGGAGTTAAGGAATGAAGGAACCGTTGATTATAAAACATAATTTTTTATCTGCGATTTCCCCCAAATTTAATGAATTGTATAGAAATTGATTGGATCACCGAACATAATTATGTATAGGTATGCTTTAAAATATTCGTATAAGACCTATGATTGCGCATGAATTGCATGAAGGTCGCAGTCAGTATTTGTTTGGTATCCACGTTGTTATCGTGCACGGTGAGTGAGCAACCTTGCCGCGAGCTGGTTCCCACGACCTTCCGGCGCGGGTCGGAAACACTTTTACTGCGCGGTGCGGCGTGCATACCGATGTCGCTACCGGCTACCGGCTCCCGGCTCCCGCTAGCCGGTATGCCACTCCGCCCCACGCGCACGCACGAGTCCTCAACCTATTATAGCCTGAATAGAAAACTGAAAGTGCACAATATTCCCTTGTTGTTGTATGTGGAACAGTTCGTCGTGATCGTATACAGCGGCGTAGTAACAACGTTCAACCTAGTAGTAGTTAATATATTTTTGAAACTGTTAATTGTTATGTAATGGATTGAACAATAATGGAAATATCGATCTCAATACGGTAAAGTACGTGTTTGATTCTAAACATGTTCGTAAATGTAAGATAAAACGGTTATAAAGTCACGTCTCCTCGTCACGTCCCGGCCACGTGACGGTGACGCGAGCAATCACAATATTAAAGATATAGCAAGCACAGTTAGCTTGGAGGTGCTGAAGAAAGTCGCTTAAGCGTACTACCACAACCGAATGAGTTTAATGAAAAATCTAAACGTAGTGGTTACGAAGTATTCGAAAAGATAAACGTCAGAAGGTAAAAGTGTGTGTGATCTGCTGCCGTGCAACACAAAGCATACAACTTCATATGAAGGTATATTAATGGTTCAGCTGATTAAGATAAACTGGCTAACGGACGCACGGAACTATTCAAACACTTCTCCGTTTCCCTGAAGGAAAAAAATCATTCCTCGACCAAATTAAACCTAAAAAAGACGTATTTAATTACAAAACTTTCTGAATTACATTAACGATGTTGTCACCTCTGCAGTCTACGTGGCAACTATCAACTGTTAGGATATAACGTATTGCCTACAAAACCGTTATCTTAAAAATGGACATATATAATGTACTCTGTGAAAATGGAATAAGCCGTTTCAATTGAGTATTGCCAGTAAAACAAAAGAAGCCATAATAGTTGTGTTGGGTATTGTTGGAGTTGTGTTGGGTTCTTTTAGTTGAATTAGAACCTAAATCTGTATGGGTAGTAGCCAGTCGCCACTGCCAATAGATAGCTAATAATATAAGGCATAATGTACGGTCTAAGCGTCGTACACAAAGGTGAGGGCGGAGTGCGGAGTAGCGCACGTGCCTCGCTGTTGCGTCAGAGGCTTTAATATGCATAATGCAGATGCCCTGTGACCGTACGCGTAGTTATTAGTCAGACGTGATGTGGCATACTATATCTTTTTAAAAGCTAAAGGCCCATGTACTTCATAGGTACCATTTTATTGTATATACAAGAGATTTAATTAAATGAAATATTGACATCCAAGAATTGTATGCATATGTTTACACGCTTATATTATGTGCTGTTTACACCAAGAAAAGTATTGAAAACTTGTATGACAGATCAAGAATGTTACGTGTTGTTTAGACGATGCAAGTCATTTACTGCTTCAATTTAATTGTACGTAACAAGCAAGAAACTTGCATCGAGTAAATGGGCCTTTAAATTCAAATTAAAAAATCGTTTATTCATTAAGGTAATACAATGTATACTTATGAACGTCAATAAAAAAATACATACAGTTCTCAAATCAAGCAAGCATCCTGTCTTTATAAAAATATAATTTATTTAATTAGAAATTCCAATATGTATCCATAAAAATAGATTTAGATTCGCAGCCATTCATTCACTGCACCGTGGTCAGTGCGGGCTGCGGAGGGTCGTAATCTGTCGTCCTCTGCTTGAATGACGATTGTAGGTTATAGATTGGCTTTATGTAGTGTGTGTGTGTGTGAGGACGCTGCCGTGGAGCGTGTCGGAATGTGTCGCCAGCGATTAGCATGCGACGCAACACTAGTAGTTAGTGCTCGTTCACGTATCGTTACATAAACGCACGGCGTACACAAATGGGCCGTTGTGAAAACCTCCATTAGAAACTTGCATGAGCCTGCTGCGGGATAATTAACTTGCATATCGAGCTATATTACATATATTTAGATGATTTCCATTAATTCAAGAACCGCGTGATGCCTGAACAACTTCTATCAATATTTATGTTGCAGTATGACAATGCAAGACTGCTTTTCAGATGAGCTCGATATGCAAGTTAATTATCCCGCAGCAGGATACAAAAAATCAGTTTTGGATACAAAAAATCTTTTGTGCTCGAAATACAAAAGAAAATTTCTAGTAACACGTAAGATTATGCATAATTGGGTATCCATAGTTTGTTTTAAAAAATGCATAATTGTTGTCGCATTTTTGAAAATGAAGTTATGATCTGTTTTGAATACGAGCTAATATAATAAGTGGATTGGAGAGCGCCATCAGCGACGTTATCTGAAGGCACGATGTGGGCGACGCTCGCGCTGTACATACTCCGGTATTTTTGACTCGTTATCAGTCAATTGCGGACAACAATCAACAGTATAGCTAATTAAATTAATTCCTTTATATTACACTATTCACTGGATAACCAGTACATGATAAATACATCTATAAGAACGGTGTGTTGTACATTATATTTCCAAAAATAGAGAGGATATTTAATGAGAACATGAAATTATGATGATTCTTTAGTAGTCGTCTTTTTGAACCTTTGTTGGGTTTCCTTTTTGTTAAATAAAAAGTCATCGAAAAGAATGTCCCATACACGTGCGCGAAGACATTCGTCAGAGTACTTCATGCCGTGTTCTTGCCCCCTCTTTAGTTTTCTTAGAATTTCCTCTAACATGTTGGCATCAACGTAGACGCTTTTGCATGATATCATAGCATGGTTTTTTTAATGACTGTTATCGGCAGATGAATTAACATGGGGATCACTTGAAGATACTTTGTCTCGAAGTACCAAACGTAGAAAGGAATCGCGTTCAACCAAAAGCTAGATAGGTCGTTTTAAACTTATCATGGAGACCGTCAACATTCTTTGTTATCGAATAAAGTAATTTGTCTTTATTTAATGTTCAGAGTAAGAATTAGAAAAATCGGCCGCGGCGCCGGAAATGTAGACGAAGCCATATTGTGCTGTTTGCTTCGTCGCGGTCGCCAGCTAGCGAGGAGTGATCCAGTAGCCGCTGACTCACCGGCTCGGTATCAATTGGCCCAATTAGGCTATGTCGTGTTTGTAACGTAGCGATATGGAAATTGATGTCTTACGATTATTTGACGTCTGGTAGTTGGTTGGTAAAGGAGATATATGTATCACAATCAGAAATATCCTTCACAGGTTGAGCTACAGCTTTCATAGATATGTAGGATATATTAGGCAAACAATACGTAGCATTTGAAACGTACGTAGTGTGACAACTATATACCTATTGATCAAAGACAGACAATTCGCATACAATTGCTATTGAAATTCAAAAATACGGTTTGTGGTCAAACTTAAATAGTATAATTCAAGATTTTTATAACTTTGTGAAATATCAATTCAGACAGCTTCATTTCAGTCTGCTTGTGACCAAGCTGTGAAGCACCTGGAACGTTGCGATACAAATTATTTTAACTAATTCATGTTTTTATCTGTTGTAAGATTTAATTCTGATACGTGAACAGAAGAAATTATTAGATGAGATTACAGGTATATATATAGTATAGGTATAGAGTTTCAAAGTTACCTCTGCAGGACAAAAGCGAACATATTATTACAGTACTTATTGTTTATTTGTATTCTATAAATAATGGGAAGTGCGTCTGCAAACACAAGTACCAGTAAGCTCTCGAGAGCGCAGGCTTCGGGTTCGATGCATATAATGGCTGCCGGCTTGTGATAATTAATTCAATAGATAACTAATACACGTAAAAGAAATTAAAAACAATATGCAGAATCCATTCAAGAAAATATTGCTTATGTCCGGCTGTTAGATTTTTTAACTATGTATAAGATCAATACATTTTTTTGCAATTTAAGTAATAATTTAACACTTAAATAACAACTTCTTAACGAGTGAATTACATCCTTCATAATTGTGATTATTTTATAAGTTTAACATTCGCATCGCATTTAACTGCAAATAACTACAAACTGAGTTACTGTCCCGCGGTGAGAGAGCTCGGTCAACATGCTAATGTACCAAGGTTCTCTGGCATATAATATAATGCCGTTTGTTACACTCATCTCATTATGAAGCGATCGGTAATATATTGATGTCATTGGCCATAGAGCAACACGGGCCACGGCGACCGGTGGCCCGTGTTGCTCTATGTCATTGGCGAACTTTGTTATATCACAAATAATACCGCTTATTTGAGGTGTGCAGTCGGCCTTGCACTAGACATGGGTAACACTGCGCTGCGCGGCGCAATTGCGCCGGCACGCTTCACTGCGCAGGGTGAGTCAGCTCACTCATTCATAATGTGTTGGCGCACGGCGCAGTACCCCACTCACTGAGTGAACTATGAGCGTGGAGTTGAGTGCGTTTCGGAGGTTTCACTGCTCGCTTTGCGCGTCCCATTTTGTTGCGTCGTGGCGCAATTTTGAGTTGACTCAAGGAGCCGACGCACTACACTGCGCCTGAGTTTCTGAGTTGGCGCAGGGAATTTCGCTGAGTTACCCATGTCTACCTTGCACTTTAAGCATATTATTACATTGACATAACGACAACTGTATTACGCTCATTTTCTCGCATAAAATAGTTAGGTACCCGATTTTGTCACTGCAGAAAGGGTAATATATTAACTGATATTCTAGAAAATACCATGAAATTGGGAAATTATATCCGTAAGATATTTAACAAAAACAAAATACATAGATGTTTCTCATTTTCTCGACTCTGGCCTAAATAGTATTTCTGTATCTACATTTCTGTCTGTTGAAAATGTGCTCTGGGAAATAAATCCAGTATAATATTGTAGTATCAATGACATTACAGTGTATGTTGTTGTGTCCTTCCAGCTGGGTCGTGCGCATGAGCAGATCATACAGCCGCTCGAGAAGTTCCGGAAAGAGCACATCGGCGCTGTCAAGGTAACTTACGCCCTATGCTTATAACATTACATATCCGATTCGCCAGTAAACGTCTGCTAATGACATCCGTGACGTGTTTTATAATATACTAGCGACTAGCGAATCGCTCCGGCTTCGCACGGGTGCAATGTAGATGGTCAAAAATTCTAAGCTAAAAGCTAAAAAATGTATCTTACTTTTCACGATATTCTCAATGCCGCCGAAGCCACGAGCAAGGCTGTATTTTTCCAAATACATTACAGATTATAGAGTTGTCACACGAGCTCAGGACAAACAATACCTCACGCAAACTATGCTAATTGCATCGGCAGCGCCGCGAGGAACAATCCAATAGTCGGGTCCTGAAGGTCATGCATGTATTGTAAACTATACCCGTATGACTATCGGCATTGAAATACTAACAGTTTAACTAATTATGGAATACTAATATAGATATGCTAGATGCGATACCGGAGCTCTCTATACGAGCATCAGCGTCGTATACAGCTGTTTATTTGGATATAAGCATTGCAATCGATATGTCTTCGCACATACAATATTTTTATTGGAGTATCTAAGTTAGACATTATGATGGTGCGTTCCAGGAGGGGAAGAAGAAGTTCGACAAAAAGACTGCCAAATTTTGCCAGAGCCAGGAGCGGACGCTGTCCCTCTCCACCAAGAAACAGGAGAATGTCTTCCAAGAGGTACCGACATCCATCCAATTTATAATATTTAGCATCCGCGTACAAACATTAGCGGCCTTCTGCTGCATGTGAACACGGGCAAGTCAAACCACTATATATTATATACTCGTATATTAGGGTGGCCCAAAAAAACCGACTATTATTTTTTTGAGTCTTGAGTGAAAAATGTTAGTTTTTGATGTTTTAAGAGCCCTCTCCAAAGGACAGCTCAAAAAAAATATATTTAAGAGGTCGTTCCTAATTTTTTAAAATTTCATAAATCGTCAAAAATCGATTTTTTTTTTAATTTTTTTCTCGTTACGGTATAATTTTATAGACCAAAAACAAATAACTTTCTGAAAGTTTCAGTTCAAAATTTAAATTTTGAAAGGTCGCTCATAATTTTTTTCTTTTTCTTTAAATAGTCATATCGCCGACTTAAACTGTTGGGAATGATATTGTCTTTTTTAACGCGAGTATCACACATTTAAATAAAAAAACTGTATACCGGATTAAAACGCGATTTATTATTTATATTGTTTAAATTATTTATCCCGACGTTTCGGATGCTTTTCAGCAACCGTGGTCGCGGGAGACGACGATGTTGGGAATGGTACGTTGGGGTCTTTTTGGTTTGTAAACATCTTAACTTACGCAGCAAGGGTCAAATCTCAACTAAGCTGATTTCTAAGACCAGCTTGGGATTCGAACGCACGCCTGGTAGTTGATTAACACGTTCACGCCGGCGCGTACCACCGGTGGCTCGCACTAGACCGTCTCATCGTTTTTCGATGATTTGTGAAATTTTAAAAAATTTGGAGCGACCTCTTAAAAAATTTTTTTTGAGCTGTTTTTTAGAGAGGGTTCTTAAAACATCAAAAACTAACATTTTATCAGTCGAGACAAAAAAAAAAAAAGTCGGTTTTTTTGGGCCACCCTAATACATATATATATCATATAAAATATGTTTCGATCAACCTACAATACTGCCGTCATAACGAAAAAGGGCACAACTAACATTTTTTCGAAATTGAGTTTTATACATATTTGGAATCAGGAAAAAAAGGCCTATCTGTCTATATTTTTTTTGTAATTTTACAAGCATGATAAACAAAAGTACCATAAGCTCAAAAGGCACAACTGAGCCATTTTTTCTATGTTAGTACGTAGAAAGAGCACATCTAACTTACAGTACGTTAAAAAGTCACAGATGAACAGATGTGGCTTTTATTTTTTCTTATAATTTATGATTTATTCATTGGAAAGGCATAATTGACCTACTTCAAATAGTAAAGGCTTATGTGGCAAATGTGCCCTTAAATTTAATATTTTACCGATACTGCATCTTATCATTTCATTTAAAAGAAAAGTCACAACTGGCAACTATGCCTTTGTTACCAAACATCTTTGAATAGAGATTAGATGAGGGGGTCGAGGTACGAAGCGAGTTGCGTCAGTTGTGCCTCAAGTATACCATTCACAACCCTAACCGAGAAATAAGACATAGAAGTTCCAAAGAATGTTAAGAATACGAGAAACATCACGAGAAGTATATTTTAGCTCGTTATAAATATGAAGAAGACGCTGATATCCAGAAAAAGAATACCACCGTCACTTTGAGAGTGACTTCAACGAGAGTTTTGTGCCGGTAGGAGACAAAAGATAATATGTATTGTTTTATGGCACGAAGTCATATCTGGCAGAAAAAAAAAGAAGACATTGTAAGTTGCTTCAGGGCCTTTTTTATAGAAACCTAAAGCACGTAATTTTGTGGCGATATAACTGTGCGGCTCAAAATAAAAATTGGACGCTTTATTATTCTTATTTGATAGGTATATTTGGAAAATTCTGCTTAGCTTTGAAAGCATTAGTAGAAGTCGGTCACACTTTTATAGCTGCAGATGAATTTCACCATAGAGTGGAACTATCTCTTAAAAATAAAAAATAAACGCGTAGACGACTTTGAGGAATTCTGCATAGCTGTAAGCTATCAAGATTTTCATCGTTTTTATACTGCTCTTCTACATTTAAACTAAAAAAATCCAATCCTCGATCTTACATTAATGGAATTTCTGAAGCTAGTTTTCGAAAGGGATTCAATTCACTTTTAACAAAAATAGCCATGACACTTTTAAATAAAATACTGTATACCGGATTAAAACGACATTTCAAATATCAGACAACTGTCATCTTTTTGTCTCCCCGCGACCACGGTTGCTGAAAAGCATCCTAAACGTCGGGATAAATAATTTAAACAATATAAATAATAAATCGCGTTTTAATCCGGTATACAGTATTTTATTTAAATGTGTGATACTCGCGTTAATAAAAGACAATATTAGCCATGACACTGATAAGTACTTTGAATTAGATTTTTTGAAGTTAAAAAAACTGAAACAATGTTGCTCCGAATGGTATTACGAGTAAAAGAAAATCTGCTGTACTCATTAAGGTTGGTCCACTTATGCCTACTAAAAGAAGAGTTTTGTTGGGAAGCATTAACCGTAAATGATAGCTCAGCTGATCTCACTAAAACCTATGAAAATTTAAAACAAGACTGGTTTTTTATATAACTAATTTTAATTGAAGTTCTAGAATTTGAGTGCCATGATAACTGAATAATAATGTACGTTATTTTTTTATTATGAAAAAGTTTTTGTTTTTTACTTATTTTGATAAACCTTGTTTTTGTTTTATTTTGATATTTTGTTAATTTTTTGGATTAAAGTTAAGAAAAGGTGCCATTTAGTTATAAACATTATTTTTACCTAATAATGGAGTTAATTTTTATTACATAACATGACTTTGATTAAAAAGATGTTCCTCAATGGCTGTGATAATTACAGTTACTGTTGTAATACTCTAAATTCTAAAAGAAGATGTTCATTTTTTTAAGTTTTTTGTTCCTGTTTTAATAAAAGGTTTATATTTCCTGTGTTTTGTATAACGATAAGATCACTTTTACTTGTTTAAGCTAAATGCACATTTTTTCACTTGTGCCTTTTCATTGTAATATTTCATATTTTTCCACTAAATATTAGAATGAAAAGTCACATTTGGTTAATTATGCCTTTTATACGTAAAATTTATGTTTTTACTCAATTTTTTTTATTACGTTGAAAAAGAAAATGTAGATTATTTAATAAATGCTAATAAAATAAAAAATTGTAATGAATTATTCTTATAAAAATCACTTAGATGCCACTATTTTCATTCAAACATTTTCTAAAAATAAAATACTATCGTTTTTATTTATCAAAAACTAAGAAATACTTTAAACCCGATTTTCTCCGAATTTGCAAAATGCTAGTTGTGCCCTTTTTCGTTATGACGGCAGAATATTTTCCAGAGAAAATAGGTTACTTCTATACGCGAGACTTTTAAAATTTGAAATGCAGTGCCACGTCCTATTCAGACAGCACTCAGCCGTCACCCAGTCTGCGTTAGCTGGGATAAATAGTATACGAATATAAGAAGAAAAATGTTTTTTTTTTCCAACACTAATGAAATACAAGTATGTGTTATAAAAACTTTACTTTACGGAGTTGTAATGACTAGAGATTTATGAGTATTGAGTACATAAATAAAAGAATTAATTGCAAAAATTGGTGAGTACGCGCGAACTGGTACACGATCGCATGCGAATTAATTAATATAATTATAATAATGACGCGAGCCGGCATAAATGCTGACAACGCGATATATGATGTACGAATAGACTGCATTCATATTATATAAACAATAAAATTACAAACTATTTGCTTTTGCACACTCAGCCCGTCACTCAGCAAAATCTAGGACGTGGCACATCTCAGCGCTGACTTTCAGTAATGAGCGATATAAAATATTGATTTACTGTTTAACATTTTAATGTGTTAACGCAATAACAAAAGACAGTATGAAGTATACCTAAAAGACTGTGATGTGTACAAGTACGGTGTCGGGTGCAGGCGGACGCGGCGATGGAGATGGCGGAGCGCGACTTCTGCCAGGCCTCGCTCGAGTACGTGTTCCAGCTGCAGGGCGTGCAGGAGCGCGAGAAGTTCGAGCTGGTGGAGACGCTGCTGGGCTTCGTGTTCGGCTGGTGGACCTTCCACCACACCGCGCACGACGTGCACCACGACGCCGAGCCGCTCGTGCGCGACCTGCAGCTGCGCATACAGCGGGTGAGTGACCCTCCGGCGGGCGGCCCCTCCGGCGGGCGGCCCCTCCGGCGGGCGGCCCCTCCGGCGGGCGGCCCCTCCGGCGGGCGGCCCCTCCGGCGGGCGGGCCCTCCGGCGAGCCCTGGGCGCTGTCTTCGCTGTGGGGGGGGGGTCTTCGCCTTCCACCTCTTCTTTATGTGACCCCAGCGGGCGGAAATTGCTTCCATTGAACAGGCAGAGTCAGTCTACTCCGTGAAAATTAGATGTGTTCATATATTAGTATATATAATACACATCTCATTATAGTTATCTAAAGTTTGCACCACCCACCCTTTTTCTGTATGTAATTTTTTCCCCGCCGCCCTTTGTACAGTAGATATATGTAATATAATGTATTTTTATTTCATTTATTGTTTTTTGTGTGCAACAAAGAGTTTTTATTATTGCTATGATAGACTCGGGAGTGCCCGCAGTGTTTTCATATGAATCTCGAGCGGTCGCGCTCGGTGTTACGCAAGCCGGAATATATGAAAATTAAATTATATTATAGTTTGAAGTAAACCTCACGCTCGTCTGTCGAAACCTCTCATAAAATCCCTTTGACTTGATAAGTTTTTAAGTTAAAGATCTCCATCACTCGAAATTATGCATGAATAGAAACGCTTGGAATCCTTCAGAAATGAAGTTTTTAAAGAATATTATTTGACTGCAGGTTGAGCGTCGCAGCAGAAGTTCCTGCGATCCGTAGGTGAATGACTGTGATCACAATTAGACTAATACTGTGTGACTTCATGCTGCGTAACCAACGGCGTGTGTGTGTGTGTGATACAACTTCTCTAGATATATACAAATGTGAAGGAGCTTCAATCATTGCGTTATTTACATGTTCATATAAAACCAGATAATGTTTTCATCATGTTTTAATTAACCAGTTTTTTAAGCAAATATATTTTGTTAGACGAATTTAATATGAACGTGTTCTGCAGTTGTGTGTGTGCGCGGAAGTTTGAGTGTGTGTTTGTGTGACACTGTGTGAGTACATAATACTATCCGTGAGAGCGCAATAAGCACGGCCGGTGTTTGCAGACGCGGAGCAACTTCGAGGAGACGAGCAAGCAGACCGAGTCGCTCATGAAGAAGATGATGGAGATGAGGCAGCTGGTGAGATCTCTTATGTTTGTTATCTTTCGGATTTATTACTCGTAACTTTCGTTACTTAATAATTATTTATTTATCAAGTGTGTATATCTAAGGCGGTGGCCAGATTTTATTTTATTAATAAGATAAGTCGAAAACTGTATAAGAACCGAAAAGCATGTCATAATGGTGAATGGTGAGCTCCGGGGCACTTAGAATAGAAAATCTTAGGGCTTTTCCGGGACACTTTAGAGTTTAAAATTTACGATGATGATGAACGAACGAAGATATCCTTCGTTCATCCATTACATCCAAACATTAAACAAGTTATCCAAAAATCCTTAAATATGCGAATTTTTTTTTTTTGTTTATAGGCTGCACAATGCGATGCACCTACATGCTCCAAAATTATCATTCATTCAAATAGATTATAACTAAGCTTCATAGCTTAGCTGTAGTCGCGAACAGACAGTTGAGGGTAGTTACAGTTTTGTGTGATGTTGTTGCACGGCGCAGCACAAGGAGGAGGCGAGCGACGAGAGCGGCGGCGGCGCGGCGCGCTCCGGGTACCTGTTCCTCATGGAGAAGAGTGAGTAGCTGTCCGCGAGCCTGTGTGTGCGTACTGTGTGTGCAGCGGCTGATGTGTGTGTGTCGCAGAGGCGTTCGGGACGACCTGGAGCAAGCAGTACTGCAGCTACGAGCGAGCCTCGCGCGTGCTCTCGCTGTTGCCCTACAACCAGATCAACCTCAAGACTGTGAGTATGTGGGAGCCGGGCTGGCCGGGCGGCCCGAGCGCGGCCGAGCGGGCCCCGCGCTGACCGCGGGCGTGTTGCAGGCCGGCAGCGTGGAGAGCGTGGTGGTGGCGGGCGCGCGCGCGGCGGACGCGGCCGTCGAGCGGCGCTTCTGCTGGGAGGCGGTGCCGGCCGAGCGGGAGCGCGCGCCGCTCACGCTGCAGGCGCTCAGCGACCGCGACCGCGCGCGCTGGCTGCGCACGCTCGACTGCCTGCCGCCCGCGGCGCACCCGGCGCACCCCGCGCACCCCGCGCTCCCCGCGCTCCCCGCGCTCCCCGCGCCGCCCGGGGACGGCGAGCCCGCGTGGGGGCTGGACGAGGCGGGCTTCGCGTTCGTGAAGCAGATCATCGGCACGCTGGAGGCGCGCGGCCTGGAGGAGCAGGGCCTGTACAGGTACCGCCGCAGCGGCCGCCGACGTTCGTCCGATATATTATGAAAGCTCTTAGGCTATAATATTGCATCCGCCCGCAAACATTTTTGTATTAGATGGTCGATAGTTATCTCGTGATTATTTTTAACGATTGTTATAGTATTTATTTATTTAATTGAGACTATGAAAGACTAATAGACGACATTTAACAAATAAATAATAATATAAATAAAAATTGTGAGCCGATTATAGGTCCTCGCTTTTAGACATAACATGAACGTATATGAACAAACTATATATCGCCATCTAATAATCTACTCAACCGAATTAAGTAACATTAAAAACCAAAAGAACATTCGTCAAGCACCGACATGAACAGGTGTCGTTCTCTCTACCTTTATAAAAATACAGGACTGAGAAGGCTAGCTCTCAGTTTCATTAAGAATTGAAGCTGAGGGCTAGCCGCAGCGACGTCCGGCCGTGGCTCACGAGTGGTCCCGGCGGCGCCCGGCAGGGTGGCGGGCGTGGCGTCCAAGGTGTCCCGGCTGGTGGCGCTGGGCCGCGAGCGGCGGCTGCCCGCCCCGCTGGCCCCGCTGGACTGGGAGAGCCGCACGCTCACCTCCGCGCTCAAGGCGTACCTGCGCGCGCTGCCCGACCCGCTGCTCACGCGCCGCCTGCACCACCGGTTCCTCGCCGTGGCCAGTCAGTGTCCACACGCACCCTCGCCCACACCCTACACCCCACACCCTACACCCCCGTCTAACACACTCACTGTGCACAGGCCTCTTAGTTGAATGCGAGAGATGTTACGAGATTGACTTCAGAGTACCGATAAGCTAAAGGCGCGAGTACGACGGGAGATCGACTATTATCGAATTAATAAAATATACTACTAGCGATCCGCCCCGGCTTCGCACCGCTGCAATGTAGATGTACATACACAAAAAAACAACTCCATTCTCCTTACAATATTAGTTATGCTATATACACAACACACATTTACATTATTTGATGTCCTCACGTCGTAGTGAGTGTAGTGTGTGTGTGCGCAGAGTGCGAGGCGCGCGCGCAGCGGGTGTGCGCGCTGCACGCGCTGGTGCACGCGCTGCCGCCCGACAACTTCGAGATGCTGCGCTTGCTGCTCGCGCACCTGGGCAAGTGAGTCCGCCCTTCATTTGAATATCTAACAAATAGCAAAAAATAAAATTAGACTAAGGCCTTTTTTCGTCGCTGCAATTTTGACGCGACAGAAGAGAAGTTGAAGGTGAATCGGTATCCGTTTCAGTAAAAACCCGTCACAGTAGCTACAGTGGAGGTTATAATTGGAAATAACTTAAAAATACTGAAAACGACAAATTAATCTTTCATGTCTTTATTCGTAATAAGTCATCAATCACCTTATGAGGCCCGACGATAAACGCCCGACCCGACCCCTATATACCGGTCGGTGCGGGTGTGTACGGGCGCGTGTGTGTACGGGCGCGTGTTGCAGCGTGGCGGCCAAGAGCGGCGCCAACCTGATGAGCTCGTGCAACCTGTCGGTGTGCTTCGGGCCCACGCTGCTGCGCGCCGAGCGCGAGACCGTCGCCTCCATCCTCGAGCTCAAGTTCTACAACGTGCTGGTGGAGGCGCTCATCGACCACTGCGCGGAGCTGTTCGACCCGCTGCCGCCCGCCGCGCCCGCCGCGCCCGCCGCCGGGTCGCCCGCCGCCGGGTCGCTCCCCGCCGGGCCGCAGCGGCCCGCCCGCGACGACCCGCCGCGCAACGGGCTGCCCGCCGCGTGAGTATCCGCGCACAGCGTATTAGGACGCGGTTAAGCAATACAGTGTCAAGTTTAAAAGAGATATATATCATTCAAGTCGTTTTAATAGCAAAATATTGAAAAAAACTAGTGGGCACGAAACCCTAACATGTTTAGAATATTTAATAATAATGTAATAAATTCTATTACTTTGATTACTATCAAGAAAAACGATATACATTTAGTTCAATAATAATAATAATTACAACAAAATCTATTATTTCTGTTATTTTTTAACCTTCAAGCGTTCGCGCGTAACCGAAAAGACGTCCGGACGAAATTTAGGAAAATAACAAATAATTAAATAACTTTTTATAGTTATATTTCGGTCAGGATTTAAATAAAAGAAAAACATATTTACGAAATATTTGTGGGTTGACACTGTATTGCTTAAACAGGGTCCATTTTAGGTTCAGTCGTGAAGGTCTGACGGTCGGCTCCGGTCGGCTCCGGTCGGCTCCTGGCGGTGAGCCCCAAAATTATTCAGTTAAAAGCAGTGTTGCCGTTTTAGCGGATTTGTCGCTAGATCTAGTGCAATTTTAGGGTCTTTAGCGCTTTTTTTCTCAGAACTATGCGCAAAAAAATATCTAGGGCAATCTGGCGCAAACGAGCTTGCATCAGAATCCACTAGATTAGTACTAGATATAAGTAAGCAACCAACACGAAATGCGTATTAATTATTGGTGGTGTGTCGGACGCCTAAAACCATAGAGAAATAAAAATAGCGAGTCGATTTCGTATGGGTATTTCTCGACCATAATGTTGCTGATGCGTTTAATGTTTCATCTTCCTTTTATGGTATAATGTAGCTGTCTCGCTTTAATATTATCTTAGCGTAACTAACCGAGAAGAACTGGTATTTCTTCCATTGGAGTTTCATCGTAGTTGTTTTTGTTTTGTTTCATGGAAAGTAAAACGTTAAAATAAATTAAAGGTTAAAATTATAAATGGAGGTACCACTGAGGAAGAAGGCTTATATCTATATTATGTGGAAAAAAGACAGTAGCAGTTGTGGTACAGACTACAGGCTCATCATCAGCATCTGGGGGCGAGGGAAGAAATGTTTAATTTTAATTAATATTATTTAAATATTATATAAAAACATATTTATTTTATAGATTTTATATAAGTAACTACCTATTTTTATATAATTACAAATCGTTTAGCGGATTTTAATTTCGTTCAGCGGCAACACTGGTTAAAAGTTAAATCGCAGTGTCTCACTTGGGGTTGGCGCTCGCGGACGTCGGTCCGGCTCAGCGGGCCCCCAGTTTGGATGTAGCGCTGTAAATATATAGTATAGAACAAAGTTTCTATTCATGTGTCGCTTTAGAGGCTGAGTTCTTATATACTGCTTTTTATTAATGGTCCACAACACAGTATTTAATAAATTAAAATCATTTATTCATTTAGGTAACACAATGTATACTTATGAACGTCAATAAAAAGAAATTAAATACTTATAATTTAACATTTATTGCCAGTTCTCAAATCAAGGGCGTAGAACGGATGAGAAGAAACAAACTCGCCGCCACTCTTTTTAATCGCTTAGTTTTTTGTTTTACAAACTGTTTGTAAGGAGCTGCAACCATTTCACCATTTAATAATTATAATAATAAAAAATAAACGATTAAAAAACAAAGATTTGTCGTCTATCAGGAGTAGGCATGGTGAAATAGGAGCAAACACTTACCTTATCATTATCATACATAAATATAACAAAATTACAGTGTTTTACTATTTTTACCATCATTTAAAAAAAATCTTCCTGGAGAGTTAAGAAAATCTAGGTTTATAAATGACAAGGGACGCTGTTTGGTAACGAAGTAATAAAGTAGATACTGAATTTCAACATCATTGGTAGAAATGGCCGCCAAGCGATAAGGTCCCTCGTATACGTAAAAGTATATTTTGTAAATAAGTTATTTGAAATTTGTATTTCTATGTTCTTTTTACAATAGTGTACAATAAAGTTTTTATTATCATTATTATAATCGGACTCGTGTCAAAACTCTGAATGTCACTCTCACCACCTCGATATCGATCCAGGACTGCGCTAAGGGTTCCGACCGTGAAAAAATATAACTTATTCATACAAAAACCAACCAGTTGAAAATATAGTACCTATATACAGTAGAATCTCACTAATCCGGCACTTTTATAAACCAGGGGGTGCCGGATTAATGGAATGTTTGGATTACTGGATTGTATAGAAAATTCATAATAAATAAAATAAAGGGAATACAATACACGTATTTGGGTTCATATTCGACACGTTTTTTTTCTATAACTGTAACATATATCACTATTTATTAATTACATTGTTTTAAAATAATCCTTAATTGAGGTCTTTTTTGTGCAACTTATACGGGGGAGACGTGGACGGAGGGTCCCTGATTATTGGATGTGTCGGTCTATTGAAGTGCCGGATTAATGAGATTCTTCTGTATATGCAAAAAAGGCTACGGCTTAGCGTGCTTGCCTAACGGACAGCGAACGGTGATAAATAACATTCATAAGTGTACATTGTGTTACCTAAATTAGTTAATGATTTGAATTTGAAACGCAACCAATTGGGGGATTGTATTGGGATCACCAGGTGCATCCCCTTACCCTGTACGCTCGTTGTTTGTCCATCAGAATGAAATAAGCGACAATGACACAGATGACAGGTAGTTCTGACCGCCGTCCTCGTCCTAACTCCGCTATTCACAAAAAAATCATGTAACGGTTTTCAAAAACCTCGCCATGCGTCTGACATACACATTTGTCCGGGATAAGTTGTGATAGCTTCTTACAGCTTACCACGGAACACTATTTCGGTTTTTCATAGAATAGGGCGCATACGGGCTGGTGGCTTACGTGATGGTAAGTGATACCAGAAGACTCGCAGGTGCGTCGCTGACCTGTAGGAAGTTGTAGGTTCGCTGAAGGTTCCCAAGTCGTATCGGTTCGGAAAAACCACCGGCGACAGCTGGTTCCACAGAGTAGTTGTGCGAGGCAGGAAGTGTTTTAAGTATCGCGCAGTTGTGGACTTCCAGACGTCGAATCGTGGAATTTTTGGCGCGATGTCCGATAGCGAAATTCAGCGGCCGGGATTTATCCAAACAATTCCTCCGAGCATTCCCCGTGATAAATGCTATATAAGAGCGTAACACGAGTACCTTTTGAACACATTTATTATGCTCCCTCCGAGAACATCTGTCAATGCATACCCAAAGATAATCGAATCTTTTGTTGACGTTGTAACTTGTAAGGTCTCCGCGCTCTACCTGCGCCGGCGCGCGCCAGCTGACTACGCAAAAAACATTAAATGTTCAAAGTAGAAATTCAACTCTTATTCACAACTAGCGCGCATATTTGCTTGAAAAAGTATGTTTTTGTGAACGCTACTCGCACGCACCTAAATAAAAAGAGTTCAATAGTAAGGCACGATTTATTTATCGTTAGCCCCGGTGCGGTGGCCGTGTTGAAATTATGTCTTTACAGTTGTTTAGACAATCTCTAAATATAAAAAGAAAAGTCCTGACTCACTGACTGACTCATCAACGCTTAGCCCAAGGATTTTTTGAAATTCATCCCCTAAGGGGGTAAAGTAGAGGTGAAAGTTTGTATGGAAATCCGTCATTTTTAAAGTTAAATGCATAAAAAATGTATTTAAACTTTGGGTTAGAAGTTAAGAAAAACGTATTTTAGGATTCCTCCAAATTCTATAATTAAGAGTACTATAAAATAAGTCATAAAAGTTATTGGTTTTAAGTCGAAATATTGTTTTCATAAATAATACTCCAGCATTTTATCAAAAAATAAATTGGCCGCACGCGCCACTTCCCGGAGAGTATAGTATACATATAATAATATACGTACATATACAAAATAGAAGGCACAAAAGGTAATATCCTACTAATATTATAAACTAGCGATCTGCCCCGTCTTCGCACGGGGGCTATGTAGATGTACTAAAAAGATCTAAACTTCCTATATAATATTTTTTTATTAGAGTTCAGTTTGTTAAATAGAATCAAATAGCTTACTCAGAAGCTCATTTTCAGATGAAGCCAATAACATATAAAATAAATGCCATCAAAAACAAAAATTGTAAAAAAAGCCAAGTCTTGCAACTCAGTTCTTCTATCGTAAAAAGTTGTGAGATCCATATAATACCAAGTCGGTCAATTTATTCAGTCTCTACTGAAGGATCCTTCTGTCTTAAGTTATTACATAATAAGCTAACCTAACAATATCTTATAGTGATCATATCAATACCAATATTAAAAATCTTTGATGTTTAAAATAAATAGATTGGCTCGGCTATATATGTTACTCAGTGATAATGTAGCTTTCTAACGGTAAAATAATTTTTAAAATCGGTCCAGTAGTTTTTAAGTTATTCATTACATACAAAAAAAAAAAAATTATATCTAGAAAACTTGACCGAAATTTCAAAATATTGTAGTTTTTCCTTGATTTATAGACTAAACACTAATTGTATTCTAAATTTCAAGTTTCTATGTCTGCAAGAAGTGCCTTAGAGTTTTGATGATCGGTCAGTCAGTGAGTGAGTGAGTGACAAATTATCAAACTTTGACTAGTTGTGTACTACTGGTTCAAACAGTTATATTTGAAATATACCGAGTTTATACAATGCCTGCTTAGTGACTGAAAATTCAGGATTCTAGTTTAATCCACAACGAAGTTATAGGGGGTCGAAAATGGCCCGAACTACTTCGATAAAAGGATAGTACGGCCGTGCCGCTTTTTGCTCGACTTGGCGGGGGCACTACCGTGCCCCCAGATCACCTTGAAACAAGTGAACGTTCGAAGTCATATAACATACATATTGTCGTATCGAGTGTCCGCCGGCCGCTAAAATTTTTTAAAACTTGAGTCGGTCAGATTTTGGATTAAATAAATCCTCGAATTTGGGACTTGGAAAAAATGTTAAATAATTATTGCTTTTATGATAACTAGTAGTTGTAGTGTACGAAGTTGTAAGAACCGTACAGAGATTAAATAAAAGAAGTACAATAATTGGTATATTGACTTAATCCTATATGGTATGGTTTAATGGTTATGAGTACGCGCGAACTGGTAGGCGATCGTATGCGAATTAATTAAATAATTATTGAAATGACGCGGGTCGGCGTAAATGCTGACAGCGCGGAATATTATGTACGAACATGTAGATGAGAACTCATAGAGAATATATCTTAGGTGTGAGGTGTGAATAGTTAGATCCCGCGGGCGATCTATTGCGTGTGTGAGTACGGGCTCCGCCGGTCGAGCGGGGCTCGCGACAGCCGCGCGGGGCCCGCCGGAGGGCTCCACAAACACCTGGAAGCGCGATCCGCGAGACACAATCATAATAACTGTCAGCCGCGCCACTCGGCGAGGGCACCTGGCCGCCCGGTGCACGTGCGCGCTACTTACCGCTTACAAACCGGATTAGCGAGCGAACCTTCAACATCTTAGAGAGATTCATCCAATTCGATTCTAAGGATACTCAATAGTCTATTCTAATAAAGTATTTTGTATTTGGAATTATAAATGCGTAAATATAAGATTGAAATCGCTGAAATGGTGAACATCGGTGTCTACCCAACAACAGTGCCTGCTAGAATGTATGTATCTAAAGCCGCAAGCGAGTATTGGTCGACTCGTCTGTTACACGATGAACTCAACTCGGGTGCACCCGCGACCTCAGACCGACCGACGGACTCACTGACCTACATGTTTTTACTTTAATAATTAGTTTGCTGATATTCCCAGCGTGTTGGGTGCTACTGCTCGCGTAACGGTGGACAGTTATTACGTGGAAAGGAAAGTGCTTCCGAGAGGAAGCGGCAGAAGAAATCTTATGTAAATTTCTTATAATTTGACTAAAACCCCTATAAATATCATACATACTATATCAATCAATGATACATCTAAAAGTAAAGCTATCTGAAGGCCCCCAACAAAACCGGTGCGCGAGACAGCACCTGTCGCTCCGCGCTGCACTGTTAATATTTATCAAAGTAAATGTTATTTCTTTTTTGATGAAATTATTTTGTTCTGTTAGCACCTATAACTGAGGCGACACTCATGTTTTATCTGATTTTGATTGAATCTCACTAATCCGGCACTATTAAAACCAGAGGGTGCCGGATTACTAGATTGTATTGAAAAAAATCATTATAAATCAATAATTGTAACATATTTCACAATTAACTAAACGTAGGCGAGCGAGGCGCGTGCGGAAGTTGCCGGATTAGTGGACGTGTAGGTCTATTTAAGTGTCATGTTAGTGAGGTTCTACTGCAATTCCTTATTAATGTCAGTGTTTGCTTCGCGGGTATCACAATAAATAAAAAGTATGATTCGGGTATGATCCGCGACGGATGACATACATAATAATGTATGTCATCAGAAGTACTATGTTTGTCCTGTTGTCCTGTCCATATAGTTTATACGTGACTCTCCCGAACTTTGACCATGTCTGTGCGAAATCATCTCTTGCTCGGTTTAATCGTAAAAATATGATAAAACAGACAAACTTTCACGTGTACAATATTAAAGCGGGATGACGAGCGTGAGCGCGCGCAGGTGCACATTCCGCGCGCAGCTGCGCCGGCGCATCTCCGCGGCAGATGTGCGCCTCACGCCGCTCACCTGAAAACCGCCCTCTTCCTTTCGACAGTGCTTTGTGCAACTGCTTCTTACCTATACTCATCTTAAAATTTCGTACTAAGTACATTTCTTTATTTATATTTTCATAATACTATTACACTCTCGACATTTACAAACGGGTTTCACTGATAATGTACAATAATAACTAAATCGAAGTAAAATAAACGTATTTCGGATACAAACTGATGTGTGGCTAATATTGTCTTTTATTAACGCGAGTATCACACATTTAAATAAAATACTGTATACCGGATTAAAACGCGATTTATTATTTATATTGTTTAAATTATATATCCCGACGTTTCGGATGCTTTTCAGCAACCGTGGTCGCGGTAATTTAAACAATATAAATAATAAATCGCGTTTTAATCCGGTATACAGTATTTTATTTAAATGATGTGTGGCTTTTTGATTAAATGCGTCAAATAAGATCTTAAAAAATCTTTCATTTACTTTTGTTTTAAATATGTTGAAACGGCTTACTAGAGGTTCTCCCAAAATAAAACGATCGTAATATACGAGAACAAATTTTGTATTAACTTTTAAACATTTTAGGTTAGTACATCACGAGTAAGTAAGATATATTGCGTAGATGACGCGGTTGTCACGCCATCTAGTGATAACCTCCAACATCCCGCCCCACCAAGGACATCCTTGAGGTCCTTCCATAATTGTAAATAATGTAATATAAGAACTGAAATCAAAAAATGTTAAATTAAAACCGTTAAGTGAACTGTTTCCCTAATAGTTATGGACAGGACTAACTGTTATCCTTAGTGATCGGAACGTTAACAATAATGTTGAGTAATATAATAACAATTGTATTAAGTAAACTAAATTAAGAAAAAATATATAATGTAAGACAGAAACTCTACTGATCAACTGGAAGGAGACAAATTTTAGTTACTGGTCTCTTTAAAACTGTGTTTTTGGATTTAACTGAAACTACTCTAACAAAGTTATCTTTTCCAGGGTGTACATCGATTATTCTGGCAAGGTTCCATTTAGAGGGAGGAAGATTATCTTCTTTTAACAAAACTAAATCACCTACTTTTACGTTGTCAGTTTTACTCATCCATTTTGGTCTTTGTTGAAGTCTAGAGAGATATTCTGCTGACCATCTCCGCCAGAAATCTTGTGTAATTTTTTGAGTTATTTGCCATCGGGATAGTGTAGAAATATTTGTATCTAAATAGTTTGTTTCAGGGACTACAATAGGCGCTTCTCCAATGAGGAAATGACCCGGTGTTAAAGGTAGTAAATCAGATGGATCGTTACTCATTGGTGATATTGGTCTTGAATTAAGACATGCCTCTATCTGCACCACCACAGTCGACATTTCTTCATACGTCAATGTTGTATTGCCCAAAACCCTCTTCAAATGGAATTTGATAGACTTGACTCCGGCTTCCCACAATCCACCGAAATGCGGGGCCGATGGAGGAATGTGATGCCACGTTGTACCATCATTGGCTAAAAGATTCTTTACTTCATCTGTCATACCACTCTGACTGTTCAAAAGGAGCGATTTTAACTCCTTGTTACCAGCTATAAAATTTGTCGCGTTGTCACTCCAAATATCTGAGCAGTGTCCTCTACGAGCAACAAAGCGTTTAAAAGCGGCCACAAAATCTTGAGCGCTTAAAGAAGTGACTATTTCAATGTGAATTGCTCGTGTAACTAAGCAAATAAAAATAGCTATGTATCCTTTCTGTGTCTTACAACCTCTCCCTTTTGATAATCTCAATTCAACTGGACCTGCAAAGTCCACACCACTTCTTAGGAATGGCTTACAAGGTGTAACACGTTGTTCAGGTAAGGACCCCATAATCTGAGTTTTAGTCGAAGCTCTGTATCTAGCACAAATCGTACATTTCTTAACGATTTGATTTGTTAAGGATTTTGCATGAATTATCCAATATTTTCTTCGCAGGTTACTAAGCATTAGCATTGGACCACCGTGCAACGTCTTCTCGTGAAAATCGGTAAGTAAAAGCTTCGAGAAATGATGTTTTTCAGGTAAGATTATTTGATGTTTTGTGTAATCAGGTAAGTGACTTCCTTGGAGTCTACCTCCTATTCTCAATATACCTTTCTCATCCAGAAATGGATTTAATGATAATATTTTACTATCTCTTCTTAATTTTTTCTCATTTTTTAATCTATCCATTTCTTCCCTATAAACTTCCATTTGACATAATTTTATGCATGTTTCTCTTGCTTTGTTAATTTCTAAACCACTTAAATGTTTTTCTTTAACCTTGACCTTGTTGAATATCCGTAGAATATAAGCTGTTACTCTTAATAACTTTGTTAAACTTGAATATCTCTTTAATATGTCAAATTCGTCTGTAAACTGGTTTGTCATTACATTTATCTTTTCTTTTTTCATTTCTAAATTTGTTGAATTATTCTTTAATATTTTATTTCTTATTTCTTTTTTCAGGAGATCACTGGGACCGGACCACCACAGAATATTTTGATGAAGACATTTCGGAAGAGCACCTCGTGAAGCTATATCTGCTGGATTGTTTTTAGACTCTACGTAACTCCAAGTAATATCAGGTAAGATACTCAGAATTTCAGATGTTCTATTTGCTACAAATGTTTTCCATTTCGAAGGATGACTCTGTATCCACGCCAACACGATATTTGAGTCAGTGTAAGCCTTTATATTATTTTGAGATATTTTCAGAACATCAGATACCTCTTTTAATAGTTTTGTAAGTAGTACTGCTCCACAGAGTTCCAGACGAGGAACGGATATTGTTTTAATTGGTGCAACTCTTGTCTTAGCTGTCACTAACTGAGTAAGTATTTCACCATTATTCTTTATAATTCTTATATAAACGACTGCCGCATACGCCATCTGGGACGCATCAGAATAACCATGCAACTCTAATCCCTGGTCAGTACTATTTATGTTATACCATCTCTTTATATTTATATCTTTTGTTTCTTCCAGATCACTTCGAAATTTCAACCATTCAGTCTTTAATGCCTTCGGTACTTCTTCATCCCAGGACACCTTGGCTAACCATAACTTCTGTATCATTATTTTTGCATTAACAATTACAGGAGCCAACCAACCCAAAGGGTCAAATAAGCGAGAGATCTCACTTAGTATTAATCTTTTTGTAACATATTCTTCAGATGATGTTTGTTTTATATCATAATGAAAAGTGTCTGATGTTTTGTTCCACTTGATTCCTAATATTTTAATCTCATCTGATTGTAATTGTAAGTAATTTGAATCAATGGATTCTTCAGATTTATTTGTAGTCCATCTTTGCAATTCGAAACCACCAGCCTTCATTAGATTTGTTATTTGATCATATAGATGCAATGCTTCTTCTGTGCTATCAGCACCTGATAAAATGTCATCCATATACAAATCTGATTTTATGATACGGGAAGCTTCTGGGAAATTCTCATTCCTGTTCAATCTTGCCTCTAATTGTTCAAGTCTTTTTAAAGCTATTTGTTTAGTGTCGCCAAAATCAAAGGTTTTATCCTTAAATGGAAGTTCCACTACATATCTTCCATTCGTATCTCGAGTGTGTGTATCTTCATAAATTTGTGTACATAGTAGTTCTTCTTCTGTTAAGTTTCTTGTATTTTTATAGGAATCTTCAGACTCTAATTCCCAAAATCTTTGTAAGTTTTCTAAATCTTCAGATTGTGTTGTAATGTGCATACTGATTATGTGATTCAAATTGTTTTTTGTACAGATCTCCCCTGATAGTATCCATCCAAGTCTTGTTTTTTGAGCTAAAGGAGACCCCACTGATCCTGTAATTATACCATCAAGTATAATTTTGCAATATACTTCAGCTCCTAGCAATAAATCAATTTTTGCAGGTTTGTGAAACTCGGGATCAGCTAATGTTAAACCTTGTAAATGTTTCCATGTAATGTCAACTTGCCGTGAAGGTAGCAGAGTTGTAAGCGAGGTAAGTACATAAGCATTCACAGGTAATTGTAATGATTTGTCATGATGTGAAGAAATTGTTAAATTAACTGAGCTATTTGTTTTTGTTAAGACTTGTCTTCCAAGCCCACTGATTGTGCCATTGATTGTAGTCTTCTTTAAACCAAGGAGTTGTGTTGCGTTCTCAGTAATGAAGGATCCCTCCGAACCTTGGTCGATCAATGCTCTCAATGTAATAGTACGGCCAGTACGTGAAACCGCCTTAACCAATGCCGTTGCTAACAAAACGTTAGTTGAATAATGTGTAGAAATCTCTGCGGCATGGTGTGTTAATCTGTGTGTATTCTCAGCATGTTGTAGTTGTGTAGACTCTGATATTTGTTCTCTATGTGGAATGTCTTGTCGATTATTTATTTCAGGAGGTGTTTTATCTATCTCGGTGTGGATTAGCGAATGGTGACGTTTGCCACAGATGCGACATCTTGAATTTTGTTTACAGGTCTTTACTCCATGATTAGGTATCAAGCAGTTGAAGCAAAGATTGTTTTGTTCTATAAATCTCTTTCTGTCTATTATAGACAGTTGTGCAAACTTCTTGCACTTGTATATGTAATGTTCTCCATTGCAAACCACACAAACCTCTTTTGGCCTAGTGTAAAATATCTTTTTTGTTGTAATATTGTTTGGTACCGCTCGTTTAGTTGATAATACCCCTTCTAGAGATCTAAAACGCATCTCTAAAAAGTCTGAAAGTTGTTTGTATGTAGGTAAGTCTTCATTAAGATCCTTATTCACAATCTCTTCCCAATGTCTAATCGATTCATTATCCAATTTGCTAGTTATTATATATATAAGTATAGGATCCCATGTTTTAATATTTATTCCAATGCCTTGTAGACCACCCAAACAATCAGTTGATGTATCTAATAAGTTTTTAATAGCACTTGCACTCTCAGATGTTATACTCCTCATAGTCATTAATTTAGTTAAATATGAATTTACTATCACTCTTTTGTTGCTATATCTTTTCTTCAGTTTTTCCCATGCATGTTCATAATTATTCTCAGTTACTGCTATATTTTTAAGTAAGACAGCAGCCTCTCCTATTAAATTTTGTTTTAAAAGTTGTAATTTTGTGACATTGCTCAATGAATTATTTGAGTGCACTAATGAGGAAAACTGATCATGGAATGATAACCAATCATTATATTGACCATTAAAGGTAGGTATTTGTAATGGTGGTAAATTAATATTTTGTTTATGAGATGTGGGCATTTCTATACTTATCTTTTTATACTCTCTTTGTTTAGACATCATAATTTCCTTAGTGGTTGCATACAAATCCTCAGTTTCAAAATACATGTCAAAATATTGTGAATCTTCAAATTCTTCATGTTGTAATATTTGTAAATGATTCTCATGATATGTTGTAAAATACTTTTCAAGTAATTCTAATTTAGTTTGTATGTAATTCCAAGAAAACCGATCTTTAGGTGTCTTTTTGAAGTTACTTTGTGAACTTAGCAATTGATTTTGTAAGGCTGTTTGAGACCTTAATAAACTTTTTAATTCACTCATTTTATTATAGTCTATTCCAAGTTATATGTATTTAAATGTTAAAGTTCAATCACTGAGTTTAATATTTTTAAATGTTATTAATGTCTTAAAGCACAATAAGATTTGTTGAAATTATCAGTAGATATTAAAAGTTAAAAGATATTTAAAGTTCACAATGAGTTCACAAGAATCACAAGTTCTTTGTTAAGAATATTGCACTAAGTCAATGAGGTTATGTAAGAAATCCAAGTCCAAGATCTTATTAATTTTTTTGCTAAGTTAATATTATTTAACAATAACTGATGTATTTAAAGTTTTAAATGATTCTAACACTTCCAGTCTTTAGTAAAAACTTCATAGTTCACATTTCACTTTCACTTTTTATACTTTCCGACTTTTGTACCTATGACTATACTTTTGACTATACTAAACGTGCATCCCGACTAGGAGGACCATGAAACGGCTTACTAGAGGTTCTCCCAAAATAAAACGATCGTAATATACGAGAACAAATTTTGTATTAACTTTTAAACATTTTAGGTTAGTACATCACGAGTAAGTAAGATATATTGCGTAGATGACGCGGTTGTCACGCCATCTAGTGATAACCTCCAACATATGTTACAAAACACATCTCGAATCAATAAAAAGATTGAACTGTAGTTCATCGATTCCGTGTACGATCAGTATCCGCCGGTGTGTGGCGGGCTGTTGAACCTCGCCGTGCGCAATTAAGACAATCTCAATAAGATTTCCCATCTGCGATGTGCTGCCGGCAGGTGCGCGCCGCACGCATATATACACCGCGAGCGGGCGCCGAGCGCACAGTCCGCCTCGAACCCCTAACACTCGCGGCCGCCGCTCTCGTCTCTCTTGTCAATCGTGTCGTGTAAAGTGCTCTGTGACAATATGATCATCTGCCTTTCTGGATTTGTTATCGCCGGGTTGGTACTATTTTTCATTACACGACTTTTTAAGATTTTAAGCAAATCAAATAAGTTAATCCAGTTTCAATATGTACTCGTTTATCGAGCAATTTCATAATCATATTTACATAATATATTGTATTGACATTCAGTATTTGTTAAATTTTTATTAACTTTGTTCAGTGAGATGATAAAAGCCGATTTTGTTTTTTGTCTGTTTGTCTGGACATAAAAAAAGCTCAACGTTTTATTAAACATCGAAATATTGTGATACATTTACAAAAGTTCAATGAGAAGACGAGACAAAATATTTTGGGGAATTCTGAATGTTGTCATTTGACGCAAAATCATGTAATGAATTATATTGAATAGATCGCCTTTTGTGTTTTCAATTATAAGGTTGAGGATTCTCTTTATCCTAAAATCTGTACCATAAAAATATAATTTTGCATGTTTTAATTCCAGAAGTGCCCCCTCCTCGATGTCAGCCTGCGCCCGCAACGATATGGTGAGACTCGAGGGGCCCGGCGGCGCGCTGGGGCCCGGCGGCGCGGCCTACTCGCCGCACCACCACCAGCTGCTGCAGCAGTTCGCGCCCGTCCCGCTGCTGGCGCACAGAGGTCAGTTACGACACTCGGCGCTCTCAACTCTCAGTAACGGTTCACTCCAACCCCACACGCTCGTCGGATTTGGTGCTTTAGATCTGGCCTTCCGTCGGATTTGTGAACCACCGACGAGTATCGTCACCCGCACGGTGCCGCACGGTGGATCCTGTACTGAGGACGGCTCGGCCAATATTATCTAGCTACATTTTTTGGCTGAAAATAATTTGTACACGTAATATAACATGAATAAATTTTATTTATTATTAAGATTGAAAATCGGGTCTGTGGTCTTAACGAATTTAAAATATCGGGGAGGGTGTCTTTCCTTGCAGTTTTGCGAGCATGGAATTCTCTATTTTTTTTAAATTCTCTTCTTCTAATTATAAAATTTAATATTGTCAACGAGTATCACACATTTAAATAAAATACTTTATAACGGATCTAAACGCAATTTATTATTTATATTATTAACTTTTTCATAACATATTTTTTGAAAATGCACACTCCATTTAACCATGAAGAATTTTTTTCTGTCCCGATTTGATGCACTAGCCTTAAACTTGTGGAGGAAGGGAGGGAGGGAGAAAATTTTGAATTTTGTGCTCTTCCTGCAACCTAAAGGGAGGATCCTCGACCAGTCGAACCACTGACTGGCCGGCCCTAAGGCCCCAGTGGTTGATGTCGAGATGTTGTATATATACTTAGCGCGCACAGAAACTTTATAGCGCGATTCAGGAATAGACGTCTTTCTACGACGTTTACGACGTTAGACGATTCTTGTAGCGGATTATAGATGTCGTAAGGTTTCAAGGAAACAAAGTTATCAGTATATATGATTTTTTTTCAAAGTAATTACCTGTCGAAGTGTTACATTTTATGATTTAAGAATTAAAGAAATACTTGAAGTCTCAACTAAACTTGGTCATTCACTATGAATATTAAGGAAAACAGAAAATAAGTAATGTTTGGCGTATCATATAAGTAATACGACCAATAGCACTTTTTTCACCTAAAATAAATGTAATTTACCTTCAATTTATGAAATGACCTAACTACATTTTCAAAAACATGATTTTGCCAAGCCCTCCCTAGCACAGGATTCACAGTACGACGTTATAACTATGTATGTGTATTATGCCCTGCCGTATTGCTAACAGTATCCGTAACGCGTTCAGGTCTCGGCGCGGCGCGGTGCAGCAGCAGCTCCGAGTCGGTGTCGAGCCACAGCGCGTCCCCGCCGCCGCCGCCCGCGCCGTGCCCGGGGCCGGGGCCCGGGGCGGCGCTGCGCGGGGCACGGCGGCGCGTGCGCACGCTGTACGCCTGCCTCGGCGAGAGCGAGGGCGAGCTGTCCTTCGAGCCGAACCAGATCATCACGAACGTTTGTCCGTCGGGCGAGCCGGGCTGGCTGCGCGGCTCGCTCAACGGCAAGAGCGGCCTCGTGCCGGAGAACTACGTCGAGCCGCTGCCCTGAGCGCGCGCGCCCGTCGCGCGACACGCGACCGACTGCCGCCCGTAGCCCCGCATCGCCCGGGGCGAACCGCGCGCCCGGGGCCTGACGCCCCACCTCGCTGCGCCCGGGGCGCGACACCGACATTCCCACGCCAAATATCATATCGTAGTGTAACTTGTTGATATTTTTCTACTGTTTGTATATTTTGTACATTGTAAATAAGATTTGTTATTAACTATTTATACTGTATTATTATCGTATGTTGTGACTTTTGTACCAAATATACTTTGTGAATGCTCCGATTGCGGATTTTGTATTATAAGATGTTATATATAATAATATATGAATATAACACATTTTTAATTTACATTTGTTTTATTTTCATATCGCTCAATTACAAATATAAATACATTTTTTATGATACCAACTACGGGAAAATCATATAAAGTAAATAATAATGCATTTTATAAAACCATACAGGTAGGTTACTTTTGGAATAACCTATAAAAATTGAAAATAAATAATGTTAAGAAAACAATATCTAGAGAGGCAATAAGGGTTACCGACTGTTCGTGCTGTATAACGCTCGCATATTATTATTATTTTATTACAATTACAATAACATATATAATCTTCAATGGCCTTGTGCGGCCGGCAGCCAGTGACTCGACCATACAGGGTAATAATACAATAATAATTGTTGACATAATATAATATAGGCACTTATCCGAATACAGATTTTTAGTTTAATTGTGAAGAAATATTTAACATGAGTAGGGTTACACGTATTCACATACAGAGCAGAAAACTACACTTAAAAAGCATAATTTGGTATCGAATCAAACTCAAAACTGCTAAACTATATTATAATTACAATAAACTATATTCTTAAAGAAGATAATAAAATAAATTTCGTTTCTTAAAGCTCACTAATTCTATAACTTAAACTCTTATACAATAGAAAACACCATATTAATATCACACGCCCGGGGCACGCGCCCTGGGGCCCGGGAGGACCCAGCGCCTGACTCTAGGTCTCGAACTGATATGAGACTAGATTCAACGGTCAAACCGGACCATAGGTTACTTTGCGATTCTGGAATACGGACCTCCAAGTTATTTTAAAGTGAAAATAGCCTTAACTCCTATATTAATAACTTTTGATCATAATTACACAATAAGTGTACTCGTCGCCTATCAAGCGCTTACATCTCTTATATATAAATGTGCTATATAGCTTTCTTGCGCTTCGACAAGGTCAGGAGTTAGTTTGAAAATAATATCATTAATTATTTATAAACTCTAACAAAAAGAGAAGCTAGAACATATTTACAATCCAATATTTGATTTGCTACAAATTTCTGATCAGTATCGAACTGTTTCGGGAGGGCAGCATGAGACCCCTCGTTCAGGTCAGTTCGGTCGCTCGTCGCCTAACTGTGCTCCGGCGTCTCCTCGTCGTCGCGGTCGAGCAGGCTGCGCACGCGCGAGCACTCCGCGAGCGCCGGCCGCGCCCCGACCCCCGCGCCCCCGGCGGGCGCTCGCCCCGGGCCTTCCGCGCCCCGCTCGCCCGCCAGCCGCTCCAGCTTGTGCGCCTCGCCCGCGCGCACCACCCGCATCAGCGTCGCGTACTTGTCCTGCAGCGCGCGCAGCCGCGCCGCGTGCTCCTCTGCCGCCTGCCGCGCCATCCGCCGCAGCTCCAGCACCGCCGCGTCCCGCGCCGCCAGCGCGCTCTCCAGCTCGTGCGCGCGCGCCGCCGCCGCCTCCGCGCGCGCGCCCGCCGCCTCCGCCTCGCCCTCCGCCCGCGCCAGCGCCGCCCGCACCGCGCGCTCCTCGCCCGCCAGCCGCTCCGCCTCCGCCGCGCTCGCCGCGCCCCCGCCCGCGGTCGCCGCGCGCACCGCCCCGCTCAGCCGCGCCTCCCTCTCGGCGAGCACGAGGAGCTCGCGGCGCAGTCTGCGCACGTGCTCGGCGCGGCGCTCGGCGGCGAGCGCGGCGCGGGCGAGCGCCTCCACGTGCCGGGCGGTCTCGAACGACTCGCCGCGCGAACGCCGCAGCTCGGCGGCGTCCAAGGCGCGCTGCGCCTCGGCTTCCTTTAGGGCCGCCTCGGCGCGCAGCCTCGCGGCGGACTCCTCGGCGAGGGCCTCCTCGAGGCGCCGCTCGCGCTCGGCGGCGGCGGGCGCGGGCGCGGGCGGCGGGTCGCGGGGCGGGCGCGCGGCCAGCTCGTCCCGCTCGCGCTGCAGCGCGCGCAGGCGGTCCCGCAGCGCGCAGTTCTGCAGCTCGAGCATGCGCGTGCGCCGGCAGCGGCCGAGCAGGCGCCGGTTGCGCTCGGCGTGCGCCTCGCGCCGCCAGCGCTCGTACATGAGCTGCGCGTGCACGAGCGCGAGCTGCTCGGCCAGCTCGGCCGCGCTGGCGTGGCGCCGCCCGTGGTACAGGTCGGACAGGTACGCGTCGAGCCGCTCGCACGGGGAGACGGGCTCGCTCGCCTTCTCGACGATCATCTGGACATAAACAGTTCACGAGTCAGGTGCCACGAGTTGTGTACCGTAAACTACTTCGGGCAATGTATTCTCGAGGTCGCGTGTTACAACATGACAACATTTATTTAAAGGACTGCCGACAGGTTAACATCTAGTACAAATTATTTGGTAAAAACACGAGATATTTAAATATTAAATATAAAGATGTAGACCCAATTACAGGCAGACACCGCTTGCAACTATAGTGCTCACTAAGGACTTCAACGCTGTCAGCGTTACACAGGTGGATCAAAGGCATCAATTCCAATCAAAACCAGCAAAAATCGCAAGAACGACAACTATTAACAAATAATTCCCGTTCCCAAAACCGTCTACCGATCAATGGAACCGACTACCTACTATATATAATTATTTATTTATTTATGTATATAGTATATAGAAAATAGTTAATTAATTAATTTATTTATTTATTTAATAGGTGCTCCAACAAAACATATACAATACATATTACAATAACAATATTATAAAGATTTAGGTCCGGTATATGCGTCAATAATAGGTGCACACAGCATTATTAATTAATTTCTCTGAGGACACTTATGTAACACAATGGACTTAGGTAAATGCTGAAGTTATAAAATGAAAACAAAAAAATCGTAGTACATATTAAAAAAAGTGGCAAAAATATTGAAGCTCAAGAGAAAAAAATAATAATAATAATATAGGAAGGTTATGAACGCAGTATCTAATGTTTAAAAACAAGGAGGCTGTCACAGAACAAATCAACCTCGGACGACTTTAGAGCATCATTCACCGTAATATTGTCTTTTATTAACGCGAGTATCACACATTTAAATAAAATACTGTAGACCGGATTAAAACGCGATACTTTGTGACATTTCAAATACCAGACAACTGTAATCTTTCTGTCTCCCCGCGACCACGGTTGCTGTAAAGCATCCGAAACGTCGGGATAAATAATTTAAACAATATAAATAATAAATCGCGTTTTAATCCGGTATACAGTATTTTATTTAAATCATTCACCGTGTCTAACGTGCGATATAGTGGGGCATTACGGCCGACGTTAGTTCTGGCGGTTGGTAAATAGAAGAGATTAGCTTTGTTTCTTTAATTTAATTTGGGTACATTGAACGGTATCGTATTTAAGATATTAGGTGTATCTGTCATGTTATTCAATACTTTATAATATATAAAAGAGATGTCAAGCACACGGCGTCTCTCGTGAAGCTGTACTTTAAAGAATTTCAGTCATAGTCGCTTTTGTAACTTATGTTATTGTTTAGGCAGCATAAAAGTTTAGTAAAAGAGCGATTTATTCGTTCAATTCGATCACTACGGACAGAATACTGAGGGTTCCAGATAATGCTCCCAAATTCAAGTATACTGCGTACTAAGGAATTAAATAATACAATTTTGGCTTTCGCAGTTTTAAAACACTTAGTTGACCGCCTTATGAAACCTAACATTCTAGCAGCATTATTAGTGATGTTATTATTAAGTGGTACAATAGATAGTTTGGTATCTAGAGTAATCCCAAGGTCTCTCACCTCTGTGACCCGCTCCAGCTCCAGCAGCTTATTGAACATCTGGGATCAGTGTTAAAGTTTATAGGTAATAATTGTTGGAGCATCTTTTAAAATAAATAAACAAACTGGAGGCCTACTACCGAAACCAAAATGCGAAATTTCGGCTGAAGAATCATATATTTAATATTGTCTTTTATTATCGCGAGTATCACACGTTTAAATAAAATACTTTATCCTATGCAGTCTGTCCGTGATCACGGTTACCGATGTCGGGATAAATAGTAAAATTGTAAAGTAATTTATTTAATCGTACATATAAAAGTTTTCATTCATTTACTGCACCATGATTGGAAACTCATATAAAATATCGTAAAGAAAATACATTTACTGTGACGTGCAACTTCCGACAATTAATAATTCACTTTTACAAAATAATTAATTTCAACTGATGTAATTCTCATTTAACTTAATGATTTTATTACCGTGCACGCGCGCTTGAGGTTAACCATTTACATAATAAAATAAAGACCTGTCTAACATGCGCAGTGTTGCCCCTGATATCAGGGCGTCAGTTTGTTTTTTGAGACGACAGACCTGTTTGTGTTCCTCGTCCGGCAGGCTCCGGAAGAAGTCCGCGATCAGGAACTCGTAGGGCTCCGGCCACGCGTCCACCGTCTGCACCGCCACCGAGCTCGTGCGCGACCACGCCGGCGCGCACGACGCCGAGCGGCGCGGCGGCGTGCCCGCGCGCCCGGGGCGTCCCGCCCGCCCCGGGCGCGTCGCCCGCCCCGCGCGCGGGTCGCGGACCACGGGCGCGCTGCCCTCCGGCGCGCCCCACGCCGCCTCGCCGTTCGCGCGCTCCGTCAGCTCGAACACCTCGCGGTCCTCCACGTTCAGCGGCTCCGAGTCGGCGCAGAGCGCGACCGGCGCGCGGCTCGGCTCCGGCCGCGGCACGGCGCCGGCCGGCGGCGGCCCGCCCCCGAACGGCACGGGCGACTCGGCGGCGCGCCGCTCGAGCGCCACGCGCGCCAGGCGCCCCACGTACGCCTCGCCGCTGACCCCGGCCGGCGGCGAGGTCTCCTTGCGGAGCGGCGACGGCGGCTGCGAGCGCCGCCCGATCGCGCGCACGGCGGCAGAATCGTTCGGAAATCGAAATTGAGTCCGGGTCTCCTTCGCGGGCGTGTTCTCCGGGGTCGCCTCGACGGCCGCTTCCGGCGGCTCCACGGGGTCCGGTTCGGCAGGCAGCGGGGTGTTGGGGGCTGACTCGGCCCCGCATCGGTCGACCAGAGGGAACCAGGGCTCGGCGCCGGGGCGCAGAGCGGACGCGGCCCGCGCGGCGTGCGCCCCGGAGCCCGGCGCCGGGGCCGGCGAGGGCGGCAGGGCGGGGGACGGCGCCGCGGCGAGACTGACGCGCTCCTCGGGCGGGTCGCGCGACCGCAGAGACAGGCGCCTGGTCTCGGCGAGCACGTCGTGTATCTCCAGGCGAGTCCAGCGCGCCGCGTCCGCCTCGCGCTGGCGCGAGCCCGTCACGAGGGCCGGGTGCAGGCGCACGGAGCGCAGCAACGGCGCCATGGCACGCTCGAAGGCCTCGCGCGCGGCCGCCGCGGCGCACTCGGCGCGCAGCGTCTCGAGCAGCGTGCAGGGGTGCGTCGCGTAGAGCGCATGGAAGAGCGCGAGTTGGGCGAGCTGCAGGTGGTCGCGCACGGGCGGCGCGGGCTGCGGGTCGAGCGCGGCGGGGCGCAGCAGCGCGTCGGCGAGGTCGGGCCAGTGCGGCGCGGCGAGGGTGGGCTCGGCCGGCAGCAGCGCGGCGAGGGCGAGCAGCGCGTGCAGCAGCGCTGGCGGGTCGCGCTCGAGGCGCGCGGCGCGCATGAGGTCGCGCGTGACGTGGTGCGCGGGCAGGCGGTGCAGCCAGGCGGGGCGGCGCGCGAGCAGCGCGGCCAGGGCGGCGAGCGCGTGGTGGCGCGCGGGCCGGTCGCCGCGCAGCTGCTCGAGCAGCGCGTCGAGCAGGTGGCGCGCGTGCGGGTCGGGCGCGCGGGCGAGCAGCTCGAGGGCGCGCGCGGAGCCGGTGCGCGCGTGGTACTGCAGCAGGCCGCGCGCCAGCCAGGGCTCGCGCACGGCCGCGAACAGCGCGCCGAACGCGTCGGGCGCGTCGCGGCCCTCCAGCAGCGCGATGATCTCGCTGGCCTCACATGTCGTCAACATCTCCGACCACCTGTCGACGAAGATAACAAATTAACCCGGTCCCCGTTCGTTAGAATAAAACAATAAATAAAATTATGTTTATATGCAATTTTTTTATGTTACAGTCACAACTACTATGGTAAATAGTAGTTGTGACTCTAACATAAAAAAAATGTGATTGTGAGAACTTAATGTGAAATTAATATTAAGTATAAAAAATTAAGACTAAAAAACACTAAAAATAAAAACAATTTATTTATTTTTTATTCATTTATTTATTTGAGGAAAACCTACAGCTAATATTACATTATATGTATAACAAACAGAATATATAACAAACAGCTAATTAATGATTTTCACATATACAATAGAAACAGATTTTTTTTTTACAGTAAGTCGCAACACGCAAGCACAGTAAGACACAAGCTATGAATTAAACATTTATAAAAACAGAGGGAAGAGATAGTGTATAATCCAAGTGAAATAAATTTAATTTCACATAAAGACTTACTGGCTAAGCAGCTGCTTCGCCATACGCACATATATTAAAAATATCAAACGATGAGTCTTGTGCTCTAGAGATGAAGTTGTTTATCGCTCGACATATAAAGGAGTTTTGTTTGTAAACTAACATACATATTATATCTATAAAAGATTTGTATTTTTGTATGTTATGAATAAACTCAAAAACTACTGGAAATTCTTTCACCAATAGAAAGCTACATTATCAGCGAGTAACATAGGCTATGTATCGATGCGATTCTACCGAACGCGCCAACGAGCTCGTAAAAAATGTTTTTTTTTTCGTCTTTTTTTTTAATGAAAATTTACAGTTAAGGCGACTGAGTGCAAAATGAACTTCACTTTATAATTATCGTGCAATAAACATATTCAGTATCCCGAAAAAAAAACCTTATAAGGTGGAATAGTAAAAACAAAATGTGTTAAAATATTCAAAAAATCAAAAATCAAAAGTTTTTTATTTCAAATAGGCCTTTGCAGGCTCTTATGAAACGTCTAGTTGCACGGTTCCAAAAAGTGGGTCTCATGGAGAAGAACCGGCAAGAAACTCCATGGACACTCTTTTCAACAATGGTTTAGCTTACAAGGACTCGGTTACAATAGTAATAATCGGCTGAGAAGTTTATATAATGCAAGGTATACAGAGATTCTATACAATGCAAAAGAAAATTGAGTTTTTACTATTAGTGTAAAATGAGATACACACACTATTGTTGTGATATATATAAAGTTACAACCGTTTATGACGAAATCGTTTAGAACAACATACCGGTTATATTGACCAAAATCAAGGGCTCGGCTGAATGCTATATTACCGCCTTATTAAAAACATTGCTTTTTACGATATACCTCATAAAGCGACTACATTGAACTATTATCTTAGTAAAATTGTATCTGTTAGAACGACCAGCTGTATTATAAACGATTAGAACAGTCACAGTATCTACATCTGGGGCTCAGTATAATGGTCAATGCAGTGGCGGCGTAAGGCGAGGGCGACGTGGGCCACCGCCTACGGCCTCGCGGCCTAGGGGGCCTCGCGCCCCGAAAATTTATGCATTAGGTACAAAGCCGCAAACGCACCAAAAAATGTTGCCAAAAAAGGCCATTTTTTGCGCTGGCAGAGGGCCTCGCAAAATGAATCTTGCCCACATAAAATTTAGGTCTTACGCCGCCACTGGGTCAATGGCTTGTAAGATCGCAAAATAAAACAATAACGTGTCTAGTTTAGGGTCTGTTGTAATTCTTAGAAACAAAATACATGTGCATGTGGTATAATCAAAGCCGGATTTTTCATATCTCTTCAGTATTCATTGCTATGCGGACGACAGCACCGGATATGCCATATAAACTGGCCGCGCCAACATTTCACGCGAACACGTCAACGGGGGCCGGAACAAACTTGTGTCTGAAGTCGAGTCTTTACTCACCAAGGTTTCGTGTGAGTGAGTGAGTGGGGCCGACTAAACCTAGTCTAATTCAACCCTCAGAAGACACAAGTTTACCGCTGAGAAAACACCATTTGTCGTATCTCCTCGCTTTGAGAATACTTCCCTGTCTGCCGCAGCCAGTATCGGAATACTTGGCGTTGACATATCGAGCTACGTTCAGTTTCGTGGTCATCTGAAAGGGAAAGCCCAAATGGCCTCTAAGAAGCTTGGTGTGCTCAATAAGGCGAAGCAATACTTCATGTCGGACGATCAGGCTCATTCCGAATGGCTTGACCCCTTAGCATTGCGTATAGATGTTGGATCACTCTGCATCTTCTATCGCATATATAATGGGAAGTGTTTCGAGGAATTGTTTGGATTAATCCCGGCTGCTGAAATTCCACCCTCACCACCTCGATGTCTTCCGATCCACAACTGCACGATTCCTAAGGTACTTTTGCCTCGCACAACCACTCTGTGGAATCAGCTCTCGCCGGCGGTTTTTCCGAACCGATACGACTTGGAAACCTTCAATTCAACCTTTATTCAACCTTTATTTATTTATTTTGCACTTAATTTTATTAATAAATTTGATTTGATTTGATTTGAAGAAACGAGCCTATTCTCACCTTAATCCCAGCAACGAATCCTCAAGACCTCTGGTGTTGCGGATGTCCATGGGCGGCGGTAGTCACTTACCATCAGCCGGCCTAGCATGACCGCTATACAATGAGTGTATAAATTTAAAGGCAAACTAGTGTTTGCTATTGAAATTATTTGCAAACAATAGTGAAATTTTAATTTAAGTACTTTCTACTAACAATATTCTTTAAAAACAGCAACACCTCTTTGTCTTATCGAGATCATTTGTCTTCTTCGTGAAAATTGTCGTTTGTAGTGTGCATGTTAGGAAAAACATCATATATCCTCGAGATATCTCGTGGCGGTCATGCTAGGCCGGCAGGTGACACGCCTGTCCGTTTGCCTACTCTAATCTATACATATAATAAAAGAGTAGGATCGAAATTACGCTTCACTAAATATTTTTACCAGAAATTAAGAGGGGTGATAAAAGAAGGGTAGCAGAATGCATAAATGCAATTTTTAAGATTCTTGTCTGTCTGTCTGTCTGTCCGTCTGTCTGTCTGTCTGTCTGTTTGTTCACGCTAATCTCCGAAGATACTGAACGGATTTTCATGCAATTTACACAAATATATTAAGTAAAGCCCGGGGCAACATATAGGCTTTGTTTTATCGAAATCGGTTCTCGGAAAGAAAAGTTATCATCATCTATACAAATATTATAAAGAGGAAAGGTTTGATTTTTTGTTTGTTTGTATGAATTGAATAGGCTCCGAAACTACGTGGCAGATTTGAAAAATTCTTTCACCAATAGAAAGCTACATTATCGCTGAGTAACATAGGCTATATTTATTACTAGAAAAAAATAGAGATCCTTAGAATTTCCTACTAAAACCAACCCGAGGTGTAAAAAAATTTGCCAAAAAATGTTGTTCGTCGCATGCGCTGCGAAAAGTATTGATGATAGAACAAAATAAAGTTCTACAATATTATAGAACATATAAATATCTACAAAAAACTTCGCGAGACCATATGTCTAACTATTGTAGTTATGTTACTATAACTACTTTTGTACATTTTAAAAGTTGATAGAAATGCCGATCAAAATCAGACCCTGCTATCCATACCTCTGTATTAATTCTTATCCAAATAAATTGTTTCATATTTAAGACTGTTTCAATAGCTGTTGGTTAATATTGAAATCGGACATTCCATTCAAAAGATATTACGAAATTAAAAATATCAATGTAAACAAAAAATACACGCCGTCCGCTTCGCACCGCTGTGGCTCCACGCAGGGCATCGAGCAATACGGCGAGGGGTAGTACTATGTCATTTTGTTCAATTTGTGGGGTTTTGTTACGATTTAACTCAAAAACTACTCAACCGATTTTAAAAATTCTTTCACTAATAGAAAGCTACTATATTATCAGCGAGTAACATAGGCTTTGCTTTTTTTTCATCTATTTGCACCCGTGCGAAGCCGGGGCGTTTTGCTAGTTTAAAAATAATTTTAAAGGCACCATATCACCAAATTGCAATGCAAACTGACTCGCGTTGAACTTTTTCGAATTGTCAGATGTCAATCACAGTTTGATATGTAAATGAAATACTTTGATTATTTCGCCATTTCCGATATATGTAATCGTAGAATAGTGGATATGCAGGCACATTGCGTAACTTCAGATGCGAGTTCGAATCTGAAGTTGGACGGAAACATTTTTTTTGTATTTTTTTTTTTTTTTAAAGAACTATATTATAAAAATAGAAAATGTATTATTGAAATATTATATGAAAAATAATTCTTATGAGATCGTTTATTTCACCTTTTCATCCATCCTTTCTCTACAGAATTACGATTATTCGACATTGCTTTTATTGCTTCTTAAGGACTGTCTTCGTATCTTAGAGGTTTCCGCATTTAGCACCGGAAACCCGAGTAGGAATCCCGGGAAGAGGGAATTTAAAAAAAATGTCTCAAAATGAAAATGATCAATTAAATGAAATAAATATCGAGGTGGATACAGTATCTTCACCACTAATTAAATTTATAAAAAAAATAAGTAAATTTCTTTAAAGTCAGGTTCATTTTTTCAACAATGGTATTACTATTGAATTTCAAATCATACTTCGAACCCCAATCTCAACCACCATTAAACGTGTCGATAATATGATGCAAAATCAACCGTAAGTGACTAATTTGATAGCTCTTTCCCAAAAGAAATCACCAAGTACAGAGGATGGAGGATATGTCATTTGAAGAAAGCTTGCTCAAAAGCAAACCCCACGCGAACGAAGTCGCGGGCATCAGCTAGTATTAAATAAAAAAGTCAGTTTGTAATAACGATAAAATTTTCATTTGTATTGATACAGCATATCTATGCGCTGTGGGTGCCAGCTACCAGCCTTATGTGAAGGGTGTTACATACAGGATTGGAAAAATCTTAAAACGAGCTTCTATTAATACAGTTTTCAAGCTGCACAAGATTCAACAGTTCTTGAAACCAATGAAAGGTAATATTCCCTTGCAAGATTCAGGTTTGTATATAAAGGATAGGATAAACCACAGTCAGTATATATTTATATATATCTAAACATAGCATTTCGAACCAACTTAAGGAAGACATTGTGGATATCAAATACAGACGTCATTTGAACACACTCTAGACAAGCCAAACCACTACATGTGTTTCAAGCAACAGAAAGTCCTTGCAAGAGAAAGAAGATTCTTTCCGAGACTAGTACCAAAATTAAAAATTAAAAAAACACCCTAACTTCAATAGAGAAAATGGTTTGAGACTACTACTAATTACTCTCAATTAAAAATCTAAACCCCACATCAAACATACTAAAAAACAAGAGGACACCATTTATAATTAATCAATATTGTCATCATATAGAAAATTACAGTCAAAATCAACTCCGTAGGAATAGATAGAGTTAATATGGCAACTTTGTAACATTTTAAAAATCAGACAGCTGTCATCTTTCAGTCTGGCCCATGACCACGGTTGCTGAAAAGCATACAAAACGTCGGGAACAATGTAAATAATAAATGATGTTTTAATTCGGTATACAATATTTTATTTAAATGTGTGATGCGTTAATAAAATACAATATTAATTAATGTAACATTACAGATGAAAGATGTATCTATTTCTATTCATAGTTTACACAAACATACATTATTACATTCAGATCTTCATGGGTAACTTTAAATGTGTGAGAAGTTAATAATAACCTTATGACAACTTTTTTTTGATTTTGGCTTGTTTACAATTATTTTTAAGAAATTAATCCTACTTCTAATATGATTTCACAGATGATAAAATGATACACTCTTAAATTGCTAGCAGGAGTGTGTTGTAATCAACAAAGGTTATGATTAGACAACTTATATTATACCTTTGCAGTCTGAAGTTTGTCATATATATCGCACTGCTATTACAATAGTGTCGTAACTCAAAATGTGTACTTTTTCAGAAATAGCAAAAAACTGATTTTAGACTTCCTGTTCAAGTTTTTCTGAAATGAAGGATACAATACCTTTTCTTGTTTAATCCAAAGCACATTCATACTCACAAAATAATAAAAATATGTCACTGTTAATGAGAAATCAGAGATTTTTAGTTGACACAGTATTGTTCTGAAAAGATATGCTAAAATACTGAATCATTTTTAGTTGAGTACTTATTGAAAAATAATTTTTTGTTACTACAATTTTAGATGATTTGTCAGATTAAATTTATATGAAATTAATTGAAGTTGCGTCATGGATTTAACTTTATTTGCTTGCATAAACACAATTAAATTGAAAACTTATGTTCAGGTAGTTATAAAATAAAACTTAATATTAAAGAGACACTTTGTATCTATTTTACGTTTATTAAAAATCTAAAAAAGTTAAGCTTAAATGTACTACTACTATACGTATATGTAATGTTAGTTAACAGAAAATAACAGTCATTTTAAACTACAAACAATAACATGTTTCTCCATCCCATGGAGGACCCATCTTCTTTTCAGACACAGGTTTTTTGGACGCGAACTGGTACTCTTTACCAGTGTTTCGAAGTATTTTCGCTAAATTGCTTTTCCAAGTCGTTGGATCACGTATTCTCTTTTATCCTGCTTTACTTTCTGCCTTCCCTAAGAAGCCATGGGCTTAGAAACCTCTTGAACATCTGAACCACCAGCATCGGGGTTTAGACTTACAGCTTCCTTATCCGAGTTACTCGAAGATCCACTGGAACTCGAAGAAGAGCTGCTGGCGCTACTGGAGCTGCTAGAGCTGCTAGAGCTACTGGAGCTGCTGGAGCTTCTAGATCGAGTGCGAAGCAATGGGAAAAATTTGGGTCGCAATCGGAATTATCGCAGACACTCACCAGAATGCAGAGGTGAAATAAAATATATTTTCTCGTTCACTGAAGCGGCATTACCGCAGGTACCTACTCGGTGCTACGTTGTTATCGATTTCTTGTAGTACTGAAAGTATCGAAGGCGATGAGTTTGATGATCGCAAATCAATCGTTGCCACTGGTAGTTTAGCTGCCCAAGGCCCATGGTTTTCACCCTTTGGCTGTTCGTTGCCAGTACTAACCGGATTTTCTGTTGGCGATTCAAAAAAAGAACAAGATGAAGACAGAGGTGCCTCCTCGCTCGAAATCTCGTTCTACTTATCTGGCTGCACAACAAACGCTGACTTCTTCGCCATCATTAGTAACAATCGAGTTCGCTGCATGATTCATCTAAAACGAAAACAATTGGGTTTTTGAGTGGAAAGTAAACAACATAAAAAAATCACCTTTACCGTATCAACTAAAAAAAATTAATTTATACAAGATATCGTTGATTATTTTGCTATTACTGTAAATTTATCTAACTATTATATTCAACTAAGTAAGCTATGAACATGAAATACCTATATTTTAAAGATTATACACCAAAAAATTCCATAAAAGTTATGATCCACCAACAATGTATTATGTCAAAAACTACTAAATAAACCAACAAGAATGTTCTAAGTTTAAATAATTATCTAAACTTACGATAGTATGAATCAATTATAGTGAAGTAACTTAAAATAATATGTGCGTTTTGATTTTTTCAATGTATTAACTCTAAATAGTAAAAAGCAAATTTACATACCTGAGTCAGCAATACTGCAGTAATTCGAATTGATGCGGTCGACGATAGCTGCGACACGTTCATAATTGATACGTCAGGAATGCAACTAAAAATGGCGCGGTTTTGCAGGCGCCAATATCTCAACCGGTCAGTCATGTATAGTGACGTACAACGCCATTTCGGAGTCGTTTCTTGCACTATTTTTACAACGGTCTTATTGACGGATAGAGGAAGAAATTATGTATCTGTTAATGATCAAATATCGAATTCGACACATTTCGAGTTATGTCATGTTATGTTATGTTATGTTATTATCGAGTTGTAATAGCAGTGCGATATATCACTGCAGGTACTATAGTATACTTTAGTAGTTTAACCACATAATATATAATTAAACTATTAGCTATGGATGGTAGAAGCAAAGTGCATATTTTATTCTTCAGAAAAGGGCAATGAATGACAACCTTTCAAAACAGTGGTAGCTAAATAAAATAAATAAACCAAATGTAATTCAATATTTATCTTCTTAAATAGTATAAAATAAAAAGTCATTCCATGCTTGCTTGGCTGAGCATTGATGGATCAGTCAGTATGTCATTTTATATCCAAATTTAAATAAAAATATTTAAATCAGCAACTCAAATATTTTTATTACAGTAGATTTGTTTTGAGTATCTTTTTGCTACTAAAATCAGGAACAGAATAACGTTTATATCTACAGAACGTAGCACCGGGGTTTTGTGTTGAGGTGTTATGTAGGTGTGATGCGATCTAGTAATGCAGCCAGGAATTAAGTTCTGCGATAGTTAGTATCCAGTACTCACCGATCAGTAGTTCGGAGAGACGAACCTTCGTTTATCGCAGCTGGAGGAATTTTGAAGAAGCTAATTGGAGCGACGACAAGATAATTTCTTTGCAATTATTGCAGCTATGTATTTACAACTACCTATTCTACAAAGTAATGTAATACTTTATATATTGTCCTCAAAATAATTTTATTTAAAAGAACGGTAGCCAAAAAAGAAGAAAAATAAAACCACTTTACATTTGACAATTGACAGCTGAGTGGCAGTGTTTCATAGGAAATACTGACATTGACGTTATGGATTAAGACTACAGATTAGTAATACAATCAATCAGGATAACTAATCACCCTTCAATGCATGATTTTTTATATTTAGTTAAAAACATATGTATGTAATGTCTAATGGTATGGGGATTACTATAGTGTACGCGCAAGTGCTAGTCTCCTCCTGCGGTATGTGAGCGGCAGGGCGGGGGATATTTACACACGTCAAGCTGACTTAAGCTGGGTTCAGATTGTTGTGTCGTGATGTGTTGGGGCGCTATGTGTCGTGACGCGTAGTGTTCATACTGGTGTGTCGTGGTGTGTTGCAATATGGCACAATTTTACATCATTAATAATTTGTGAGTTGTGCGGTGTATACGTGTAAAATGTTTTTTGGAATCATCTGATACTGACAGTGATTTTGACGAAGATATACAATTTATAAAAGTACTTTATATTGGCGTACTAACTCAATAAGTTCGTCAGTCATTTTTGCAAAATAAAATGACGGGAAACAACTACATTCACCGCGGTAACGCGTCGTACTGCTAGATTCACATCAGTGTGGTGTGTTGTGGCTCGACAGATCCCCCACCACCTCTATGGCGCGACCGGGCGCGAACGGTTGACGCCACGACAGACGCCGCCACAACACAATCCAACACATTGATGTGAATCTAGTCATAATAAATCTTTGAGACTGATTGCATTCTGTCGCGCCGCGACACACCCCGACACAGTAATATGAACCTAGCTTCAGTCGGCCGTCGACCGCCGCGACGGTTACACGACTTATTTGTTTGCGTCAGTTTATTCCAAACACACATGAGTTAAATATCCCACGATGAGTCCGCCAATACTACGACAAGTGAAAAATGTTATTTATAAAATGAAATTCGAGTCTGCAAACATCGGAAATTACAAAATTTTCATCTTCACAGAAACTTGAATACTTATTGGGCCCAGGAGGCCTCGCGCCCCGAAAATTTATGCATTAGATACTTAAAAGCCGCGAATGGACCAAAAAATTTTGCCAAAAAAGGCCATTTTTTGTGCTGGCAGAGGGCCTCGCAAAATGAATCTTGCCCACATAAAATTTAGGTCTTACGCCGCCACTGTATTGTGATATTCTCTAAAATAATTGTTTTTTTTATTGTAACAAAGTGACACATTACAGTTTTCACATAATATAGTTTGGGTAAAACCTACTTAAGACACCAGCTGTTACTTTTGTCAGATCGATCCCTATAAGCCATAGAGCAACACGGGCCACCGGCGAACCGGATTCGCCGGTGGCCCGTGTTGCTCTATGCTATAAGCCTTCATTCTTGGGTTGGTAAGAAACATTCTTACCAATTACCTTTGCGTTAACTAAATATTATTTAAGGAATTTAGAAAATTTTGTGGTCATTACGAATATAATAGTAACTTCTACTAACTCTACTCAATAGAGTTAGTAGAAGTTACTATTATAAAAACTTTATAAAAACGAAATAATAATAAATTAGCATAACTTACCTTGAAAAATCCAAATACTCAATACTCAATCATCAATTAATATGTTCATAATATTCTAATATATTCTATGTCACAATGTTAGTTACCGTACTCCTCCGAAACGGCTTTACCGATTTTTACCAAATTTTATATGCGTATTCAGTAGGTCTGAGAATCGGCTACTATCTATTTTTCATATCCCTAAGTGATAAAGGTTGTTCACCCTTAATTTTTTTTTTACCATTAATAATAAAATTTTATTAACACTTTTAACCGTGTGTTTTGTTTAGCCCGGAAATAGAAAATATAATTTTATAATTTACCCGTAACATTAATCAAAACAGTTTCTAACATAGTTATCCGGAGATTTATCTGTTCTCATTTATCTCGTGTGTTTCTTGAAAATACGCACCCTCCCCCGTCACACCGCTCACATACCTCAGGCGGAGACTAGCACTTCCGCGCGGACTATAACAACTTTTTCAAACAGCCATTCCACGAAAAAGATTCATGTGTCAAATTCGAATATAGAAAAAGAAACCATAACTGCCAACATCAGAATTGAAAAATAAGTCTTTCCTTGATGGACAGGTGAAATTTTTTATTATACATTCCAATATAACATTACATTTAGTCATCAGAATATTATTTAGTCTGCATTTAAGGGTTAAGCCTTCAATGTAACATTAGTGCACTAGTCACTTTTCGGATGTTTATGTTTAAAGCGTCTATTTTGTAAAATTACTTTGTAAATGTTGTAGTCTGGGAAAATTAACTATATTTTAAAGGTAATCCGCAGTTATATTTGAAATTTGTTAAATATTTATTTCATTCTGTGGATTGAAAGTAAATGGCAAAAAGTTAGTAACGAAAAACATTGTTCAAAAGTTGTTCTTGAATAATGTTTCAAACTACTAATAATGCTGTAATTGATCATGAGTTAATAGTTTTTCTTTACTAATTCTTGGATATTAAAATTATGTCTTAACAAGGTGGGGTAACTCCCATTTTCTTCATTAAATCTGTACTTCTTAGAGACATAGTATTATTATTTTTAATTATATAATTTTATTGTTATTATATTTATATTAGTGTACCAATCACGAAATTTTCAGTCAAGAAATCTCCTCGTATGGCCTGAAAGAGATTACTAGTAAGACCACCGTTTGTACGTACTTTTTGTTAAATATTTTGTTCTTTTAGGGTATGATGGGGTACATAATATTGTCTTTTATTAACGCGAGTATCACACATTTAAATAAAATACTGTATACCGGATTAAAACGCGATTTATTGTTTAAATTATTTATCCCGACGTTTCGGATGCTTTTCAGCAACCGTGGTCGCGGGAGACTGAGTTGACTGAGTTGAGTTAGTCAGTCTCCCGCGACCACGGTTGCTGAAAAGCATCCGAAACGTCGGGATAAATAATTTAAACAATAAATCGCGTTTTAATCCGGTATACAGTATTTTATTTAAAAGATGGGGTAGCTAAGGGAAATAGGAATAATATAGTATGATCACTATGTTCATTACTTTTATTTATTTGTGGCACACAAATCTAACTAAAAATTGGTATAGTCTTTGGAAAATTTACTTATCATGTTTTTTTATGATTAGTGATTAAATAGTATCATATGAAGAAACATCTTTCCCTGTACTATGGGGTATGATTCTTCTCTGTCGCTACGGAGTGGTCGTGGTTGACTTGTTTGGAGAGGTGGCACGCTTAACGATTTGGCACCAATCCTCCCGGACAGCCGCCTTTCAGGTGCATTGACGAAGAGGACTGTTTAATATGTCCTTGACTTATTTAGGGTAGACAAATTATTCTCACAATACAAACAACTGTTTTTATTATCTATACCAGCACAAGCATTGTGAGCCCAACGTCCACAAAGTTGACAAGCTACCCAAGCTTCTGATGATGTCAAAAAAATATGATTCTCATAGAGATGTTGGCTGACTCTCAATTTTATATCGCATTTTTTACGGGGTATGCTCGGAGGATTTCTTTCGATTAATCCCAGCCGTTGAAATCTTAAAGAAAAGAGCTCAACGAGCCAACAAACCCTCTGTTATTGTGGATGTCTATGAGCGGTGGTGATCACTAATGAGCCACCAGCTCGTTTGCCACCTATCTATTAAAAATATTATTATGGGAAGTACTTACAATAAAGTTGAACTGGACTTTAAAGACTGGTACCTAGATAAATTGGTGAAGTCACCCAAGTTATTTATTGTTAACAATTCCGTGGTCCTGTGTTAAATTAAAAAAAAAAAACTAAAAAGACAATTGACAATTGACATCTGTTGTCACATTTGTTAGAGGTACCTATGTAGGGAATCTAATTTAATCCTACATAGTACATAATGATATGAGAATTAAGAATGCTGAAATCGACGCATGCCTTTTGAATTGATAATCAATGTTTAATAATAATTTCCTTATCTACTTTCCTAACGTTAAATGAAAGTAATAATGTTACGTTAATATCAAGAATAACAAAAAGTGTCACAATCTGTCGTTCTAGCACTAATTTTAAGTCAGCTCTTCACTGTAAAATGTTAAGAGCAATATCTTGCATATTCGTCGAGGGCCAAGGGCTTCGTCGAAATGAATTTTTAAAAGTATTCCGTAAGTAAATAATGAATTATTTGGTTCATGTATAACCTCCTTTTGTTTGACGTAAATTTTATTTCGCAATTCGTTAACAGTTTACTCAGTAAAATATTGTTATTTATAAAGTTTAATTATTGCTACAATTCTAACCTCTATATAATCCGGTTATAATTGTGTTAACAAAGTTTTAAATGTGAATACAGTATGATTGGTTACTCCATATTTTTTGCTGGCAGGTATGTGTGCACACTCCAGTGTCAAATCTGATCCGGTGAGTACAATAATCTTGTTATATTGTATTTTTTGTAAGTTTGTGTTCTGTTGTCATTTGGTGTTTATATATTACTTGGGCTTTGGGCTTTAATTAATATCTTTTAATTTGTTTAACAAATACAAGCTGAAGACCCAGCTTAGGGTGTCATCGCCTAGTCATCTAATCATCTAGTGGTATAAATATACATACTTTAAGACCTATTCTTATACCTACCAAATATACATTAAAAAATCAAATAATGGAAAACCACTAATATTATTATTACTTTTTTTTTGTTGCTTCTGCGGCGCAAACAGGCTCCACAGCAATTATGCTTAATCAGCATTAGCTGAGCCAGGGCCAGTTACAACCACATCACACACTCATTTCCACACTTAAAATGTACTTTCTTCATTTAGTGTTCCATATTTTAATTATATATTTCTCTTATTGATGATGATTATTATTATTTTGTATGTTTCCTTAGTAATAAATGTTATATCTTTGTATGTCTATGTCTAAACACTGTGTCCTGAGATTTATATATATATATATATATATATATAGTTGGTTCAAAAGTTAAACTCACTAATTGTCATTTTGCATAAAAATATTTCTCACTACTATTTCTTATTTTAAGCGTTAACCTACTGCAATAGCAAATAAATTTAGTATTTTGGTCCATAACCAAACTACGAAGTGAAATACACACTTAATGAATGGTTCGTAATTGTAAGCTATAACAGACTAATTTATTTTTATTCAAAACAAACTTAGTGAGGTTTAGCTTTGAAACAACAATAGTTGTGAATAATTGTGCTTAAATTTCCTACATAATCTATTTTGTTACAAGCCTACAAGGAAGTTGAAGAAATATAGAATGGTAAACATTATGTCATTCTCTACACTAAATAATGAATTCTCATTTTTCACTATGGGACTTTCAATTAAATATGATAAAATAGGCTGAAATACAAGTGATCAATATATCCTGCATTACTAGACCAATGAGAGGTTTGTTTTTAGAAAGTTTGGTTTAAATAGATTGATTTCTATTAAGAACCAAACTTTCCAAGAACTAAGTTATGAAAGACAAAGACGTCTGCTATTTACTAGTCCCTAATACTGTGTTGTTTCTTTCCTTATTAATGCCTCAACATTATGTAACAGATCGTATTGAGTCAAGATAGAGTGAACAGCAGCGGGGAGAACAATCCAACATCCCCTACACCTACTTCTTCGTCACCACCGCCACCACCGCCTCCTCCGCCTCCTCCGCCGCGCTCGAGACGCACATTGAGTATTGTCACCGCCCTCACCTTCACCGCTTCACTTGGAGGTGTAAGTATTTATAATAGTTCTTATTAAATGTGGATTTGGAGAAGAATTTAAAAAGAAACGCAGCTTTCCGATAGCCTAACCTATTAATATAAAAATCAATCTATTTTAAACTGAGTACTATTAACTGAATTTTGCAGGTGTATTTATACCGAAGAATAACACAAGACAAAGATGACAACTCAAAACACAACCAACAAAATATGGGTGAGTTTGCAGCATCATTTGCATGAACGTTTGACCAACTTTTTTTTTATCTAATTATAGACAGTCGTCTAGCCAGTGCTTTAAAACAATTAAATTCTGCCTGTCATTGATTTGTGATTGTGACGCATTTCAGAGAGCGGCGACGGTGCGGCGCCACCCGAGGAGCAGTCGATCCCGGCGCGCGCGGACGGGCTGCCCTCGCGCGTGCAGTACCTGCTCGTGGGCGGCGGCACGGCCTCGTTCGCGGCCATGCGCGCCATCCGCAGCGCGCGCCCCGACGCGCACGTGCTCATAGTGTCGCGCGAGCACGCGCTGCCCTACATGCGCCCGCCGCTCAGCAAGGAGCTGTGGCGCGAGCCCGACCTCGCCGACCTCGCCGCGCGCCCCGACGCGCTCTCCTTCCGCCAGTGGAACGGCCGCCGCCGCAGCGTGCTCTACGAGCCGGCCGCCTTCTACACGCCGCCGGACCGGCTGCGCGACGGCGGGCCCGGCGCGGGCGTCGCGCGCGGCTGGCGCGTCACCGCCGTAGACCCGGACGCGCACACCGCGCACCTCGAGAGCGCCTCCGGGGAGCGAGCGCTCGTCGCCTACGAGAAGGTACGGGGGCGGGCGGGCCGCGGCGGGCGAGGTCCGGCGGCCGAGCGCTAACGTGCTCTCTGTCGCGCCGCAGTGTCTGATCGCGAGCGGGGTGCGGCCGCGGCGGCTGGAGGCGCTGCGCGAGGCGGCGGCGGCCGGGCGCGCGTTCGCGGTGCGCGAGCTGCGCGACGCGGCGGCGCTGGCGCGGCGGCTGGACGAGCCGGGCGCGCGCACCGTGGCGGTGGTGGGCGGGGGCCTGCTCGCCGCCGAGCTGTCCGCGGCGCTGGCCGAGCGGCTGCGCGGCGCGGGCGGGCGCGTGCTGCAGGTGTACCGCGAGAGCGCGCCGCTGGCGGGGCTGCTGCCGCCGTACCTGGCGGCGCACGCGGCGCGCACGCTGGTCGCGCTGGGCGTGACGCTGGTGCCGCGCAGCGAGGTGGTGGGCGGCGCGGTGGAGGGCGGGCGCGTGCGGCTGACGCTGGCGGAGGGCGCGCCGCTGGAGGCGGACGTGGTGGTGGAGTGCGTGGGCAGCGCGCCGGACGAGGGGCTGGCGCGGCGCTCGCGGCTGGAGACGCACGCGGCGCTGGGCGGGCTGCTGGTGAACGGCGAGCTGCAGGCGCGCTCGGACGTGTGGGCGGCCGGGGACGTGGCGTGCTTCTACGACGAGGCGCTGGGCCGGCGGCGCGTGGAGCACCACGACCACGCCGTGGTGTCGGGGCGGCTCGCGGGGGAGAACATGGCGGCGGTGCGCGCGCCCCGCCCCTACACGCACCAGAGCATGTTCTGGAGCGACCTCGGGCAGCACCTCGGTTATGAGGTATGAGTTCCCCGCCTCCGCTTGTCGGATACCTTACCGACGATAGTTCAGTGTACCCGGTACCTTACCTGGTATCTTGCTGTAGTGTTAACCATAACTGATACTGTTGTAAAGATGCGCTTAAAATCACCATAAAAATACTCCTCTGATCATTCTCAATGGTCAGGTTCAGCGTTCAATAGGACAAAGAGTACTCAGTCCATACAGTCCTCCTATTTTTCGGTTTCGCCATATAAAGGAGTCTTGTTTGTAAGATGTGGAGACTGTGGGTAGATTATTGATAGAGTCAGATAATTCACCTGTTGTATAATTCAAAATTATTTAAGTGTCGGTATCTAAAAAGAGGGATAGCCTCGTATCGAACGTAAATAAAAAAAAAACTATCTAACAAAAAATTACTTCTAGTTCTTCTGACTATGTATATAAATAAAATACTTTATACCAGATTAAAACGCGATTTATTATTTTTCAATTAGTTTAAAGAATCAGTAATAAACAAGTATCTATCGCAAACAGACGTTTTTATTTATACTTCGAAGTACACTATATACATTCAACTTTATTGCGATTAACAATTATTTATCCCAACGTTTCGGATGCTATTCAGCAACCATAGTCAAACTGTAGTCAGTCTGGAAGTAAGAATTAAGTATTTTATTGAAATGTGTGATACTCGCGTTAACAAAAGACAATATTATGTATAATATTATACAAATACTCACGCTCATAACTTTGTGTTTGTTTACAGGCGATAGGTATAATAGACTCTAACCTGCAAACGGTCGGCGTGTTCTGCGAGGACGCGGTGCACGACGCGAGCGCCGCCGCCGGGCGGGCCGCGGGGGCAGCGGGGTCGGGGGAGGGGCAGGAGGCGGGCGCGAGCGGGGCGGGGGGCGGGGTCGCCCTGCCGGAGACGCGCGCGCTGCTGGCGGCGAGCGCGGCGGCGGCGGCGGGCGCGGCGGCGGCCAGCGCCCCGGGCGACGAGGCGACCACCAAGCGGTACGAGCGCGGCGTCGTGTTCTATCTGCGCGATCAGCGCGTCGTCGGCGTGCTGCTCTGGAACCTCTTCAACCGGATGCACGTCGCGCGGCAGGTACGGCGCGGGCGGGGTGAGGGGGGGGGGGGGGGCGGGGGGGGGGGGGGGGGGGGCGGCGGGCGGGGCGGCGCGAGGTATAACCGTGATCGTTTTTGTTGCAGGTGCTGGCGCGCGGCGAATTCGATGACCTGTTTGAGGTGGCGAAGCTGTTCTCGCTGCAAGAAGAAGACTAAACGCTTAAGAGCATTTACTTAATGTACATAGCATTACTATAGATACTTGTAATTAAATTTTATTAATGATTTTGTTTTTCATTATTCCTCATTTGTACTACCCACTATCTCTTATTTATTTATTGCACCAACAAAGTAGACACTAATACATACACATAAACAAATACACGCCGATTATAGGCGCATACTATACACATTCTATAGAACATATTCTATAGAACAAAGTAACTTATACATTAACAATCAAAACTAAAATAAGATAAAATACATATTATAACAAAATTAATTTGTGGAGGAAGGGAGTTGTGTTCTTGATCCAACCTAAAGGGTCGACCAGTCGAACCACTGACTGGCCGGCACTAAGGCCCCAGTCGAGATGTTGTATATATACTTAACGCTCGTAAACATTTATATAGCGCGATTCAGGATTAGACGTCTCCGTATTGTTTCTTGTAACAGATAGTATTTTATTGATTGTATACCTGGAAGTCGTAACCAATTGTACTGCGATGTCAGCACAACGACTCCCAGGCCTTTTGTGCCTAAGACCTTGCGCAAACAAATCAATAGCTTCATCGGACCCCTTCCGCCATCTAAAAGACATTGTTTGACAGCCATCGATCGCTTCACGCGATGGGTTGAAGCTGTCTCTCTCACTAATATCACTGCGGAATCAGTGGCCAACGCGTTCCTATTGGGTTGGATAGCGCGATTCGGATATCGTACCGACATCGTTACTGATCGCGGTAGGCAGTTCGAACCAGCACTAACTAATTATTTGAGCAGCTATCGAAATTTATAAGCTTTAAGCATCGCAAGACCACTATTTACCATCCACGGTGCAATGGTCTCATCGAGAGGTTCCATCGGCAGCTCAAAGCGGGGATAATGTGCCAGACAGTAGCTGGACCGAAGCGTTACCCCTGGGGCTACCTGGCATAAGACCTTAAGTTAAAGAAGATCTACAATCATCTTCTGCCGAGCTCGTATACGGTGAGCCATTGAGACTGCCGAGAGAATTTTTAGGCGAAAAAGTTGACGGATGTACGACTGATATAACCGAGTTCTCAGCTGGCGTCGGGATGTGACGACCCCATCGCCCGCTGGTGGAATAACCTTTGTGACAGAGATTATTCCACCAGTGCAGTCAGTCAACCTTAGTGGTAGTGCCATGCTGTACTCCTTACAGCCGAATGGGCCGGCACGACCGGGGAAATACCACTCTCTCACTTGACACCGACGTGAAGTAACGGCATTGCTGTTGCGTTTCGTTCGGTCTGTGAGAGTCCCGGAGGCCCATTCCCCCCCCCCCCCCCCCCCCCCAACACACACACATATGGCAGCACAAAATACGGTTATACTACCCCAGGAGGGTACCACGTGCCGTAGCCGTGGAGAATCCCTCTCTGGACGTCCACGCTCAGGACCCTCTGCATCGCCTGAGAGTGGACGCCCAGGCTGCCCTTCGTATTCTGGGAGGGGCGATATTGTGCTCATATCTCATACATCTGCTCGGGGCAAACGGAGCAAGAAACTAAAGGCATCCCCAGTCACCGTGGACTTTTGCAACATCAGGGGACTTCATTCCAACTTGAACGCCGTCCACTACCACCTTGAGACGGCGAAGCCTGCCCTGCTCTTTTTAACTGAGACGCAGATATCCTCTCCGGCTGATACCTCTTACCTCTCCTACCCGGGGTACAAATTGGAACATTCCTTTGTACCACGGGCTGGAGTGTGCGTCTACGCTAGGGATGATATCTGTTCTCGTCGCCTCAGCAGCCTTGAAGGTAGGGACCTCTCCATCCTCTGGTTACGCGTAGATAGCGACGACCATCCGCGCATCTTTGCGTGCCTATATAGGTCCCATAGCGGTAATGCCGAAACTGACCGACTCGTTGAGCACATCCAAATGGCTACAGATTCCGTGCTACAGCAGATCCCATCCGCAGAGATCGTGATTCTTGGCGACTTCAACGCCCACCACGCCGAATGGCTTGGATCACGTACCACCGATCATGCGGGTAGGTCTGTTCACGATTTCGCCTTGACATATGATCTCACGCAACTGGTTACCTCGCCAACGCGAATCCCAGATGTTGAGGATCATACACCTTCCCTGTTGGACCTTCTGCTGACCTCTCATCCGGACAACTACTCGGTTTCCGTCGAGCCTCCTCTTGGTTCGTCGGACCACTGTCTGATCCGGAGTACAGTGCCGGTGACGCGCCTAACACGGCCCCGCTTTGCGGGCTGCCGCCGCGTGTGGCACTACAGGTCAGCGGATTGGGACGGGATGCGCTCTTTCTTCGCGTCCTACCCCTGGGGGCAAATTTGCTTCTCGCCGGATGATCCAGACGTCATTGCTGACTCTGTCGCTGATGTGGTGCTTCAGGGTATGGAACTTTTCATTCCTTACTCTTCGGTGCCTATCGGCGGCAAGTCCCAGCCTTGGTTTGGTCGCCCCTGCAAAACGGCATCGCGCCGAAAGCGGGAGAGCTATCAAGCCTGGGTTAATGCATCAGCGTCTCGTGATTTAAACACCAGCGCACTCAAAAAGGAGTATAATTTTGCCTCCAGGTCCTTCAAAAGAGCTATTGACAAGGCAAAATCGGAGCACATCGGCAGAATTGGCGAGAAATTAGTCCGCCTTCCTTCGGGAACACGTGCGTTCTGGTCACTCGCTAAAGCTGTCTTAGGGAACTTCTGTCAGCCTTCCCTTCCATCCCTGCACAGGGACGATGACTCGTTGGCCCATGCCGCGAAAGAGAAAGCCGATCTTCTGGGCTCTCTTTTCGCGTCCAACTCGACCCTGGATGATCAAGGAAAGCAACCACCGGCTATCTTGCGGTGTGATACCAACATGCCGGAGGTTAAATTCCGGCAAAGTGCAGTGCGTAAAGCACTTCTTTCCTTGGACATTCATAAGTCGAGTGGGCCCGATGGCATCCCTCCGATCGTGTTGCGGACATGTGCTCCAGAGTTGGCACCGGTTCTAACGCGTCTTTTTCGGCATTCTTACTCATCAGGCGTCGTCCCGAACTCTTGGAAGACTGCTTTGGTGCATCCGATCCCTAAAAAAGGCGACCGCTCTGATCCGTCCAACTACAGACCTATAGCGATTACCTCCTTGTTCTCCAAAGTAATGGAGTCCATTATTAACTGCCAGCTCCTGCGGTACCTAGAGGAACATCAGCTAATCAGCGACCGCCAATACGGTTTCCGTCGGGGTCGCTCAGCCGGTGATCTTTTGGTATACCTGACCCACCGATGGGCGGAGGCAGTTGAGAGCAAGGGGGAGGCGTTGGCAGCTAGTTTGGACATAGCGAAGGCCTTTGATCGGGTGTGGCACAAGGCGCTTCTTTCGAAGCTCCCTTCCTATGGGCTTCCCGAGAAATTATGCAATTGGGTCACCAGCTTCCTGGCAGATCGGAGCATCAAGGTCGTTGTCGACGGTGCATGCTCGGACTCCAAATCTGTCAATGCTGGTGTACCACAAGGCTGTGTGCTATCTCCCACTCTGTTTCTTCTGCATATCAATGATATGCTGCGGATTAGCGGCATTCATTGCTATGCGGACGACAGCACAGGAGATGCCTCATACTCCGGCCGCGCCAACATTTCTCGGGAAAACGTCGACGAGTGCCGAAACAGACTTGTGTCTGAAGTCGAGTCTTTGTTAACCAAAGTCTCGGAGTGGGGCCGACTAAACTTAGTCCAATTCAACCCCAAGAAGACACAAGTCTGCGCGTTTACCGCTAAAAAGTCACCATTCGTCGTATCTCCTCATTTCGAGAGTACTCCCCTGACTGCCGCAGCTAGTATTGGAATACTTGGTGTGGACATATCGAGCGACGTTCAGTTTCGGGGTCATCTGGAAGGGAAGGCCAAATTGGCCTCTAAAAAGCTTGGTGTGCTCAATAAGGCGAAGCAATACTTCATGCCGGCCCATCGCCTGCAACTTTATAAGGCGCAAATTCGGCCACACATGGAGTATTGTTCTCACCTTTGGGCGGGGGCTCCCCAGTACCAGCTCCTTCCATTTCACCGCATCCAACGTAGAGCGGCTCGAATCGTCGATGATCAGGCTCTTTCCGATCGGCTCGACCCTTTGGCGCTGCGTAGAGATGTAGGCTCGCTCTGCATCTTCTATCGCATTTATCACGGGGAGTGCTCGGAGGAATTGTTCGGTTTAATCCCGGCCGCTGAATTTCGCCATCGGACATCGCGTCAAACATACCACGCATACCATCTTGATGTCTGGAAGTCCACAACTGCGCGATTCCTGAGACACTTCTTGCCTCGCACAACCACTCTGTGGAATCAGCTTTCGCCGGCGGTTTTTCCGAACCGATACGACTTGGAAACCTTCAAGAAGCGAGCCTACATCTTTCTTAAAGGCCGGCAACGCACCTGCAAGCCCTCTGGTGTTGCGGATGTCTATGGGCGGCGGTAATCACTTACCATCACGTGAGCCGTCTGCCCGTTTGCCCCCTATACTATAAAAAAAAAAAAAAAAAAAAAGCTCGTATCAGATCATTCGGCAACAAGTTTTAACTTGCTTTAGCCAGTCCCTACATTTCGCTCAAATGTCGATATCGCTACAAATTAGCTTTTACTCACCATTCATACATATAACATTCTAAGTATCTAAAACTTTACATTTCTTAATTACATACTTAATTCAACAATACTTTTAACTACTTAATTGCCAATGAGCTGGGCCGCCACCTTCTTGAAATGTCATGAGGAGTTTGAAAATATTTCTACCTGGGGAAAAAAATGGCTCATCGAGTGCTACCCATCAGTGTTTGCGCTGTGAATAGAATAATTATAACGACCGATTTAATGGAGCAGTCTGGCCCAGATTCGATTTTGCAAAATTAATTTTAAAAGGAGGTTTTTTAAATCTTTGCAAATTATTAGGGATTATTATATTTACCCTAGACAAGATATCGGGGGTGTCTGAAATTCCATTGACAAGCTTATACGGAAAGCAGCATGTCAAGCAGCTCTCTACGATGTCGAAGTGACTTGAGGTGAAAATGTAATTGGCGATATCGTTATAACTTGGAATTTTCTTAGCCATATTGCAACCATATGACAAGTGAAATGAAATGAAATGAAATACATTTATTCGGGACGGCACTGAAGTAAGTAAAAGTACATCATAAATAATACAACTTAAAATTGTGTGTGACGTTTGGAGCTGCTGTCAGTTGTCTCGCAATTTTTATTTGTAAATAAATGGAAAAAGTGCAACTCCGGGCATAAAAAGTGCAAAGTTTAGTGTAATATAGCTTTACCTGTGACATAAAGTGTTATATCAGTGTGTAATAGCCTATTTGGCGCAAAAAGACCGAAAACAGTTTTACCACTGCTAGCAATTTTTACTGGTTACCCACATAACAATTGAAAAATAATTTAAACATATTGTGTACTACTATCGCCATCTAGTACACCCACAACAAATTAAACAAAAATCTATAATGGCAAAGTGCAACAGCTGTGGAAGGTTCTTCGCAGAGGGGTCAGATGGCGCTAAGTGTAAAAAATGTTTCGTGCTTTATCATAAGACGTGTTATCCGGACGCACGAAATACTACGAATTGGATCTGCAAAAATTGTAAGACGAGCATTAATACCAAAGAAGTATGCAGGGAGGTGAGTAGCCCCAGCTCCCAGGAAGAGGACGCCGGTAGTCCTGGGTCGAGCGATCCACCTTCACTCGCGGAGGAGATGAAGTTATTACGGTCTGAAATTTCAATATTTCGCCTAGAAATGTCTAAGTTTACATCAGTTGTAGAAAAACTAACTACTAGAATGGACAGTATAGAGGAGCGTATGACCCACTTAGAGAATAAATTTTGTGCTGATCAGGCTCAGCTCAAGAAAAGCTCAGAGGTCAACGGGACTATTAACCTCTTAAAAAAACAGCTGAATGATTCGGAACAAGACAAGTTGCTAAACGATGTCGAGATCTCCGGTCTCCAGGAAAACAGTGGGGAGAATCTTTTACACGTTGTCATCACACTCGCGCAAAAGATAGGGCTTAGTATCGAGGAGCGCGATATAGTGAATGCATATCGGCACGGGCACATATCTAGCGGAGCGGGCTCCGAAGCAACCGGACGGCCGCGACCGCGTCCCGTTGTGGTGAGACTGACTCGGCGATACCTGCGCGACGAGTTCCTGCACGCGGCGCGCGTCCGACGCGGAGTGGACACTACTGGAATGGGCTTAGGGGGAGAACCGCGCCGTTTTTATGTTAACGAGCACCTGACGCGCATAAATCGTAAATTGTTTTACTTGGCGCGAGAGGAACTAGCGCGAAAGAGAAATTGGCGCTTTGTGTGGACCCGCGGCGGAATAATATATGCTCGGCGAGATCAGAAATCCTCTGTTCATGTAATTCGTTGTGAAGAGGACTTAAGTAAGGTTTTTGGCATAGAGTAAGTTTTGGAATGTATAAAAGCAACTTATTTTTATTTAATAATTTTAATTGTGTGTTTTTGTCTATAATAATTAGAATCTGTCGAACGCATTATACTAGTAGGTCGAGAGCTATAAAAACATATTTTAATACAGCAATTTATTATTATTTTAATGAGTCTAAATATCTCTCTCTTCTAATAACGCTGAGACTGAATGATAACAACAATTATAATATTGTCTGGAACTTTTTGTACTATATTGGTGTGCTTATAATAGCTTTATTGTATTTGCTGTGTGGCAGGTTATTTTCAGGAATTATTTTGTGGTGCTACTGTAAACAAGTCTTATTAATTTTAAATTTTACAAATGGTTGTGGTGTTATTTTAAATATATATCTAAATATTTTACAAGTGAAAAAATGTCTACATATAATATTAACAATAATTTATTTATTTTATTCTCTTACACAAATATATTTTATTTCGCTCAGTCACTTAATATATATTTCAATATTTCACTATGTTCAATCATAAAAAAAAATTTAAAATTGGTCTGCTAAATCCCGGCTCACTTGGAACCAGACATGAAGAATTTGTAGCAGCCGTGCAACGACATAATGTCGATTTGATGGCTATAAATGAGACATGGCTGCGGGAGGGACAAGAGGCACGCGCACCTGCGCTTCCTGGATACAAACTGCGACATGTTCCACGCCCAACCAGTGTGCGCTCTCGAGGCGGTGGCGTTGGATTCTACACGAGACAGGGTCTATCTGTACGTGTCCTATCACATCCAATCACACCAAATGTTGAGCAGATGTGGCTTAAACTTTTTATCCGTGGCAGAATTCTGGTCGTGGGCACCGCGTATCGTCCCCCATGGATGGATGTCAATACGTTTTTTGATGCTCTAACTGAGTCTATAGGTGCGTTCGTCTGGTGTGATAACATTGTCTTACTTGGGGATTTTAATATTAATTATCTCGACATAAATCACATAAACTACAAAAAACTCGAAACATTCTTATACACCTTTAACCCTTAATTTAGCAAGGTAATAATTATCAGAATATTTCAATTAAATCTGTTGAGACCTATTTTTTTACTTTAAAGAAAGGTAAAAAAAATAATAAAAAAAATATTTTATGAGTATTTTCGCGAAAAACTACTGTTGCTTTTTTACAACATTACCAAATACTGAATAATTGACAACCTTAAAACAGTGCTGCTTTTTTACAACATTACCAAAGAGAGGTACACAAATAAAATATTAAGATATATTGCTAAGCTAATTTTATTGATATTTAATCAATATTTTATATGATAAATGTGCAGTCATACTCGAGATCTTATTGTTTCAATACGTATCCTAATACCTCCCGTACAAAGCAAAGGTGCGGGAGGGAAATCTCTACTTCCTCCTCGGTTACATCGCTTTCTTCAGAACGCGCACTTTCAACCGGACCTAAAGCTAATATGTGATTAGATCTGAATATATGATGATAGATGAAGTACCTAAGGACATAAAAACTAGATGCAACCAAAAACCAAACCCAAGCAAACAAAATCCAAACCCGAGACAAACAAGACAAAGAATAAACAAAGAAACTGCATTTCCAACATAAATGTCCCTTCTCAGGACTCATACTATCATTACACTAAATTTCATCTTATCTGATTCAGTATCTGGTGGGCGAAACCTTTTTTTTTGGTGGGGAAATGATCAATGATACCCGCTACTCCGGGGGGAGCGACGGGTTATGTCAGACTTCCGCAACCGGATTCCAAACAGTCAATGCGTCACGGCCTACCCACTAAAACCCCACGGTGGCCGTCTTCGGCGCAAGAAATCGGAGGGCCCCGGGATCTCCAAAGAGGAACTCTCACGGTGCCCCACGCGCGGTCTGCTGCTCACTAGCACTTCTCGGGAAAGAATATTCTCTCCCGGCACCATCTCCGTACTACGGCAATACGCGGCCTACGTCGTAAATACCGTCCTCCCCGGGTTGCTATAAGAGCACACGCAGCCCCCACTACATGTACTCAACAACAACGAGGGCAAGGGGGCTTTGGTCATAACAGGACCCGACGGCGCCCCTGCGGTGCACTCTGCGACGGGTAGGATTCTCCCGCTCCCTGTCGCGCTCAGTGCTTTAATTTTGTGACATCACAACATCGCAAAAAGAAAGCCACTCTCCACGCACTTTCACTTCCAACCATGTTTCGCAACAAGCTTGGAAGGGAGAGGTCGCCTCCAACAATAGCGCAAAGTGCGCCGCACTCGTCAATCCAAGCTGGGCACACCTCCAACGTGTGCTCAGCAGAGTCCATCGGGCTGTCTCACTGATGACAGGCAGCATTTGGCTCCCTTTCCGATTCGACACAGATATCTCCCGAAGCATCCATGCCCCGTCAGAATCTGCGTCAGGCGGAAGGACAGAAAGCCGTGGCGCCTCTCCATCCACTGTTCAAAAATCGGAAAAAAAGGCACGAATGGTCCTTCGGCATTTGACAACCTCCTGGCCCATAGCTTATTTACAAAGCCGGGTCTGATGGGCGAAAGCTAGTCAAACATAAAGCAACTACTTTGTTAAGTCTTTGGCGATGATGCTTTAAGGCAACAATTCAAAAGTAAGCTACTTTGTTAACTATTTGGCACTGATGTTTTTAGCAACATAAAGGTTAGGAAGCATGTTAGGTATTAGTAAAGACAGTTTCTACGCCAAATATTGCATGATATAATTAGTTTGATTTTTAATGGTTAAAATTAAAACAAAACACAAACACTTGAAGTGCAATAAAGAGTGTAAAAACATAAAACTTATGGGTCGTTGGTTCACGTTTCGCAGCATCTTGACATTTGCGAGAAATAGGGTTGGAAAATCACTCAGAACTCAGTCGACGATTGATTGCGTAGTGTTGTGCTGAACTTAGCTTGGTAACAAAATCGAATATTTTGCAAAAATATTATTATTAAGTGCTGTAGATTTTTTCAAAGTAGTTGTTGCCGAAAAGCAACAAAAACAAATTAAGGGTTAAATTGAAGCAACATGTAACCGAACCAACACATTTCACCTCTCAAACAGAAACACTATTAGATTTAATATGTACACAGATTCCCGTATCATGTGTTACAGTGGATCATATTGAAAGTCTGAGTAGCCATGCGTTTATATCGTGTATTTTAAATATAAATAAAGAGCAACCGACTCCCAAACAGATTGTGTATCGACCGATTAAAGATATTAATGAGAATGATTTTATGCAATCATTAAGTAACATCCAGTGGAACAAATTATTAGTATTAGAAAATGTTGATGAAATTGTAGTCTCTTTGACATCGATATTATTATCTCTATTTGATTTTTTTGCACCAAATAAATATATTAAAATCAAACATAACACATACCCGTGGATTACATATAATATTAGGAAGATGATGCAGTGTCGTGATGAAGCCCAAGTTAGGGCACGTAAAAGTAAGCTTGAAACTCACAGAGAATTCTATAAAGAATTAAAAAACTATGTTAGGTCCGCAATAGAAAGAGAGAAACAAGCTTATTTTGATATGTACATCAACGCAAATATTAATAAACCTCAAGTAGTGTGGAAGCATATTAAACAAAATACTCAACTCACAGCTAAAAAGGAATACATATTACCACCTCACCTCGCAAATCCTAATGAAATTAATAATAGTTTTCTTAACATTCCAGGCAGTACAGAAATTCCTCTATCTACTCTAACATATTATGAGTTTCATCGTCATGGTCCCTCGGTTTTCAATTTTAAACCAGTAGATGAGCACACGGTCCTTCAGGCTTTAAATGAGTTGAAGTCGCAAGCCGTGGGATTTGACGATATCTCTTTGGATATGATTAAGCTCACTACGGAAAAAACTGTTACTGTGCTTACTCATATCATAAATACATCTTTTTCTACAAGTAGGTTTCCAGACTTATGGCGTCATGCTTTAGTGCGTCCCATACCGAAAAACGAGAATCCAAAAGGCTTTAACGAACTTCGTCCCATAAGTATACTACCCTGTTTGTCAAAAGTGATTGAGAAAATTGTGCACAAGCAGCTTATGAGCTTCCTGGAGTACAATGGCATATTACCGGATCACCAGTCAGGGTTTAGAAAGCACAGAGGTACTGCTTCAGCGCTAACAGACGTAGTTGACAATATTCTTACTGCACAAGATGATGGAAAGGGCACCATTTTATTACTACTTGATTACTCGCGCGCATTTGACACCATAAATACTAGTCTGCTGCTCTCCAAATTAAGTTATTATGGATTGAGTCCAAAAGTAACAAAATGGTTCCACAGTTACCTGAGTAATGGAACCCAAACTGTAGTCATTACACAAGATAATGGAAATAGGTCTTTCTCTGATCGTAGTGTCCTGGAGCGCGGTGTACCTCAGGGATCAATATTAGGACCGCTTTTATTTATCTTGTACAGTGCCGATGTAGTAAAGAACATAAAACATTGTAAATATCAAATATATGCAGATGATATTCAACTCTACATGTCTTTCAAGCCACATGAAATGTTAGATGCGGAACAAAATATAAATGAAGACGTCAACAAAATTTATAATTGGTCTGTTAATAATTCATTAGTCCTTAATCCGTCTAAGACCAAATTTATGATACTGGGAACTCCTAAAGTCATTGAAAAAATTGAACGTCTCAAACCTAAAATTGTTATAAATAATAAAGTAATTGAACGAGTTCATGAGGTGCGTAACCTAGGAATGATATTTGAAGAGAATCTTAGATTTGAAAAACATATAAACACTACTGTTGCTAACTGTTTTTATCGTTTAAAGGTACTGTATCGCATTAGGAACTATTTAGATATAAATCTACGTGTCAGGCTGTGTGATGCTTTAGTTCTGTCTAAATTTAATCTTATACCTTTAAACGAGCAATTCTTGTATATATATATATAATTGGAATCTCGGAATCGGCTCCAACGATTTTCATGAAATTTCGTATACGGGGGGTTTCGGGGGCAAAAAATCGATCTAGCTAGGAATCATTTCTAGAAAATGTCATTTTATTCGTGTTTTATCAACTTAAAAGAAAAATTACTTTTCCTGACATCTATCGGCGAATAGTAATACTATGTCATTTTATTCGTGTTTTATCAACTTAAACGAAATATGACTTTAAGTTCCTGACATCTATCGGTGAATAGTAATACTATTTTTTAAAACTAGGTCTAGACAATATCATTTTATTCGTGTTTTATCAACTTAAAGGAAAAATTACTTTTCCTGACATCTATCGGTGAGTAGTAATACTATTTTTTAAAACTAGGTATCATTTCTAGAAAATTTCATTTTATTCGTGTTCTATCAACTTAAACATAAACTTATTTTTTTTTATTCGAAGAATAATAACAAAAAGGTGGCGTTTGATTTTTTTAAATTGCTTTAACGACACAACAACACTAAAGCTATTCCAGCAGATGGCGTTGTTAAGTAACACGAAGTCAATGAGTGTTTGCTTTGAGGTTAGACTTGATTTTATTACTATGTAATTCGTACTTAAATTTTCCAAAAAACACAATTTATAAAAAAAAAATACCGAGCAAAGCTCGGTCATCCAGGTACTTATAATGATACCACGTATGGTCCTAGACTACTCGCCCGCACCAAAACTGCTATACAGCGTGTGCAAAACGCCTGCGCCCGGTTTTGTTGGAATATCCCATACAAGAATCATGTTAGTCCCTATCTCAGAGAAGCTAATATTCTAAACATGGAATGCCGGAGGCGGTTACACTTCGCTTGTATGCTTTTTGGTATAATAAAGACAAAAAAGCCAGAATATCTGTATACGAAACTATTATGGGCAAATGAGGGCAGGATGTTGAATCTCATTACAAGAAACATCACACAAGCTAGGCTATGTCCCCCAATGCATCACACTACGGCTTTCAGGGGTAGTTTTAAATACAATGCCACCAAGTGCTGGAATAATTTACCACCACCGCTACGAGGTTTACATTCAGTCACGAATTTTCGAAAAAAATATAAAAATTTTATATTGATAAATACACATTCGCATCCCCAGCCTTGGTGAGCATTGTTTCAATTAATTTTATTTATGTTATTCTAAACAACAATTTTATGTATATTTTTAGTTTCCTATATATTTACATACGTACATTTTTTGTTTTTTATTGTTGCTGTTAATTTTTAGTAACATAATATATTTTATTCAAACAATAATCAATATTAAACGTATGACACTTTTATTTTATTTTTTAATTTCAGCTTTATATATTTTTTATATTATATTATAATATAATAATATTCATTTTAATGCCACAATTGTTTTTTTTTTTATTATTTTACTCTTTTAATGTAAACTCAACTCCAAACGTCACACTAAGGGGTTACTGAAAATCAGTGTTGTGCTCATAAAAATATGAGCACAACTGTAACTGAGTTAACTCCAGTTTCAGAAGACCAGTGCCACACAGCTCATTTAGTATTAGGATTTTATTTTCATTTGTATTGTGTTTAGGATTAAGTATTTTACCTAATATTTGTTTTTATTTGTTTGTTTTTTTTTGTACGTGTGGCAAAGATTCCTCTGAAATAAATAAATTTCATTTCATTTCATTTCAAAATATAAACTAACAATTAATAAATAAAGGAAGAAGTGCCGCCACGAAAAGGGGAGGTACTCAGCATATGTCAGCATATGACGCTGATTTTCAGTAGTCCCCAGTGTGGCAGAAGACAGTAGTGGAAGATAGTTAAAAAAAAAAAATACAATATAGTCATAATAAAAGCTATACATATAAACTAATTCGAATTGAAAGAAAGTGCTTTTGAACATTCTCTAAGCGTTTGATATATAAAGACTGTAATGCGGATTCCACACAGAACTGCAATATTCTAGGATACTACGTACAAGACAGGTGTAAATTGTTATCTTTGTTATGAGATTTCTAAATTCCTTGACAAAGCCTAACATCCTAAAAGCCTTATTTGTTATATTATCATTTATGTGCAGGTTAAAACGCAATTTACTGTCCAATGTGATGCCTAAATCTCGGGTGTGGCTGAGTTCCTTCAATGGTGATGATAGGTTCTGGTTGGCGAGTGTTTTTTCCTACTGAACGTGACATTTGTCTGGATTCAATCTCATTCCGTTTACACTTCACCACATTATCAGATTTTGTAAATCATTCTGCAGCGACATTGCATCCTCAAGTGAGTTCACACTTCTGTAAAATATCAAGTCATCAGCGAACATCAAGCAGTTAGACTCATGAAATCCGTTTTGTTGTTGTTGATCAAGATGTTAAACAATAATGGACCTAAGTGTGACCTTTGAGGCTCTCCGGATACAGCAGTGAAAGATTTGTGTCCTCCAACTACAACTACGTACTGCCTGTTTGACGGGTATAATCTGCACCAGTTTAAAAACATGCCATCTATTCCAATACAGGAGAGCTTGTGTATCAAAACTTGATGATTAACCCTGTCGGAAGCGTATGATTGTCCACGATCAACCCCCTCAGCAAGGTCCACCACGAAGGAAATCAAGTTTGTCGTCGTAGAACGTGACATCACGAAGCCATGTTGTTCGGGTGCGATAAAATGTTTGAAGTGACATTATCAATTTGGGCACAAAATTGATTCAAAAACCGTACTCACCACTCTTGAACAATGGTATTACAAGAGCACTTTTCCAAACCTTAGGGAATATTCCAGAGCTAAGAGAGCTATTTTGACGGGCTCGTTGGCACGTTCGGTAGAACACTTGCCTTGCGCATCGATGGGTCGTAGGTTCAACATGTTTCTAATTTTCTGTAAGAATGTTTTCCCCATGTCTGGTAATTTCGGGCATTGATCGGGTGGGAGGAATATCGATATTACGATCGGGTAACGAACCACTGTTCATAGATGGAAAAACCTTGATGTGCAAATTGTTGGTGCAAGTTTCGGTTTGAGTCTATGGATTTCCGAATGCTCGAAGTATGGAGGGTAGAGATTTTTGAGAGAATTTTTGAAAGTCGTTACGGACCGGATATATTATATCTTTCTTCGTTTCATTCTGTCCTACTCTAACAGTTTAAGGCGCTTTCTTTGAAATGCAGTCATCAGCTTACAGCAGCGCCACCATAATATCACATGACTTTATGGACACTTCTAATATACAGATTCCTCCTTATCTCTACCCTCCATAGCTCGAAGCAAAATGTAGAATGACTGATGACAGCGCATCATTGACTGATGTTCTGTGGCTGAGGTATCACCTACCACAAAGTGAGCCTCATGCTCGTCTGTCGATATCTAACATAAAAAAATATATTAATAATAATAGTGATAGTTCATTAGCGCATCTTTTAGCAAAAAAATTTTTTTAAGCAAAAAACAAAAACCGACTTCAAAACTACAACTACATATAGTATTTTCAAACTTGCACTAAAAATTAAAAAATAATATTTTAATTACTTCAAAGCATTATTTAATAACATTTATTTTTGAAGTCGGTGCCACTCCGTACCGTTCGAAAATTTGTTGCAAAAGCAGGATTAAACTGTCCTTCTTGGCTGGCCGCGAATAGATTACAAATGTCTGCCCCGATGAAGCTACTTTATTGCCCAGGTAAGAGGTATTGCCCAGATTAAGCGTTTGTCCTTCCTCTTTTAATAAAGCTCCATATAAGTTTTGGATTAGTAGGCAATGCTTGTGGTGGCGTCCATGCGTCGGATTGTCTCTCTCCCTAAAATATGGCGAGGGCGCCGATGGCTGGCCATGCGTCATACTCGTGAACGGGTGCTACTTGTGGTGACAGGTCGGACTTGAATTCGTGTATGCGGTGATATTAGTTATTTCGTCTGTGTATTTGCGTGTTGTTCCCACGAGAATGTAAGTGCGTACTCCTATTTCACCATGCCTACTGCTGATAGAGGACAAATCCATCTTTTTTTTCTGGTTTATATTTTTTATTATTATAGTTAATTACATAAAGATGTCCTGTGGAACATGGTGTAATGGTTGCAGCGCCTTACAAATATTTTGTAAAACAAAAATTTGGCGATTAAAAAGAGTGACGAAGAGTTTCTTGACAGTTCTTCTCTTCTGTTCTACGCCCTTGATTTGAGAACTGGCAGTAAATGTAAAATTAGAAGCATTTAATATGTATTTTTTACTGACGTTCATAAGTGTAGGTACATTGTGTTACCTAAATGAATAAATGATTTTGAATTTTGAATTTTGTTTCCAAGCGTTTCAAATATAATCTATAGCTTAAATTGTGAAGTTTTGTACATCTCTCCCGTAGTAACGTAAATAAATGATAAATCACGAGGGTTGCCGTATTTCCGGTATTTGCGGTATTTGGTACGATATTTGAATTTCACATTGATTACCTTTACCAATGCCGCAGAAAACCATATCCGATATTTCCTAGAATATGGTTTGGATTTTGGAACATATTTAGAAATCATAACTCTAAGAATTTTATAGAATTGTGCTACCATATCGTCAACGCTGGCACAATTGGATAGTTGTTCTTGCCAGGAAATTTTATTTAGTTTACTTAATTTTTTTTCATAATTTGCTTTATGGAAGCGGAACGCTTCTTCGTGGGATTTCAGTTTTTCTTGATGGTCAATTTTTTCTCGTGTTTTAATCGATAATTGATTTTTTTCTTCCGGATCTAACATGACAATTACACTTAAAACTCAACTTTTAATATCAAAAATAAATATATTTGTCGATCGAGATATCTTTTCTATCAAAATGTAATATATCGATATATCTAACATCTTATTTTGTCTTCTCTCGTCCGCGACATATCTCGTGGCGGTCATGCTAGGCCGGCTGATCTAATTGGGCCAGGCATAAATAGACTCGTAATTTTCTATAAATTACCTAATTAAAATGAAACATGACGACAGGTGACCAAAAATTACATTTAAAACACAGTTCTTTTATTTTTGTAGGCGACTTTTAACTGTTCAAAACAATTTATTTGGGGTTTAAAACGGTAACCTGTGTTTTAAAACGTTTTAAATCGGTTGTTTTACATCTATAAACACAACCGCAGGAACAACTGTTATCTGTTTCTGTTGTCTTTGGACTTTGAATACTAAAGGTACGTATAGTAGGTACTTAATCTGAGTAATATAGACATGAGTGATAACTGATAACAGGACCGACTATGTTCCGGCCAACAAATATTAAAATTTTGAAATAAAAAAAATCTCATTGTATAGATCTTAATTTGCCCTTTGGACCTACGTTAATTATTTTATAAGCCCGTTTTTCGTTTTTCCAGGATAAATCGAAATAGAATTTTCCATTTTCTTATATTTCCAATAGTCATATCTCTTTGAAAAATGATTATTGTTTACTCCATCAAGCGTAAAAAAATTGCCCTTGGGCTACTTTAATTTGCCCGCGTGCAAATTCTTAAAAATATTCAATAATTAACAAATAAATAATAAAAAAAAACTGTCGTGGCATTTTCAAGCCAATTGGCTACTTGACAGTTATAATAATAAAATATGCAATCTACTGGATATGGTAGTTTATAATATGTTAAGGATAATTATTGAATATATTTTTTGCATTAAATTAAATTTTAAATATTTTTTTTTTTAAAAATAAATTTGCGATTTTTTATCTGTCGACTAAAAGTAATGACTATAATATATATTATCTGGCGAGCACTTAATGAAACGAGGGCGGCCATGATTGAACATCATATGATGTCATATCTCATGTAAACAAAACATCTGATAATAATTAATATCGTGTTATTTTATTATTTTTATTGAAGCTAACTTGTGAAAAGATTCACTAAATGGAGCCAGAATATATAAAATCTGTTAGTGTAAATATATCCAAAGTATAATTGTAGTGAATTTATAGTCGCAAATTTCTTAGTGTTATCCTAGCCTTTGCTCTGCAGAGTTATGGAAAACAAAAACTTTCATGTAAGTACTTGAATAAACAAAGTAATACACCATTTATTTATTAAGTCGATAATATTAATAATTCTTAGGCTATAAAAAGTGTAAATAGTTATAAGATTGAGGAAATGCTTACTTAAATACGAAGTGTTTTTTTAATTTTAGATCTTCACAATGTTCACAATGGTGCTGCAAACATGCTTTTTAAATGTGGACTCATACAAGTGAAGATTATTGGAAAAAATCAAAACTACGGGCACTAGTACTCTGAAGTGCATATTAATTAAAAAATATGTACAGGAAACAGTAATAATTCCTTATACACCTGACAAGATGGAGATTATATACTTTATAACATAAAAATGAATAAAAAATTGTAGAAATGCTAAATTCTAAGAAGACAAAACAGCCCAATTGCTCTTATTGAATTATTTGAGCTCCAGATTTAATACTGAAAATCTGTATGTCTGCCTGTTCATATTATGTCAGGAGTATCCTATGATAGAAGCATTTCTTGATGAGATTTTTAATGGTGATACTGTTACAGAAATAAATTATCAAATTGATGATATTACAAACATATTTATTTCCAAGTATTGATTGAAGATTTGGCTAAATACATAGAAGACTTATTGTCTGAATTAATGGCTTCTTTTTGGAAAAAATTTGTCCCATATCAGTACCAAATAAAAACAATTGAATCATAATAAATAATGTATTTTTAATTTCCATTTACCATTACTGATTAACTACAGAAATCATTGCACATGCAATAACAACACAGTAATCTAGATATTTTAATAGTTTCTTATTAAGTATAGTATGAGGTTTTAACAGAAAATTCTTGCTTTGTAAAAATCTATATCAATATGAATCCTTAAACTTAAATTATTTCTTTTTTGCAGTAATAGTTCTTCTCTATGTTTAATCCATAAATCCTGTGTTTGCAATGTACACACCAAGTTCTAAACAATTTAATGCTAACTTTATCCACTGCTTTCAACGTACATTTAAGTATGTGTATAAATAAATTTTCAGGACATTAACGGTTGTATTTAAATAAAATACTGTATACCGGATTAAAACGCGATTTATTATTTAAATTTATTTATCCCGACGTTTCGGATGCTTTTCAGCAACCGTGGTCGCGGGAGACTGAAAGATGACAGTTGTCTTATATTTGAAATGTCACAAAGTTGCCATATTTAATTCAATTAAATTAAAAAATAATCTATTAATTTAGGTAACACAATGTACATCTATGAACGTCATTAAAAAAATAATACATATTAAATTACTAATATTACTAATATTAAATGCTTCTAATTTTACATTTACTACCAGTTCACAAATCAAGGGCGTAGAGCGGACGAGAAGAACTGGCAAGAAACTCGCCGCCACTCTTTTTAATCGCCAAGTTTTTGTTTTACAATAATTACATATTAACGCCATCTATTCCTACGGAGTTGATATTTACTGTAATTTTCTATATTATGACAATATTGACTAACGGTGTCCTCTTGTTTTTTAGTATGTTGGATTTGGGGCTTTAGATTTTTATTTACTGGATCCCAGGTGTTGGAAAGTCTCAAACCATCTTCTCTATTGAAGTTAGGATGTTTTTTAATTTCAATAGCCTCACGTACTAGTCTGGGAAAGAATCTACTTTCTTTTGCAAGGATTTTTGGTTGGTCGAAACGTATGTAGTGGTTTGGTTTATCCAGAGTGTGTTCACATACTGCTGATTTAGAGTGACGTCTGTTTTTGATATCCGCAATGTGTTCCTTAAGTCGGTTTGAAATGCTACGTTTAGTTTGCCCAATGTAGGATAAACCACAGTCACAATCCAGTTTATATACACCTGAATCTTGCAAAGGAATATTACTTTTTATTGGTCTCAAGAACTGTTGAATATTCTTGTGTGGCTTGAAAACTGTATTAATAGAAGCTCGTTTTAAGATTCTTCCAATCCTGTCTGTAACACCCTTCACATAAGGCAGGTAGGCTGGTTGACGTTGTACTGTTTCCTCACATTGACACGGCACACGTCTTGTACGTTGTAAATTTTCCAAGTATTTTAATATTAATACTATTAATAAAAATATTTTTTAAATTTCCTCTCAAATGCGCTTAGAGCGCTAGTTAGTTAGATAGTTCGTTAGTTCGTGACCGAAAGAGCGAAAATGGCGTTAACCGCCCCAATGTCGTTAAATTTTGTTTAGTTTATGTCATGTGTTATTCTGTCAAGGAATAGAATTTCAAAACTTCATAAACTAATCCAAAAATTGAAGGTAAAAGTACACTGTACAGCATTCCATAATCATATCGCATGATGAAAACGATCGAACGATTTGCTTTTCACTGATTCGAGCTGGGAGCTGACGAACCAGAAGAGCGAACTAGTTCGTTTTGGAGCGGCGAACTAAACTGAGCGATCTCAGTTGCGAACTACTATGCCCAAGACTAATTCCCAAAGAGTATATAAGTATAATTCCTATGAATAATTCATAGCTCGTTTTTTTTATATAATATGTGACAGATGACATCATCGCCGAAAATGTCGAGTGACCGGCAGGTTTCGCGCGAAATTCAAATTAATGAAAATAAAATATTTTTTAAAAATTAAATATCGCTTATTTTAAGAAAAGGATGATTGTGGAACGCATAAAATGAACATTTACACATTTTTCTGAAAGTTAATTTATGTACGCAAGCGCAATGCGCAAATATGTAATTGGCTTGAAAATGCCAAGACAGTATTTTTTTATTATATATTTGTTAATTATTAAATATTTTTAAGAATTTGCACGCGGGCAAATTAAAGTAGCCCAAGGGCAATTGTTTTACGCTTGATGGAGTAAACAATAATCATTTTTCAAAGAGATATGACTATTTGAAATATAAGAAAATGGAAAATTCTATTTCGATTTATCCTGGAAAAACGAAAAACGGGCTTATAAAATAATTAACGTAGGTCCAAAGGGCAAATTAAGATCTATACAATGAGATTTTTTTTATTTCAAAATTTTAATATTTGTTGGCCGGAACATAGTCGGTGATAACAGGTCAAACATAATATCTGTTATATATATCTGTTACTGTTACTCAATAATAACTGATGTAAATTGTATATGTTATTAATAATTAACAGTATGTTATTTAAATAGGTACCTATAGATCAATTCACGAAAGATGACCACAAATGGCGGTCGTTTGCGCATGTGTGCGCGACAATGCCGCGATAGACGAATAGCGACCGAGCGGCATGTCACGCGCACCAATGGAGTCGCTCTGCTTGACGGATTCCGCCCGTGCCTCACCCCGCACCTTCAATGGGATCTAAAAAAATGCCTTCTGCGCAGTGGTCAATTTACATGAACCGATCTGTACCTACTAAAGGAAGTAAAGAAAAATTTTGGAGTGACTTTTCAATATGAACTTCCTGTAAATGTAAAATGTCCAATTGTATTTTGTTGGAGAAAAAGTCCTCGGTGCAGCACTTGAAAATCATAGATGTTTAAGTTAGACAGGTAACAATCACCGTTGTTTTGTTATGGCTTGGCTGTTATTAGAATAGTATTTGTTGAACAGTTGTTATTTAGTATATAGATATATATCAGAACCGCAGCAACAACTGTTATCTGTTATCTTTGAATACCTGTGATTTATATCTGTTACGATAAATACGCCGCACCAAAGAGTAAACTGTAAAGCATAGAGTAAGCCGTAAGGTAACTAATAAAGCTATAGCACTTATATTATATACTCTTTGGCTATAGCTATACGTAGTATCCCTTACTAGTCTGTGATATACATATTGTAGACATGGGTAACTCAGCGAAATTCCCTGCGCCAACTCAGCAACTCAGGCGCAGTGTAGTGTGTCGGCTCCTTGAGTCAACTCAATATTGCGCCACGACGCAGTAAAAATTAGCGATGAGATATACTTGCAAAATTCGATACCGGGGCTTCCAAGTACGAGTCCGTAAAAAAACCAGGGTCGAAAACCAGGTTTCATAATACTTTCATCGAGCTCCGAATTCGCTATAGTAAAAAATACTTGCATAGGAAAACGATCCCTACCATCTTAGAGATAAGAACCACAATAGTATTTGCAAGAAAATACTTTAAAAGTATAAAATACTTTCATAGGAAAACGACCCGTAATTGATTACTTATAAGGAGCAAAATCCTATGCAAGTATTTTATTATGACGTATTTGCAAAATATACTTTAATAAAATACTTGCATAGGAAAACGAACCGTAATCTCATACAAATAATGAGCACAGTCGCATCTGCAAGAAAATACTTTAAAAATATAAAATACTTGCATAGGATTTTGCTCCTTATTTTTAAATAGCTACGGGTCGTTTTCCTATGCACGTATTTGCAAAATATACTGCAAGTGTGCAATTGAGTTAACCAATAACAAACGCCACACAGATACGTAAGATGACTTTGACAGATCACAGATGTCAGTTGTCAGCGACGCGAGCATTGCTTAAATGTTGCCAAGTAAAAAATGTAAAAACTAAAGATTATGTTTTCTTAAATAAAATGAAAAAATATATTATAATATTATAATTTATTGTTAGTTTTTAAGCATCCAGCAAACATTCATATTCATGAGTAATATTCTACTGAAAATGCCAATGTTTTTCGTTTAGTTTTTGCTAACTAGACTTCTTATTTAACAAAAATATGTTATTTATCATTTTTTTCTCTTTTCCCACAAAATAAAAAAAAAACTTTAACTGGGAAAATAAACTTATATACTCGATCTATAAAATGCATATAATTTAGTTAAGGCTCGTTTTTAAAATAATAGTTTAAAAAAACTAAAAAACACGTTTTTTTATAGAAAACCGAACTAAAAAATAGAAAAGAAATTGAAATTTAAAATATATTTTATTTAAAAAAAGCGTGGAGTGCATGTCAATAGTTATAAATATTTTATTAGTACCCCACGCTTTTTTTAAATAAATATATTTTAAATTTATTTTCTATTTTTTAGTTCAGTTTTTTATAAAAAGCGTGTTTTTTAGTTTTTTTAAACTATTATTTATTTTCTACTTTTTAGTATGGTTTATTTATAATAGCTTGTTTTTTTAATTTTAAACTATTAACATTAAAATTAAGTTTATGGAATAATATAGTATTAAGTACAGCGCCACCTTGTGACATTAGCCAGAATGCGAGTGGCGTGACCAATAGTTTATACAACGCAGTGTTGTAAATGCCGCTTAATATCAATTTCTAGTGAGAGCGCCATCTAGTAGCGCGTATCGTCGCATAGATGGCATCGCGTCTGCAGATAAATTAACAAAAATCATAATTTGCAAATTGAAAAATGGAATAATTTTATCAAATTAGTGTATTGTCATCGGTCCTTGATAAATCTACAAAGTTTGAACGAAATCTGGCCGTTTAAAGTGGGTCAAAATCGCGCCCAAAGAAGTCGGTTACAAAATATATGTTAACATATTTTTATAATATATATTTTTTGATAATTATAGTTAACTACTTAAAGATGTCATGTGGAACATGGTGTAATGGTTGCAGCTCCTTATAAAACATTTGTAAAACAAAAACTTGGCGATTAAAAAGAGTGGCGGCGAGTTTCTTGCCAGTTCTTCTCGTCCGCTCTACGCCCTTGATTTGTGAACTGGCAGTAAATGTAAAATTAGAAGCATTTAATATGTATTTTTTATTGACGTTCATTAGTGTATGAATAAATGATTTATGAATTTGAATTTGAATTAAACAAATATACAAACAAACATACATACAGGTGTAGCTAATATAAAGAGCGATACTGAGACTACCATTCTTCTTTAAAGTATCAAATACTTGCATAAGAAAACGACCCGTAACGCTATACAAATAATGAGCATAATCGCATCTGCAAGAAAATACTTTAAAAGTATAAAATACTTGCATAGGATTTTGCTCCTTATTTTTAAATAGCTACGGGTCGTTTTCCTATGCACGTATTTTATTATGGCGTATTTGCAAAATATACTTTAATAGTTTCAAGTATAAAATACTTGCATAGGAAAACGAACCGTAATCTCATACAAATAATGAGCACAGTAGCATCTGCAAGAAAATACTTTATAAGTATAAAATACTTTCATAGGAAAACGACCCGTAATTGATTACTTATAAGGAGCAAAATCCTATGCAAGTATTTTATTATGACGTATTTGCAAAATATACTTTAATAAAATACTTGCATAGGAAAACGAACCGTAATCTCATACAAATAATGAGCACAGTCGCATCTGCAAGAAAATACTTTAAAAGAATAAAATACTTGCATAGGATTTTGCTCCTTATTTTCAAACAACTACGGGTCGTTTTCCTATGCACGTATTTGCAAAATATACTGCAAGTGTGCAATTGAGTTAACCAATAACAAACGCCACACATATACGTAAGATGACTTTGACAGATCACAGATGTCAGTTGTCAGCGACGCGAGCATTGTTTAAATGTTGCCAAGTAAAAAATGTAAAAACTAAAGATTATGTTTTCTTAAATAAAATGAAAAAATATATTATAATATTATAATTTATTGTTAGTTTTTAAGCATCCAGCAAACATTCATATTTATGAGTAATATTCTACTGAAAATGCCAATGTTTTTCGTTTAGTTTTTGCTACCTTGACTTCTTATTTAACAAAATGTTATTTATCATTTTTTTCTCTTTTCCCACAAAATAAAAAAAAACTTTAACTGGGAAAATAAACTACTATACTCGATCTATAAAATGCATATAATTTAGTTAAGGCTCGTTTTTAAAACAGAGCGATACTGAGACTGCCATTCTTCTTTAAAAGTATAAAATACTTGCATAGGATTGTGCTCCTTATTATTAAAGAATTACGGGTCGTTTTCCTATGCAAGTATTTTATGCTTTATAGTATTTTTTTGCAGATGCTATTGTGCTCCTTATTTCTAAGATGTTACGGATCGTTTTCCTATGCAAGTATTTTCATACTTGCAAGTTTTTCCCGCTCGCACCAGGGCGCCCTACTTCCAAGCAAAGCCCTGGTTTTAAAACCTGGTGGCGTAAATACGTCTCATCTTTAGTAAAAATGGGACGCGCAAAGCGAGCAGTGAAACCTCCGCAACGCACGCAACCCCACGCTCATAGTTCACTCAGTGAGTGGGTACTGCGCCGTGCGCCAACACATTATGAATGTGTGAGCTGACTCACCCTGCGCAGTGAAGCGTGCCGGCGCAATTGCGCGGCGCAGCGCAGTGTTACCCATGTCTAACATATTGTGTTCTGTGGTGCTATAGCTGTAAAGTGCGCCGCATTCGTAACATATTATATATATAAATATTATTGATAAATATTAAATACGCCTCACTCCAAATTCCAATACTCTTTGTCTCACTCCTAAATAGTAAATCCTAATTCAAGATTTAATTTACCCAGAGGCCAGATTGATTGATTAATTGGTGAATTATAAATAATTTTTGTGTATTATAATATAAGTCCTGTACAGATATCTGTTAAGATAACCTTGTTGCTCAGGAACTCAGATTAAGTACCTATAGATGTAACACTAAAATATTAAAGCGCGATAGCAAATTACAATGTGTATGTAAAAAAGAAGGACAAAACACAGATGTTTTGTCCCCGTCGGCGTGGCCACTTTTTCTTGTCAATTGTGACAAATTTCTTCGGCGCTATTTCATCATGTGCGATTTTTGGTGTTTGTAGTGATTTCAAGTAAATGTTGATTATTTTTGAGACATATACTCTGTTAATTAAGGTTTCTTAAATGTGATAACAATAGTAGGTTGTTGTGTTAAAGGCTACAAAAGCCAAAGTGAACGAAATATAAATGGAATCACAATTCATTCGTAAGTATATGATTATCTCTTTAATTTGGCAAAATATTACAATGTAATGGTTTATTATGTTTTTCTATAGTCGTGTTTAATTCTTTTTGGGTAACTTATGCTTATTTTTCAATATTTAAAATAATTTAAGAAAATATAACCTAAATGTTTGACAGATTCTGTGTTGCCAATTTACATTTTTTATTTTCCCAAATTTTCTTAGGTAACTAATTAATTAAATTCAAAATAAAAAAAATAGATAAATAATAATTTCATAGATCTTAAGATTTAAATATCAAGTTAACAAAGAATTTTTATTTTCAGGTGGTTTTCAGTAACATTCAAAATATTACACTACTAGGACAGTCTGAATCTTCCAAAATAATATGTAATGAAACCAATATAAAACATGGGTGAAGAACAAATAAAAGCAGTATTAAATCAGAAAAGATCAAATCGACTCGAAGAATGACAAATATACAATGCGTGAATGTAAATGCATATTATTTAAATAATTTGTCTCTTAAAAATATCATATCAGAGCTGAAGTTAATAATGTAAATAAAATTCTAGAACATTGATTAAACACAGAACCGGATAATTCTAGTTTTTTTTAAACATGTCTTAACAAAGAAATTTGTCTACGGAAGTATTCTGAATCACTTAGAAAGTTTGCATTATTTAAGTCTATAGTTTGTGAGGAAGCAATTTGATTCATACTTACCTCATACTAAAAGACTGGAGGTAATATAGTAGTAGAGTACCGAAATAATTAATATGCACTATTTAAAAAATTTAATGGTGACCAGTCCGGTAGAATATCTTAAATAACTGTGGGTCCTGCTATTTCAGCTTTGAGTAAAGTCAAGGACCATAGGCAGGAAAAATTATATATAACATGCAATTGTAATCATAAAGACCAACAACAATTATAAGTTCCGTGAAGTTAGCACTGTATAGAATAATATACGTTACTAAAAAACACGATATATTCATACTAATTCCTAAAGCAACCACAGTTTTTATATAAAAATATGTTAGATCAAGTATCTGGCCATCCGTATTTTATAATAAATACATGTATTTTAGTATTAAAACATAAAAACTAAATAAAACTTACTTAGCTATAGTGGACGGGTGCATCTTTTCAGTTATTTTTCTCAACTAATTTAAAATTATCATAGGTAAACGGTTATTTTTATTTTTGAAGTGTAAAAAACCCTTCAGAAATCGTATATGTTAAATAAAGAAAATAAAAGAAATAAAGGGAGTGACTACAGATTTTTTAAAAGTTGTACGTATAGTATACTATACAAAATCGAAATAAGGGTTAAGGTTTTTCTGCTTTTAATTTGAAGTTTGAATTCATTTTATGATTTCACTCACGCCAAGTGACCAAGGAGAACGAAATATTTTAAAAAACTAATTCTATTTAAAGGACAAAAGACGATTACTGATTGTAAATAAATGTCTGTTAAATATGATGGTAATATGTTTACGTCAGAAACAGAACAGATGGCATAAAAATTAAGGTTTAAAGAAATTTATTTTCATAAGAACCTAAAACTTTATATATAAATAAATAAAACACACATCAACTTATCACGCACTTAATTTGTTATTACAAAGTGTTTTGGTGCAATGTTAATTTATTATTAAAAATCTATCCGCAAATGGATTCATAATAATTATTTAAGCATTACACCAAATCACACGACAATTTTACCCAGATATGGGTAATTCTTTCTTATATGACAACACGGTTTACAACTAAGTCTGTCTCATGTGCGGCCACGCCAATGTTCCAGGCTTGCTCAGGAATCTCCTTAAAGGTTTGGCCAAATTTGTCGACGTATTTTTTTCCTTAAAAGCCTAACTTGACATAGATACTTAAATAAATAAACTTTTTTGCCGGATCTAATAAGTTATAAGACTTACGTCTGGTCATCTTTCATGTATGTTATTTTGTACATGGAGTATAAGTAGGTGGTTTACCTTCGGTAAGCACCGGCTCGTACTTATTTTACAGGCAAACCAGTAACTTTGTAGTTTTGTATATTGGGAAAATCTGTTCTTAACTAAGTTTGTACAGAACCCATGGTCCACGAGTCCGACTCGAATTGGCCAGACCAATTAGAATCACCTACAGTACCTACTTAAGAATTAGTGACATATTACTAGAAATTATAGATTTCAGAAGATCTATGTATAATTGTAATACCTACATAAAAATATTTATTGTAACTTTCCATTAAACTCTGTTTCTGTATTTTTAAAGTCTAAAAGCTATAAAATATTCAACAGTTGTGTTTATAGTATAATATATTATATTTAATTAAATATAATAATATTTCTAATTATTTTAGATTAAATCTGGTCAAATATTATTATTGCAACAATACACAACCTTTAAAATTATGGACAAAAAACAAAGACAAGTGTTGACAGGCCAGGCGAGAAAAATGGCCTACGATGTTTATTCTTTTATTCAAAATGAGACAAAAGATATTGCTTTTAATTTAACTGAAGTTAAAGATGGAATATCTCAGTTTACTTCTTCGTTATTTGAAAAGCTAGATAAGCTTATTGATAGTATGCATAAGAACAACATAAGAAAATCTGACTGTATTGGTTTACATATATTGAATAGTATTGTAAGTCAAATCAAAATAGAAACTGCAGAAGCTATTAATATTAGGGTTGATCTGTTGGCAAATACTCTCAATCATTTGAAAAAAGTGCAACAAAGGACAGCTGATGCTACGAAGGTTTCTTCAAAGACTCTTAGAAGAATTGTTATTGAAGCGAATAATCCTGACTTTATTGGAGAATTCAAAACACCGGGAACTAAACATTCTGTAAAAAAACCCGTTACTCATTTAGATAGTCATGCTGAAGTCACTATAAAAAATCGTTTTAACTATGCTTTACAATCAAATAAAGAAGATCTTACTATTGAGAAAGTAAGGACTATAATAAAAGAAGAGAATAATTTCCAGGGTTCAAATCAAAGCCTTTATAGGATTATTAAAAGAATGGGTTATGAAATGAAAAGGTCAAAAAACAACCAGGGGGCTTTAGTTGAATCCCAAAGATTATGCAGCCTGCGTATTAAATATCTCCAAAACATAATCAGGTATCAAAGGGAAGCAAGACCAATTGTTTACATGGACCATTTGTATTCTGAACCGCACCCTAATGCAAAGGACAATAAATCAGGTTCTGCGCTGGTACGAGAGCCCAATAGAGTTGTATGTGCTGCCTCTATGAAAGGCATGGTGCCTCATTCTTTACTCACTTTCAACTGTGCTTTAAAAGTGAACGCTAATGATAATAAAAATATTCAAATCTATGAGAAATGGTGCCAAATGCAATTGTTACCAAATATACCACCGGAGTCAGTTGTAATAGTTGATTATTCTTTGTATCATGAAGATGACCTTTTTTGTCCATGGGCTTCAACTAAAGCAGAAATGCAAGTTTGGCTGACCAGAAAAAATATAGATTTTGATAAAAGCTTTTCCGTCACCCAATTAGGCGATTTAATAAAAGTTTATATGGAAAACCTATTTTCTATTGACAGGTTACTTTTAGAAAAAGGTCACGATGTAGTTCATTTACCTAAATATCTTGCCGAGTTAAATCCATTAAAGATGGCATTTTATGAACTAAAACAACGCATGGACAATACAAGCAAGAATGATTTTAAAAACCTTATCGAGGGGAATATGAGCTTGTTAGAAGGCCAGCAATGGGGAGAAATGTGGTGTGCAGTGAAACGGAGGGAAAACGACTATGCAAAAAGACACAATATTGTGATAGATGATCAAAAAGGAGGGACTCCTAGAACATACCAGATTTTTATTGAAACAGAACACGCTAATGAAAATGTAAAATGTGAATTAATTAGGGAAGATGATAACGAAGTGATGTCTTTAAGTGATATTGAAAATTCCAATCAATCCGACATGGAAATTGAAAATGTTTTCAGAATGGATGAGACAAATATTTCACATCCCTAGGTAACCAGACATTGCAATATTATTTTATTTGGCAATGTACAGGATGGAATGAATACAATCTGCCATGAATTAAACCCTGTTGTAATCGATCAGTTGCCGGTCTCAATCATCCCTGGTATTAAATGTCCTCAGTAGCTCATGAGCGGCCGAGTTGTGAGCTGAATCCGTACATATTCTAGGTATCCAGAAATTACAAAGTAAAAGTGTGTTTGGTGTTATATCTGTTTTTCATGTTAAAAACCCAATTATTATGTATAATAATAATCAATACCAATATTTTAGGTTTTTGATTTTGGTTGGTACTCCTAGATCAATAAGTCTATTAAACGCGGGCATCAGCTAGTAAAAATAAATCCATAATACTTTTATATTAGCACTATATATTATAAAACGAAGTCCTATGCCGCGTCTGTCTGCCTGACTTTATTTCGGTTTCCATCAATAAATAGAGTGATTCATGAGGAAGGTTTACGTACATAGTTTGTCAATGTTTTATGTACATTGGTTGAAAAATAACGATATTTTTTTGGGAAGTGTCTGAAAAAAGGTCAAGCCGCCGTTTAGCGCCCAGAGCTTACATCGAAAACGCATACGCAAAATACACTGACGGACTCATAAACTGCATCAAACTTCAGGATTACTTTGAAATGATTTTTTTAATAAGTATGCAAACTGTTTAGATTAAATTATATAAATATGGAGAGACTGGCCCTTAATCTTAAAAAAAAACTAATATTTAAAAATAGAACTGCAGTAAAACAAATGAATATAGCCGGGAGAAGAAAATTTACTCGTAGTATGAAGTATCAGACTATCAGATTTGCGTGTTTTTTAAAATTGATTCTTATTGATTTTTTATTCTTTTGACAATTGAATTATTGTTACCAGCAGAATTGTTGGGTTAGCTTTTTAACTCATCGAGAGTTTCTGAACCATAATATGGATTATGGATACTTCGTCCGAACAAGCTGCTCAAATTGTAGCATTGGTGCGGGAGGGCTTGGATCAACGAACGATTGGTTTCATTTAAATTTAAACCAGTCTACGGTTTCTAGAATATACAGAAGGTTTGTGGAGACAGGTTCTTACAAAAGGAGACGTGGTACAGGCAGAACTCGAGCAACCACCGGTCGTGATGACCGATTTATTGTTACAACTTCCCTGCGAAATCGTTTCCTCACGTCAGTTAACATCAAAATAGAGCTTAATGAAGTGCGTGGAGTAAACGTTAGTGCACGAACAATAAGAAGAATGTTAAAGGAAGCGGATATCACCTCTTTTAGACCGCTTAAGATTAGCTCGCTTAAGATTTGCGCGTGATCACCTAAATTGGACAGATGAGCAATGGGCCTCCGTATTATTCACAGACGAGTGTAGGTCATGTTTATATGGTGCAGATGGTCGCAGTCGCAGAAGAGTCTATCGTCGACGTGGGGAGCGATATGCTCAAAGTTGCATTGAGGAGCGTGTTCCTTTTGGAGGCGGTTCGTGCATGGTCTGGGGTGGCATATCGATGAACGGGCGAAAATAACTTGTGTAGGTAGGTAGGTAGGTTTTTTTTTTATTGTTTTAATTGTTTACCTAATAAGCCTACATCCCCGGCGACTATCGCCCCGTGGCCGTGGAAAGATAAGCTATGAAAATGAAACAAAATAAAATTTTGAAGACCATAGAGGATGCTGCTATTTGATACAGGCTTTCCTCTATGGTCCCCTTGTCGCTGTAGAGTTCCCTACGGGTGTGTAAAGTTTATTAACAACAAAGACGCACAATTGAAAATACAAATTTACAAAGTGAAACAAAAATTATGATTAAAATTAAAATTATTGAATAAACAAAACGGACTCAATGTCAAATTAAAAGATTACAATTACATCATTAAAAAGAAAATAAAATTACAAACTAATATTACAAAGTATTATAAAACTAATTAAAAATATACAAAGAAAACTAGGAAATATTATTATTATATTTTTTTAAACTATTATTTATTTTCTACTTTTTAGTATGGTTTATTTATAATAGCTTGTTTTTTTAATTTTAAACTATTAAAATTAAGTTTATGGAATAATAAAGTATTAAGTACAGCGCCACCTTGTGACAGTAGCCAGAATGCGCGTGGCGTGACAGATAGTTTATACAACGCAGTGTTTTAAATGTCGCTTAATATCAATTTCTAGTCACAGCGCCATCTAGTAGCGCGTATCGTCGCATAGATGGCATCGCGTCTGCAGATAAATTAACAAAAATCATAATTTGCAAATTGAAAAATGGAATAATTTTATCAAATAAGCGTATTGTCATCGGTCCTTGAGACGTATGCAAAGTTTCAAGTTAATCAGAT